>JASAOG010000161.1:0-467500 GCA_030265305.1 Biomphalaria pfeifferi | reverse complement strand
TCAATGACCACCCCCTTCCCCTTGGTTCCTTCATCGTCCAAACAAACCACCACAATAGTCGATGAATTCAACCTGGCTTTGTATTTTTTAGAAGCTTCAGAACTATAATGGAGAGGTTCAAAGGAAATGGAAAGATTCAAGTCTCTACAACGCACCGAGTGGTCTAGGATTGATCAGTGTCAAGTCTGATAACAGATGAGCTACTCTAACCAATATACAGAGTTTGCATTTTTTTATTTCATTGTATCATCCATCTTGAAACTGTTGACAAATGCATTTCCGGTCGGTTGACAGAATCTTTCGGCTGTCGGGTAGCTAAAAACGAGGTAAGCAATGTTGAAGCCTGTAACGGATTCATTCGTTTGCGGTTATCCTTATTAAGATAACCTAAATCACTTGCACATTTAACTGCACTAAGCACCTAAATTCATTAAACACGTAACTCCAGTGAGCATTTAACTCATGTGAGCTTCTAACTCCTGTAAGCACTTAATTCCAATGAGCACCTAATTCCAGTATTTCTCTAGCTTCACTGAGTACATAATCCAGTATGCACCTAACTCCAGTAAGCACCTAACTCAAGTGTGTGCATAACTCCATTAAACAAACTTCAGTCAGCAACTTACTTGCGATAGTAAAGCCTGTTGATCATTGTGCAGGCCCCATAGTACCATCGTCAATAGTTGGCCACAGAAACATACCCAAACAGTACATTAGTATCCCTATAACTTCGATTCATCGTTTTGAAAACCTAAATGTAAACATCGGAATGTTTCTAAACTAAAGTTTAGGGTTTTAATTAAAGTTCACTTATCTGTGGTACGCGTTCAAAGGCGGGCCCATCCCTTGTCTGATAAGCCGCATCGCCTGGTTAATTATTGTCTGATTGCAGGAGAGCCAGGTATCTCCCCACCTGAACACATGCACGTGCTAGCTGGAGGTGCTCCCCGGATAGATGTCTCAACCGGCCGTGATTGTTGGTGGGTGGAGGAAAGAGGTTGGAACAGCCGAGAAAGGGAAAGTATATGTGGGAGTGGGGGGGATATCACTTGTCTACAATGGCTGGGATAGAGCTCAGTAAAGACATCATAAGATGCTATGGCAAAGGAACGGGGAGGGTCTAACAGAGGGATAGAAAAATGTGAAAAAAAAATGGAAAAGGGGTTGGGGTGGGGAGGTAGGTACTGGACGAGTTAAAATTTTGGCTTATTAAAAGCGAGACAAAACATGTTATAAGAATAATAACAGCCTGGTTTCTATCAGCTCACAAGTAGTGGGAACGAGAAGACAGATTGGGGCATTGGCCTGTGCTGAGACTGGCACATCCTAGATTGGAGCATTAAGCGTTAAGGAGGATCGCGATGTTTACAAGCACCTAATTGTGTAAACAAACTTTCCCCAAAGAAATATTAGAAAACCATGTTATGTTATCACATCGTGGACGTACATTCTACCGCAGAGCGGTGACATGGAGTATCCTTTAAGATGATGGATATTCAAATGTTAATTTCTAATCAACTCCAAACACCCCTTAAATAATGTAACAACTGGATACACGAGCTCGTAATAAAAATGGTTTATTGTCTATTTTGATTTTTATATCATTTTTTGTCATATGGCCCGCGAAGTGAGTGTCGAAAATTAAAATGGCCCGCGAAGTGAGTGTCGGAAATTAAAATGGCCCGCAGGCCAAATTTGTTTGGGCATCACTGGTCTACACATTTGTTTTGTTTTCTAATTTGGTCGCCATTGTTGTTTTGTTCGGTCAACACTGCTTTAAAGTGTGATGTACTTGTTCAGGCTGTCTTGAGGTCTACTCTAGATTACTGTTGAATTTCAACCAATTACTCTGCAAGCGTTTGCGTTTTATTGTTCGGGTGTATTCAGTGTAGTTGATCAACACTACAGACTAAACAAGACGATGGATGTAACGAGTCAAGAGATGTGGTCAACACTGAGGAACATTCATACTCTATTTATTCCAATAAAAGGCCACAGTAAAAGTCTCTGTCAAAATAAATACGTGAGGATTCTATCGCTAACTGATTTTCCGGTCTCTAACCCAAAAATATCCCAAACGTCACTAGTCCCGTTCAATATACCTCTTCTATGGTGCGTCGCTAAATAACTAATCTATAAACAAGGTGTCTAACAAAAGGCAAGTACAAAACAACTTCTTGTACATCTCTCTGAAGTTTCTATTTAAAGCTACGTAGATGAGGAAGTTGGCAGCACTGTTGATACAAAGCACAATGATTGACATCCAGTGGAAAATATTTCCTAAGACAATCCCGAGCCTCTGAGAGTTTAAGACCATATCAGAGACGAAATTAAATGAGCCAGTTATGGAATAAACAACGCAGACAGATAAAAGAATTTTAGTGGTTCTTTTAGACTTGGCTTCTTTCATTTTTCTATTTACGAGATCTAAATTGGCCTTTGATGTTGTCGTACTAAGATGAGCTTGTGAAAGCGAGGCTCTCTTCTTAACCTGAAGTTGGATCCTGACTGCGATTAGGACACATCCAAGGATTACGAAGCAGACACTCATGGGGCCGCAGAGAGTTGCGTAGATTTCTGATATCAAGCCAAAAGTGGCAGCGTCTTGGGCAAACGAATCCGACTTAAGTATATATCCTGCGGTCGCATTGCGGACGACGTCCAGCGTGTAGAAATACTTGGTCATCGGTATGTAAAAGAAGTACGCTGGAAGCCCCAGCAGAAAAATTATTGCCACAGCGGCCTTAATTCTCGCAGACGTGATGACGCTCGAGAAGTGAAGCGGGAAAAAGACCGCGATGAAACGCTCGACGATGATTAGCGGCGGCAGGATCATGGAGGCCACTTTACCCACAGTCTCCAGCAGTACGAAAAGATGAAATGTGACGTAGAGCAACATGGCGACGTCCTCGGCGTAATAGTACCCGTAAACTGGAAAGTTGATATCCAGATAAACTTTGAGCGAGGCATTGTTGATACCTACCAGAAACATCGAGTCAGCCACAGCTAAGGCGAAAATTAAGATATTGGAGCTCTTCTTTAGTCCTTGCTTGTACAGAATCAAAATACTAGCCGCGTTGCCAAGGACGCCTAATATGGAGACGATGGGTACCATGACACGGTAAGTCAAATACCGTAACATGGTGTAGGTAGAGCCGTAGTTTTCATCACTGAACGCGAAAAAGCTGACATCTTTCCACGACTTAGAGGACTGATTGACCTCAGTGAATTGATAAAACATTCGGACTATTGACAAATGTAAATACCTATAGAGATAAAAGCCTCTTAAGTCAATTGTTTCAGTAAAAGATGCAAATCTGTTGTATTCACCGAGAGGCAATAGTTACCAAAAAGTTATCTTAGCATAAAGATGATATTGTTGGGTCGATTGCCAATAATATCAGTGAAGATTCAATTCTACACATTGTTATCGTAATGTTAAAGATACTTTTTTTAAGTGTTATTATTAGTATTTTCAATGCGGATTCAATTCTTGTAGAATCTTTATCGTATCTTCTAATGTGTTGACTAAAATTGTGATTGCAAGCAAAAAAAAACAACAAACAAATAAAACCCACTCCAAATAGTTGATTAAACCTCAAAATACTCAATCAGAACTATACAAACCCACAATTCCGTAGAAACCGTTTCAACGACTAAAATAGTGATATATGAGACCTTTAGCATATTACACTATTTTGGAATATTTCCTTTTACTAATAGACTTAAGAATAAGAGTGCAGATTCATAACATAGGTTGAGGCTTACAGACATGAAGTCTTTGTGGACAGCGTGAAATAATTCTAGCTTAATAATGAAACATATTTAAAAGTTAAGAAGTCTTTATGTCTCAGCTGTTTATTGATATTTAAACGCCTCCTATAGTTGTCTCGATATCAAGGTAAATCAGACAATAATGAAGTATACTTATATATTTTTTTTTCTTGACCTTGTTATTTTTTTTTAGGCTTTCTCCATTTCTTTATTTGTGTGTTTTGAGAAATTTAATTAGCACTCTATATAGTCTTTTATTTTTTTCGTAATTAAGGTTTACTAATAGTTTCTAATTTATCCTTTGTATTAGAAAGTCATCCTTCAAACTGAACTATATCCCAGACGTCATCCAAAGAATATCAGCTTTCGACTACAATAACGACTTGATTACTGGAAGGATGCGAATAAAAAAACGGGGGGAACTATAATTTTTTTTTTTATCAATACACGTTCTTAGATTTGTATAATGATCAGTTTACTTAAAACCTTAACCGTTATTACATAGATCAGTTCAAACCCATGGAATGATGAACTTGGTTCTATCTATAAGGAGACATGTGGGAGATGTTGCTGGGTTTGGTAATTATAAGTTAGAAATAATTAGAGTCATTAGACGGAACGTGGAGAGGGGAAATGTTTGGACAGGGAAGCACTGTGTGTGTGTGTGTGTGCGCGCGTGTGTGTGTGTGTGCGCTAGACAAGCCGAAAAAAAAAAAACAGAAGTGGAAAGACAACAGAAAGATTTAAAAATTTTATTTGAAACTTTGGGCTGTTCCGTTTCTTTCCCCCCTTCCTTTTTTTTTTTAAAGTGCCGTTTCCCACAGCTTTGAATAATGGTGGTTATGAAGATGTTTGTACCACAGCTTTAAGTAATGGTGCTTATGAAGCTGTTTGTGCAGTCTTTTTCGGTGAGCTGAAAAGTGATGACGAAACAAAGGTGCCCAACGGAAACGGTCTAAAGACCAGCTTAGACATCAACTTACTTTAACTGACACAGAAGAGAGCTCCTGGTTGCATGCGGCTTCAGAACGAGACAGCTGGATGTCATTTACAAAGGCCGCGGAGTTACATTTGAGGCTGGGGATGCGTAGCCACGAGAAATTATGCATTCCTCATTAATCTTCGGACCCGAAGAGAAGCCTTATTATTATTGTTATTATATCTATGTGTGTACCGTGTGACCATTAAAGGTCATAGCGTCTTTACTCTCCCCAACTTAAGTCAGAGGATTCACAGGCGCCTTAAAATCTCAAAATTCAAAATACTAGTCTTCATCGAGATTCGAACCCAGGACGCTAGGTTCGAAAGCCTAGCGCTTAACTACTAAGCCACTGCGCCCTCATATGTCTTACTTGGTGTAATTTTTTAGAAGGATTGACAGCCTATGAGTGTACAAAGAGGAGAACAGCTGTGTGTGTGTATGAGAGAGAGAGAGAGGGAGAGAGAGAGAGTGACAGAAGAAAGCCAGGTAGAAATATTGAATGAATGGATAAACAGTTGATGTGAAACGTTTTAAGATTTAATGAGTTGATTTGTGGCCTTGTATATTTCTACACTGAAATGGAAAGCTTATAAATATTTAAACATATTATTTTTGCGTGTGTGTGTAAAAGAAGTTTCGCTGCTTTTACAGCGACTACACACAGGCATATATCATATACATCAGGAAATAAAATTTATGTCACGTGATCTGGGTAAGTTTTTTAAAGCATTTCTGCAGCTGTGAAATAGGGAAACGGCTTTGCAGCCCAGTGTCTGTCTTGAACTCGCTTAGATAACTTCCAGCGTATTTTTTTTAAACCTCATGAGCTGGAGACAACATCTCAATTTTTAATAATGGGTCCTCCATTACCATGCTGCACAAGGCTCTGTCATTCCAATGTCCGGACTTGCAAGAAGCTCGCCGTACTATCGATGTGGGCTTAAGGTTTTACACAATGACGTTAAAAACAAGTGTCCATGGAAGTAGTCGTCTGACATTGTTTTACTACGGTCTACTCCTTAATACCCACACGATTAATACACAACATAGATTTTCGCAGTCTTTAAACTAATCCGAATAATACATTATTTTCTATGGGAAAGAAAAATAATTGGTAAGGCGAAAAACAAATATATATGGAGGCGCGGTAAAGTGTTTGGATTCCGAGCCGGGGGTCCCGGTTCGAATCCTGGTGGGGGACTGGGATTTTTAATTTCGGGATCTTTGGGCGCCTCTGAATTCACCTGACATTAATAGGAGAAAAGTAAAGGCGGTTGGGCGTTGCGCTGGCCACATAACACACTCGTTAACCGTAGGCCACAGAAACAGTTGACCCATCATCTGACCTATAGATCGCAAGATTTAAGAAGGGGAACTAATATATATTACCCATAACTTCTTACAAGTAATACTGTAGAAGATGGAATTAAAACTTTACAGTGTTTCTGTATATCATCACATTTTCCCACCGAGTCATCAGGTCGTAATGTTTTATTTTTCTAATAAAATACAGACGCTACTTCAAAAAAAGAAAAGATGATTGCTACTAAATCGTGTCCCTAGGTCAATCTAGTCATGCATATTGATCAATGACTTAAACTCTGTCACTGATTTTCCTGGCAACACATTCTATGCTCTAATAGCACTATGGAAGAAGGAGCATTTGTGCAGATTTGTCCTAGCATAAAGCGCTGGTTGTGACTGTGGATGTGTTTCGTGTGTGAATGTAGTTCGTTTTTCTTCTTCTTCGTTCTCATTGTTATGTTGAAGTGTTCAGATGACTAGAGACCAATACATGAGATGAACTGCGCAGTGGTTTCCAAATCAGGGAGCTCTCCATATAGTTTTCTTTCTATTGGGATGATTTGGGGCCTGTGTCTTGTGCGGGCCTCTTGGTAAAGAGAGCAGTTTTGGAGGACTTGGTCGGCATTTTCTGGGGATACTCCACATGGACAGATTTCACTGGTTCCAATTTTGAGCTTCCGGTACATGTGTTGTCGCATTCTGTTGTGTCCGGTCCTGAGTCGAAAGATTAGACGTTTGTCTTGTCGGGATAGCTTATAGTAAGCGTCATCTTTCTTGTGATTTGGATGGGAGCTCGTCCATTTCTCATTTATTTTATCTCCAATTAATTGCTTCTTTTCTTTTGGATAGAGTGCAGAGTTTGCTTGTGAGTTTGTTCTCCCACTCTTGGCGAGTGTGTCAGCCTTCTCATTTCCTGCTAGTTCTATATGAGCTGGTATCCATTAAATAACAGTTTTTTTCTGTTGTTGTTGACCTTTGTAATGTAGTTCGTATTTTCATATACAGTAGTTACGCTGAGGTGGTCAAACTGAATTTCCATTTGAATGGACCAATAAAAGTTATCTTATCGTATCTTATATTATTCACAGGAATTCGCATATAGTAATTACTTATAGTAATTGGGAACTCACAAAAAAGATATAAAATCAAACGCCATTTACAATAAAACATAAATTTAAAACGTGTTGATATTATATATGAAAGAATTGACACAATAGCACTAAAGGAAATGTCTATAACTCGTCTATTCTATACAAGTAAAAGAATGCTTATTGTAATACAATAACATAATACAAATAATGTATATCGGCTGGCCCAAAAGTGGGTTTATAGTTATCACGTTGACTATAGGTTTGAAAATTCGACACTAGAACAGCGAGGAATTCGTTATACCCGTCAACATAAACATAAACATTTGAATCTCTCAGATACTCAAAAGGTTCTTCTTCAGCATTGTAACATTCGTATGTTTTATATTGGTACTAGCCAGATATAACCCGCGGGCCTTAGTTTGGATATCACTGATCTATTGGATTGGGTTTAGATATATGTCAAACATGGAGAATGTTCCTTTCACGTTTGTTTGTTTATTTTGCCACGAAAATAAAAGTAGATTGTAAAAAAAAAATGGGTTTACCCGTTCAACAGACATAGTCATATCAAATATAAAATACCATGAAAACGGGTTTACCGGATTTGTTAAAAAGTTTCATTGTTTAATATATATGCAATTAGGTTCTTTTTGTTTAATTTCATGACCCTACAGTTTTGGGAAGGACATTAAACATACACTACGGTCTCCGCCATGATCCAAGGTACACTTATGACAAGTTTTAACAAGATTGGTCAAACAGTTTTGATTTTTATTCGTTGCATATATACATATACACGCCTTACTTTCTGCTTTATATATTAGATTAGTTAGCAAGTAACTTAAATCATGAACATTTGGCTTAATAACTGTAAATCTACATTTGGGCCACCCTGTAAATGGTTGGTTGCATCTGTGGTATACACAAATATGTTGTCGGTGTGACATCTTAATAGAACTGTAATGTCAAAAAGGAATAGGAGGATTTTAGAGACACCATTAATCCGCAGAGTCTGACTAGAGGTGCATAGAAGTTATGAGCGCTGCGCACCGCGTCTACTTTGATCCCATCTAAAAAGTTGCGCGCACTAGTGCTGTCCAATCGTTACGCTTTCCTCTACGCTGTGACGCTGCTGCAGTCGATTGAGTTTCCTTTCCTCCCATTTGAAAAGAATAAACATGACGAAGAAAGTAATAAGTACAAGGCCGTAGACTCCGACATCAAGACCGGACAGGAAATACCTGGTTGGGGGGGGGGGGGGGGGGAGAAGTAAAAAAAAAATATTGGTCAGTTAAAACTATTGCTATTAATAGCTTAACATGTTGAAATACTAAATTATGTCCTTCGATCAAGTGTTAGCATTCAACTAAAATGAAACTTAAAAATCGTAAATTTAAAAACTGTTTTTTACAATGTGAATTTCTACCATAAATCGTATACAATCGTGGTTGATAGATAATACATAGTATTAGGTGCATTCCTGTCAAACCACAAATCCTCTTTTTCAAGTGTTGTTACATGACAGGATCGTAACATTTAACTCTTTACCTCCGCAATTTTAATCCACGTTCTGATAGAATTGTAAATTTTTCGTTAGGGTTAAACTTCAATAACTTTTTTTTTTGTACTTCAATATCTTTTTTTGTAGTAAGAAAGCTTTACTTTTGGTATAGAATTATAGGAGAATACATGCTCGTTTTGTATAACTCAAATACAAGTTTATAAAACCAAAAATTAATTTAATTGAATGGGTTCAAATCAACAATGGTATCGTTAATTAGGAGAGAAAGAGTAAAGACCAGTTAGGTGGTAGAAAGAAACGTCCACTTAAATCAGTGGGAAACTGTGGTCAAGGTAGCAATGTTGCTGGATGACAGTGGTCAGGATAACCATGTCAGCGGAGGACTGTGGTCTAGGCAACCTGTCAGTGGAAGACAGTGGTCAATGTAACCATGCCTGTGAAACACTGTGGTCAAGGTAACGATGTCAGTGGAAGACAGTGGTCAATGTAACCATGCCTGTGAAACACTGTGGTCAAGGTAACGATGTCAGTGGAAGACAGTGGTCAATGTAACCATGCCTCAGAAACACTGTGGTCAAGGTAACGATGTCAGTGGAAGACAGTGGTCAATGTAACCATGCCTCAGAAACACTGTGGTCAAGGTAACGATGTCAGTGGAAGACAGTGGTCAAAGTAACCATGCCTGTGAAACACTGTGGTCAAGGTAACGATGTCAGTGGAAGACAGTGGTCAAAGTAACCATGCCTGTGAAACACTGTGGTCAAGGTAACGATGTCAGTGGAAGACAGTGGTCAAAGTAACCATGCCTGTGAAACACTGTGGCCAAGGCAACGATGTCAGCTAAGATTGTTGTCAAGGCAACCATGTTTGTGGAAGACAGCAGTTAAGGTAATCATCTCAGTGGAAGACTGGTCAAGGCAACCACCATGACAGTGGAGGACAGTCGTCAAGGTAACAATGTTAAAGGAAAAAAGTGGTCAAGGTAACCATGTCAGCGGAAAACAGTGTTAGTAGAAGACCGAGTTTCAGATATCTGTGTCGTACAAAACGACTGCGGATCAGAACGTTGTGTCATCGAAACGTCAGGCAAATTTAAATGTTTTCGAGAAACGCCAATAGGTTTAGTTAACTGTGTCAGTGAAATTCTAGGGAGAGAAACGCCAATAGGTTCAGCCAACTGTGTCAGTGGAAGGCTAGGGAGAGAAACGCCAATAGGTTCAGCCAACTGTGTCAGTGGAAGGCTAGGGCTCAGTGTCAACTATTAACCAAATGTATGCTAAATGTATGCTGAATGTATGCTAAACGTATGCTAAATACAAAGTTACCTAATCTTATCCCTGTCGTACAAAGCACAGAATCGTCCGTCCCATACAAGGCACGTGCCGTCTATGACTTTACCAAATAAGTTGGGCGACGGTATAGCCACTGTGAAAACATGCATTTTTAATTAACATTGACACTGTTCCATATAACATGCACCTAAACAATGTAAAACACAGTGTACAGAGATAACGAATCTTGCATGGTTTTAAAATGTAAAGAAATTAATACAATTAAAATTACAAATGATTATTTTTTTTATAAATACATTTCCAGGTTTAGAGAATCTGTGTGCGTGTGTAAACATTATGAAGGTAGCTTTAGATACATTAATATTAAAAGCTAATATAAAAGATGGCCTAAGTGAGATTTTGAAGTTTTATTTTTTTTCCAATAGTCGCATAGTTTGTTCTGGCATTTTTTCAATGGTCTGCCAATTAGTATGTGCCGAATAATTCCCTACCAGTTATAATCCCAAACAAAGCCATCGAAATATAAACAAAATAGACATTACAAAAATAACAGAGACAAAAAAAAAAAAAGTTATACGATATATAATTATATTAATTAGTTTGGATCAGATCAGTGGCGTAGCTAGAGTGGGGGGAGGAGGGGGGGGGAATTTGAAAATCCCCCCCCTGGGTCCCCCCTTAAAGGGGGCCCCCAAATGATGTTTTTACATTACAAATTAAATATTACCCAAAATGGAAGACAGAAGTCAAGCCCCCGGGCCCCCTAGAAAATTTCTAGCTACGCCCCTGGATCAGTCATGTAGTTGAATATTTTGTCCAGATGTAGACCAACACAACAATAAATCTGTGCCGCTATTAGATATATTTTTAACAATCGTTTTTGTTGTTTGTTTTTGTTTAGCGCTATTTCATACGTGCGGTTTGCGCGCTGGACTGTCGTTCAGATTTATCGATGGTCCCGGGTTCAAACCCTGCCCGCTCCCATCCCCCGTTGTCCTGCGTGAGGTTTGGACTAGGAAGTAATTATCTTCAGCTCTGAAGGAACATCCGAAACATGGAAAACATTTTACAAACATGTTTTTTTTTAAGGAACTAGCGGAATGTATGCAATAAGGTTCAATTTAATCCGATAATGTGAAAAGGGATAAATAACGTGTTAAAAATTTGTACCAGACAGACACAAAGACAGGCAGAATTAATATTAGTTTAGTTAAAAATCTGAACGTAAGTCTGGCAATGAAATCTAATAAAGAATTAAAAACAAAAACATACTGAAGCTGAAGAAGAACATAAACATGCTTGTGGCGAAGCCTCTGTCTCTCGGGTCAACAATTCTGTTGAAGATAAGAAAAAAATGGTATTACATTATAATTATAGATTGTCTATCGTGGTTCGATAATGACCATTTTTTGTCTTCCAGGGGGCTGAGGGCCTTGCACTGAGGTTTTTGTGCCTCCTCATGTGGCTGGTGAGACCCCTTTGAGCCAGGTATGCTCGGCTGCACACTGGGCAGTTTATTCCAGCTGGAGCTAGTGTCATTGGCCTTGCTTTTCTTCTCTGGAGACACCTTGACGCTCTGTCATGTGCTTCTGTCTCCCAGGTGGCTGGGCTTATACTGAACGCTTTCAGGGTAGCTTTGAGGGCGCTCACAAGGCGGACAAAGAAAAATGCTTTAGGGACGCCTTAGGTATTACATATAAGCATGATAGATGATCAAGAAAAAACATTAAAAGTATGGCGATAACACTTCCTACGCGAAGAACTTCAAAGCCAAAACATTGAGAAGAAGCCTAAAGAATCAGAATCTCATCAAATCACTGCCTGCTAATTTTACCTGAGCACCAGCAACCTCCTGGGTATCATGGCCATGGGGATGACCACCGACTGGAGACCACTCAAGAAAGTGTAGATGATGAAATTAGTGTAACAGTCAGAGGCACAAAGTCCAGGGTTGACATTTGTCCCAATACTTGAATTGGTGAGCAGACGACAGTCAGTGAAGGTCTGTAAGATAAATTAAAGACAATTACTTTGCATTTGTATTATCCAGGATTAAGTTATTATTTTTTTCCTTTAAGTGCGCCCTAATTAAGAAAAAAAGTTAAAAAGAAAGGTACTTAATATGTTAATAAAATACAAAAAATATAGATTTTTATGTACTTAAAAAAAAACCCATATGTATAAATTCTAAGAATTATTTTATAAATATTTATTGCATTTTAAATTCGGTTAATCGGATACGCCGCAGAGTGAAAATGTATCCTAAACTAAACATTCAGAGACATAGCAGAAGACATTTTCGAATAATAGAGTGCTTCCCAGAGTGATCCTTATAGACCTCCAGGGTTCGAAGCCATTTGAGAAGAGGCCACTCTGTATAAATAAAGATTTGAAATACTTTCGAACACTGAAAAAGATTATCTTCAGAATTGCAACAATTGCCAGCAGGAGGATTACGGAATACCGGAAAACGCGTACAAGACTCAATTGTAAGACGCGTAGATGTTAGAGTAATCGTGGATTTCCTAAGTGACGCGACGGTACATTAAAAACAGAACGGAAATATAGTAGCAACGCTAAGGAAAGGACTTGTTTTCTTTACCTGACGACGTGGACTGTGGCTTTCTTTTGTACTAAATATTATATTTCTAAACAGGCCGTATTACTTAATTTATATTAAGCTGTTGTGAGAGTGCTTGTATACTTAAGAACTCGCGACTACAAACAGCAACATTTCAAGTCACAGCACAAACAACCTTCTCAACAAAACTAACACCACCTCACTCAGCACGTGACCAGTGGTCTGTGAGACAAAAAAAAAGGTTGGTGAACCACTGGTCTAACCGAACCAAAGTCTGCTGTTTTATCTTTTTCAATGCCCCAACCCTATACTAGTGGTTCCTAAACCTACCCAGCCTGGGGTTCACACACATGCCCGCCACGCTTGTCATGTACAAAATCTCTAAAAAAAAAATTAAGTTATGCGAAATTGAGAATTGGCGGTTTGGTAACGCTTTTACACCAGGATAGTAACACATCCGTGGCTGAATATGGTCTGCAAGTGTTGGTTTGGAAATCAAGAAAGAACTTATTCCTATATCCTACACTGCCCTACAGCTTTCGTACTTATATTTCATACAAGAAAGAACATATTCCTCGAAACATTATATAAGAAAGATAACTCATTTAAATGCTACATCACTACAGTTCAGACACGATTACCTCACCTTGCCATCAACATCCTGACATCCGGCGACACAAGGGTTCAGGTAGTTGTGACCGTCGTCCCCGCAAGAGATCAGGACTTTACTGTTGGTACAGTCACACAGACTGGACGTGTTGACCGGAATGCCGCTGGACGTGAAATAAGCATGAAACATTGTTCACTTGTCTATTCTAATATCTAATCTATGGAGGCAGATGGTGTGTGTGTGTGTCTAGGAATACATGGCACCGCGATCTGGAAGCAGATGCCAAGCAGATGGGCAAGACATGGAGAAACAGTTGGAGAGATTCGCCCAGAACCGAGATGCCTGGAGGAAGCTGGCTGGTGGCCTAAGCCCCAGAAGGGACCAAAGGCAGAGATGAGAGGCAGATGATGTAGTGACCGGGGATGAAAAGACAATTTCATAGGAATTTTAATAGTTTTATGCAAAACGGGATTAGTCATGTCTTAGTATTTGTCAACTAAACTGTCATTAAGTTACACTATTAATATTTGACGACATTTTTGTCGACTTGTAGTCGGTCACCTAGGGTGTATCACTAGAGTCGCTAAAATAAGCGTTTCATTAAAGCAATGGCTACTATCATGTTTTTCATTATGCATGCATAGCCTCTTTTTGGGCTCTTTGCTTCTTTTTTGGGGTTACCTTTCTTTTATAATCATTCTAATTCTTTTACTAAAGAAACAATTAATTCATCAAAATAAATAAATAATTATTTAACTAATTAATAATTAATAAAAAAAAATTAAAATAGTTAAATTAAAAATAAATTGCAAATTAAAGAAATATACAATTCTATTTTAGCTATTTGTGTTTCATTGCCGTCTCTTGGTAACTGTTTTTCCTATATTCTTGAGTACAATGGCGTAGTGAATCAGAGCATTTGTCCTCTTTCACCAGTGTACTTCTATTACAGCGGTGACCAGCAAGGTGAACACGAGAATGGGTTACGTTTACATCATAATGAGCAGCTACATCCTCACCTGCGCCATCACACCGCTGTACATCATCTTCGGTTACCTTTTGCTACCGATGGCCGCATAGATAAAATTTAGGGATTGGGGGCCGCATATATATATATATATATATTGCACTACAATTGAGGAATTACAACGAGTGTTAGCAATTTCTTTAACTAATTTAACGAACAGTTTTATTTTGTTTAGACACCGTCCGCGTAGATCACAAAATTTCACCACAAATGTATAGTAGCACTTAATATAAAGTATATAACTGTTTACTCTCGTGCATAATTTTCCGGAATCTTGGAACTAGCTTACTAGTTGTTGTTTTTCTTATGACCACTGCAGATTACAGCCAATCATCATTGATGTGTTCTAACACTTGATAGTTTTCAAACAAAAAAGGTTTGTTCACACATGAATATAGTTCCAATTAATGTGAAAGTTTAACAGCAAAGTTTTTTTTTAAACTCTTGCAAAAGAACTGGCTGGAACTTCTTTTTCATAATTTCCTTGGGTGTATTTCCTCTGGAGCTGAATCAACTTCTGCACTAGATGGTAAGCTGAGGGTATTGAAAATTGGTTCTTGACGTCTTAAAATTTGCTTTCAAATTCCACAATCAAGGAATCCAAATAAGTCTTGTACTTTTCAACCATTTCGCTAGAAATAGTTTCACCTTTCACCAACGAAAATGAGAAAACCCGATTTCACTTGCTGGCCTCAAGAAATGGAATAGCTTTGTTTGAACAGATTTAAGATGCACATACATTTAATGTTCAAGCATGTTGCAATGCTTCCGATGATAACATGAAGTCTGTCTTCATTTCTGCATTAGAAATATTAGTAACAAAGTCACAGTCTATGTCCTTCAAGAAACCTAACAATGTCTTCATTGAGATTCCATATTATTCTAATGCTAGGCCAGTAGATACTACTGTGTTACCGAACATCGGAATATTTTTTTTTCCAAATCGTCAATTACTGGAAAAGCCAGTCACGGCCGGCCTTAGATAATTGGAGGCCCTAGGCAAAGTGAACTTGGTAGCATTAAATAAAATAGAAAAATAAAAATTAACTGCGAAAAAACTAAAAGTATGCAATTTATTAAAAACCTAGTGTACTTCAACAGCGAGGATTAGTTTCACTATTTCTTCTCTAAATTTGATAAAATAGTAAGTCTTATACGAGGTCCCCAAACAATCGTAGGCCCTGGCAACTGCATAGTTTGCCTATGCTTAAGGTCGGCCCTATGCCTATAATTTCACCTACAGCAGTGTGATCCTTAAACTTGATATCCAATGCAGCTTTATGTAACTTTCCTGTTATTGGTTTATGGTTGGGAAATAGTTCTTTATTTCATTCTTTTCCTCAGTCTAAGCACGGGCTCAATCAGTTGTTACCCTTTGCTATCTTGTACAAGCCAACCCAACTCTTTCAACACAGTTCTTCATAGCATTGAAGAAATACTGGCGCGAACTTGTGTCTTTGACTGAATTTTTCGAATTATTGCCATTTAAAATAATCTTCGTTTCCTTCAGACTTTTTACAATGACGTTTAGAGACATTGTTTCTTTAGCCTCTTCATTATAAGTGATAAGAATCAAAAGTTTTAACAAATTAAAGATATTTACAATTATTTATTTTTAATATATTTGCATTTTTATATTTGTGTAATGTGTGGGCACACCTAATTTCTTTATGTGTCCACGGGCCACATAAAACACTTCGGCGGGCCGCATGTGGCCCGCGTTTCGTAATTTGCCCACCCCTGTTCTATTATATTATATGTACGAATGTTTACAACAGCACGTGTCCCTATCTTGTCCAGATAGATGGTCAGATAAATATTGGTAGATTGGAAGGGGTTAAAATAGTTTTATGGCCTTTCTTGACATTTTATTTTAAATGTGGTTTATTCAGACTATACTTTCTATTAGACTCACCAAATAGTTGAACATTGTAGTGTGGCCTATTTCAATCACTAGTATTTAACCGATTTTTGTATCCAACCAGACGACTAACAAATATATGATAGATAACTTTGTTTAATAACCAACCGTGCCTGGTGTTTTGTCATGATAGAGGTCATACAAACATGCTTGAAAGGATTGACTTACAATGATATATTCTATCTTATCCTTTTTTTTAGGATACCATACTTTTACTTGCGACTTCGGTTGTCGAGCTGTCTATAACCTTGGAATCATTGGGCTTTTGCTTCTTTTGTGGGCTTTCTTATACTATTTTTTGGGCTTTTTTTAAAAATTAATTTTATTACCAACTTCGCGCATTTACTAAAAATATAATCAGACAATTTAAGTAGATAATTAATTAAATAAAAATTAGTTTTAAAGGTAAACAAATCTATATTAACGATCTGTATTCCATTGCCGCCTCTTGATCACTGTTTGCTTATTTTCATGAGTACAGTATTTTAAGAGTCAGAGTTTATGTCCCCTTTTACAAGTGTGCTTTTATTCACATCACCAAACACCGCATAGTTGAACATTGTTGTGTGATCTATTTAAATCACCAGTATGTACCGATATTTATTCCGGTAGTGAATATTTAAATATTATATTTGAGAATGGTTACAACAACACTTGTCTAATTGTTGTCCAGATAGATGGTCAGATAACTGTTGGTATATGGGAAGGGGTTGAAATAGTTTTATGGTCTTTCTTGACATTATTAAAAATGTGGTTTATTCAGACTATACTATCGCTTACAATAACACACAAGACAAACAGGTTAACGCATCCACGTCCAGACCATATAATGCTGTTGAACAGTCAAGGTTATTGAGAAGTTGTATATAGTTCATGATCAAATATACCGTCCATTGTAATATACCTGCTGGAGTTCATCAATTATAAATAAAGTCATAGTCGCAGATATGGCGGCATATACCGGGCATAAGCGTGTGGTCAAAGGAAGATCAGTTTTTCATGTTCATTACAAAGAGCGAGGGCCCAAAATTGTTCATAGTTAATGATTTTGTTGGTGCGTTAAACAGCTGACAGATCAGCTTGAATTCCTATTATTCTGATGTGTTTGCTTCGAACACAATAAACTTAAAGCTGGGCTAATCAACAATGTTCCTGGACATCACGTTACGGATAATGCGTGAGTTCGGCGCCATTGTATACAGGTCCAAAGGAACTTTGGTAGTCTGGCCATTTCTCCTCATTACCATCTTAAAAACACTTAGGCAGAACTGCGCCGGCTTCCAGAAGTTAACTTGTCATCAAACCAAAAATTGAAGCCAGACAGCAATGTTGTGAGCTCATGAGGAATTTGGTGGACTAGATGTAAGTAGATTATGAATGCAAGTATGTCTGGTCTGGCGATAATGCTTCCCTCAAATAAAACCCGAGGAACAACAACTTATTAATATACCGAAATATAGTATCAACTGTTATGAAATTTCAAAGTTTTCTGTACATTATTTTTCTGTTAATAAATAGGTGACAGAAAAGAAATTACTTCGTACTTACAATTCTCCTTTAGCACCATGCACCATCTGGTTGTCACAACCGAAGATGATGTACAGCGGTGTGATGGCACAGGTGAGGATGTAGCTGCTCATTATGATGTAAACGTAACCCATTCTCGTGTTCACCTTGCTAGTCAAGTAGGAGCTGATACCTGTGCCAACGATGTGCCCAAGGGCAGTGGAGATACCTGAACAGGACATACAATACAAAATATATTGTATTTTGCTCACAAATAACATTTATTGCTTTTTTCTCTTACTGAAAATGCAATTCTATATTTGTGTTATATATCTGCATTTATTATTATAATTATGAACCGTAAATGCTAAATTACAATTTTGCATTATAAGACTATTTATTCAGATAGGGAAAGATATAAGGCTTAGCAAAAGGTCATATTATATTATAATAATTATATCACATGTGTTTTTCTATAATATAATATAATATAATTATAATTTTTTTCTCTGTATTCCCCTTTCGGACCTTGTGATATATGGGTCATCTGTTTCTGTGGTAAACGAGGGTGTCATGCGGCCAGGCTCGTAAGGTTGTGATTGCCGGAAGTGGTAATGGATGTAAGCACTCCACTAATGCTTCCTAATGGCATGCGTCTCAAATAGCCTATGCAAACCAATCCAACTCCTGGCCTTCACGTGTGGCTCAGGTGTAGTGTGTGCCTCAACAAAATCAGAAGGTTTTTTTTTTTTTTTTCTTTTAAATCAAGGGAAAGAACCTCTAGCTATGTACTATAGTAATAGAATAATTTATTGATTTATTTCCCCTCATTTATACTTGTAGATGAGTACATTACTGAGACTTCGACATTCTAGAATAACATATTACTTTTAAAATACTTATTTCTATTAGAATTGTTCTTGTAAAAGAATGTTTCGTCAAAAAAATTAAGTTGCAATTGTCACTTGTTTTACCTGATGTTAGAGTGACCGTTGACATTGGGACATTGTATTCATTAGCCGTGTAGACACTTCTGAACAACGAAAGGCCGCTAAAGGGCACAGACATGATGACTATGTCCAGCAGTAGAAGGTCATAGGCTGGATTCCTCAAAAGTCTAAATATAGCTTTGGGAAAGTCTGAACAATAAAGTTAAAAGTAAATCGTTAAGTATTATTTATGTACATAAAGGGACCGCATGACATAGGAAGTGATTAGAAACGGGATTAATACAGTGATTAGACCCCAAGATGACCAGCTAACTACGCTGATTAAACGCAAGCTTAAATTCTATCATAAGGTCTTCAGGGATCGCAAAGGGAACAATACCAGAAAAAAGAATAAGAGGCAGACAGAGAAGGCATTGGGGAGGCAACATAAGACATCGGGCAGGTTTTTAAAAGAGATTCTATCCAAAGCAAAGGATAGAGAGATCTTGTGTGGTGCCTCAATGGTCCAACAGATTAAGGGGTGGGTGAAGATAAGTATTATGCAATTTTATACTTTCTAATACCGAGAATGGGAAGTGAGAGAAACACAAAACGTGTACAAACGTTTTACCAAACATACGGATAGAGTTCATTATCTTTGTAATAAAACAAGCTAAATGAGAGAAGACTAATTAGATACTGAAATTGAACCATATTTAGTTTGAATGCATGATAGACTATGAGAATGAGGCAAATTAAGTGAATGAAAAAAGTGGGTCTTAACTCTTTCTCTCCGTAATTATTTTTCTCATTCCGATCATATTATTTGTTTTGCTCATTTGAGTTTCACTATCCTGTTATGATAAAGCTTTAATAACTTTTTGTTTGTCTTCAGACAATGTTACAGTTGGTATTGAATTATAGGAGAATGCAGGCTCTTTTTACACAATACAAATTATTGTATATAAATTCAAAACCAGTTTAAGTTTAACTTGAGTCAAAGCAACGTTGGCATCGTATATTAGGAGAGAAAGAGTTATTTGAATATACAGACACAGAGAGGCAGAGAGTGAACGAAAGAGTGTGTGTATGAGTACTTACCTATTATACTTTAGAACACAATTTATATCTTATATTTATATCGTTATACATCTTAATTAAAAAGGTTTTCTATATTTACATATTTCCATTTACCTATTAGCATCTCCTTAAACTCCTCTTTTTTTGTTTTCACTGGAGCGTGTACCTTGATGGGCTGTTCAAAGACCAGGTCACCAGCTATACTCACTTTCCTTTCGGTAGGAGGAACCAGAGGCGGAAACATACTGGGTCTATTGGTGGGGCAGGAATATTCCATAGAATTTAAAATCAACACTGTATTAACTGTATAGTTTATGAACTACCACTTCATGGTCGTATCTATATCAACATGCAACGTCGATGGGCTAGAGAATAGTTTCAAAAACACATATTCCACTGTTTTATTAATATGGCATGTATTATTATTATTGTAATGTTGGCAGTCCAATACATTTTTAAGTCAACTTAGTTAAAGTTACTGGGTTGAGACATGACCCCTTAATACATCTTAAAAAGTTCCTAACTCATAACTTAAATTTTATAGGTTTTATAGGTTAAAACGATTGTTTAGTCCCACAGCTTAGGCACATTTATAATGCATTGTTGGCATAACGTAGGGGGACAGGATATTACTGCGTACGGGCCGGATATGGCCCTAGGGCCGAAGTTTGGGCATTACTGGTACAGTTTTTGTTGTTTTTTTATTTTGTTGGCCTCCTTCAGTCATGGAACGGCTATGGTTCACTTTCTCGTGTGACTGTGAAGCCCTAGTCCCGAAAGGCGTTCCCGCCCAAATCTAAACCAGGTCAATGTCGCTTTCGTTTTGGTGGTAGAAGCGCCAGACATTTTTCGTGTTGCACACTTCCGGAGCTTAAGCCAATGCTCTTTCGTTGTCCATAGCTTTCTTGGTCATCATCTCTAGAGCTATGTCTTCCTAGAAGTCATCGTCAATGTCCACTGCTTTGAAGTCCCGTTTTGTTACATCAAAATATCAGAGGTGGGGACGACCGGTTTTCCTTGAATATGTTACCCATAAAGGATGTTTTCAGGATATGATTTTCCTCCATCCGGCGGACATGACCAGGTTAGCGCAGGCTGAGGATTGTAAAGATACTAGAAAGTGTTACACACTCATTCTAGCTGTGTAACTCTCGAGATACTTCATAGGCAGCGCGAATGACATTAATTTTATTTTCATTTTTACTTTTTGTAGGTAAACTTTGACTCACTGCGGTACACCTGAGAGTGGCTTCACATGCGGAGAGCCGCCCAAAAAAAATTTATTGTAGATATTTGCAATTATATTTGTATTCTATTATTATTAATACTTTCTTTTAAAGCCTATATTTCAATGTGGTGTTCATGGAACATGGGAGGGGGGTGGAGATGGTGCCAATAAAGTTTCTTGCTCCGGGCGCACGCTTTGCTCACTACGCCTCTGATAAAAACAAACCAAATAAAAAAAAAATCTTACCCGTTAAAATCACTAGTAAAATGCTATTAAAGGTAGACATTACTTTATTATTGGATTTCTCTAAAATGTATGTAATGGTAACGAGTCTATAGGAAATCTAAATGATAAAACTTACCGTCTGCTACTGGATTGATATACAGAGGCTACACTGCTTTTCCTGGACGATACCACATTGATACTGTACTTTCTAGGCGGCATGTTGACAGTCTCTGACTTGATACTCTCCTTTCTAGAGTTCGACACACTTACGTTAGTTAGTCTTAAACTCAACTATGAGTTCTTTTGTCTTAAAGTCAACTTTGAGTTAGTTATAGTCTTAAAGTCATACATCTCAATATTTAATTTTTGTCTAGTGTAGTAGATTAAGATGTGATAAAAAATATGCGGGTCGCCATTGGCTTTGCGTGGTCACGTAATATACAACACTCATGCTTGATTTTGGGAATCGAATACATTGTCATATTAGTCAAGTAATAACGCTAATCAAGATGTTCACTAACAATTTTGAGGGGGAAAAAAAAGCACAGGATAGGCCCAAATGGAGGGCAAGCAAAAGGGAGGGGACTCTGGATTGAAAATGATGAACACAACAGAGGTAGGGAGGAAGCTGAAATCACTGCTGCGTTCGACGATTAGAAATGCCTAAACTGCAACTGGGATATGTTTTGTGAACTACTGGCATGGCTCTGACATGAACACATAAAAGTACGTCTTTCGACAATGCGAAGAAACACAAGGAATTAATGAAGAACGTAATAATAAATTTAATAAAGGCAAAACATTATTAACTGTAACTGTAAACAACGCCATCAAATGTTGAATTGTTAAATATCTATCACACTATGAAAACTGCCTTCTTCAGTACTTCTAACTATTAGTCCTAAAACTCAGGCCTCGGTTTAACAATAACAATCTCTCATGGGACGTCACTCTACTTTAACGAATAAACTAATGAAATCAAAACAAATAAACATAGACTTCGTCATATCTTACGACCTAGATTTACTCAAATGCTATTTACAGTATTATATACAAATACAAACATCCTAATCAATGTATCAAGGATTGGTCTCTTTAGTCACGTGAGAAGTTGCTAAAAGGAAGATTCAATAATACCAGGGACATTAAATGCCAGAACGAGTTAAAATCCATATTACTGGACATAAATGTTATAGAAGTTGTAGGAAATTATTTCAAGATTGTAAGAAAATTGTATTAAAACTCTGGTTTAAATTTTGTTAATATATTATTTCTAACTCTGCTTCGCACTATCACTAGTCCATGCCATGTGCTGCGTACGAGCGCTTTTGAACCAGAACAGGAAGACGCCGGGAGAGAGGAAAGATTAGATAAAGTCTGAATTGTTGGGAACTAAGGAGCCGTCTTTCGTGCTCCCTGAAGACCGTAATAGGAACCTGGAGTGAAGCAGGGAAGGCTGTCGTTGGTCCGTATTCAGGTTTGGTGGTGAAAGGATGGGTAGAATTAGGAACAAGACTCTTTGAATGTAGAAGGCTATTATGTGTTTGTCCTGTTGAATAAACACACGTATTTATTTACTGTAGAACTTCGTTGAGTTGCCTGCCTAAGATTTACAATATCTTGGACTTCACGCCTGGAATACTTCCGATGCGAAAAAAAAAGTAATCTACAAAGACACTGAGTCTTGTGTTTGACAGTATTTGTGTAGATGTAAGTGAAAGATTGTGGAACTAATGATAAAAACACAAAGAAGAATCAAACCCAAACCAACCTGTCTGAGACTTCCAGCTCTATTTCTTCTACTTTATCGTCAGACTCTTTCTCTACTATCTCATCGAGGACTTGACCTCCGACATAACTGACCACGGCTTTGTCCAACGCTTCTTTCTGCTTTGATTTGGAGATAAGCTTCCTTGGAAACAACAAGAGTGGGAAGGAGGCGATGCCCAGGCCGATACCGAAGACGAGGAACGCCAGCCACCAGGCTGCAACGAATCGTCCGTCCTTCGGGTCAAGCTGTGTCTCTGTAGAGTGAATGCATGGCATGAACACGTTATTTTTACGTACTAGAAGTGTTCAAGAGACAAGGGGAGCAAATGAGAGTGAGTGAGGAGAAACTGATAGATAGTCAGAGAGTGAGTGAGGAGGAACTGATAGATAGTCAGAGAGTGAGTGAGGAGAAACTGATAGATAGTCAGAGAGTGAGTGAGGAGGAACTGATAGATAGTCAGAGAGTGAGTGAGGAGGAACTGATAGAGAGTCAGAGAGTGAGTGAGGAGGAACTGATAGATAGTCAGAGAGTAAGTGAGGAGGAACTGATAGATAGTCAGAGAGTGAGTGAGTAGGAACTGATAGAGAGTCAGAGAGTGAGTGAAGAGGAACTGATAGATAGTCAGAGAGTGAGTGAGGAGGAACTGATAGATAGTCAGAGAGTGAGTGAGGAGGAACTGATAGAGAGTCAGAGTGAGTGAGGAGAAACTGATAGATAGTCAGAGAGTGAGTGAGGAGGAACTGATAGATAGTCAGAGAGTGAGTGAGGAGGAACTGATAGATAGTCAGAGAGTGAGTGAGGAGGAACTGATAGATAGTCAGAGAGTGAGTGTGGAGTAACTGATAGAGAGTCAGAGAGTGAGTGTGGAGTAACTGATAGAGAGTCAGAGAGTGAGTGAGGAGGAACTGATAGATAGTCAGAGAGTGAGTGTGGAGTAACTGATAGAGAGTCTGAGAGTGAGTATAAAGTAACTGATAGAGAGTCAGAGAGTGAGTGTAAAGTAACTGATAGAGAGTCAGAGAGTGAGTGTAAAGTAACTGATAGAGTCAGAGAGTGTGGAGGAACTGATAGAGAATCAGAGAATGAGTGTGGAAAAAGTGAGTCTGAGAATGAGTGTGGAGTAACTGATAGAGAGTCAGAGAATGAGTGCAGAGTAACTGATAGATAGTCAGAGAATGAGTGCGGAGTAACTGATAGAGAGTCAGAGAATGAGTGCGGAGTAACTGATAGAGAGTCCGAGAATGAGTGCGGAGTGACTGATAGTCAGAGAATGAGTGCGGAGTAACTGATAGATAGTCAGAGAATGAGTGCGGAGTAACTGATAGAGAGTCAGAGAATGAGTGAGGAGTAACTGATAGATAGTCCGAGAATGAGTGCGGAGAGAGGGAAAAACTTACTTTTCAAATCGATAGGAATCTCTGTCATGAGGCCATTAATTTCTTTACCAATAGGACTTGCTAGATCTGTGATTACATGCTGTATTCCTGATATAAAGCAGCAAGTAAAATAGAAAAAAAAAAGATTTTTTAAAATGAAATATACATGAAGTGTAATTTTATCATGCTTTAAAAGCTTGTTCAATCACTTATTTGACACAGTTGTCTTTTTTTTCCTTAGTGGGGAGGGGGTGAAGGACGTTGGCATCTGGGTGAGATTTTTGTGCTGGCTTTTGAAAAGAGATTTTTCAAAAAATGTTGCTCGACTTTAATTCGAAGTAGAAATTTTAATGGAAGGTCGACACGCTAGCCACTGAGCTAGTACAAGTGCTTATGAAAATAGTAGATTTTATAGTTTTTATTGTAAGTTTCAATTTTTTTTATGCGACGACTTAGTTCTTGGGAAAAGGCCTATCTTATTTAGACATGTCCTGTCTCTGTATAAAACACAGTTAATTAATTAACACTTATTCATAAAATAATTGGTTCCTTTTTCAATTGGTTCATAGGTTGCTGGGGACAAGGTGTAATGTTTCAACTTTATGGGTGAATGGGATGTGTGAGATATAACGTGTACAAGATTTCGCCTTATTGGATTAGCTGATCTGATAGCGCTGATAAAGGCTTTGACTAGCTTTGTAAAACAAAATATATGTTCTTTTTCACTGTTCAAAAGTGGACAAAACAAACCAAAAATCTAAAATTATATGTCATATTTACATTAGTCAAACTTTTTAATGGTTTGCACCATTTTTTTAAATGACTTTTTTTTTTGTTGCTGCTGTTATTTCTAATTTATAATTTTTTCACTGTAAAGTAAAACTAAATATTCTTATAAAATATAATAAGAATATTTTCAGAATGTATGCTAATACTTTATTTATATAAATGGGCACATTACTTATACTAAAGTAAAGATGTTTAGGGAATTCTACTATTCAAAAAGAAAATAACAAACTAACCCAGAAAAATGCCCATTTTGCCTTTGTCCAGAATATTGTCATCCATATAAAGGACAGGCAAGAAGCTGGCATGAAACGTGTCCGAGACTCCTTTGATCGTCTGCATAACCAAAAGTACGACAAACGCCACCTGGTGGGTCTAAGAAAGATTGGATAAATTTCTTTACCAAGACTTAAAAAATTATAAAAAATGCATTTGTATGTGAATGGCTCATTTCTTCCCAAACTAGGTTCCGCGGAACCAA
This sequence comes from Biomphalaria pfeifferi, assembly GCA_030265305.1. NCBI lineage: Eukaryota > Metazoa > Mollusca > Gastropoda > Planorbidae > Biomphalaria > Biomphalaria pfeifferi. The sequence continues at coordinate 442,013 of JASAOG010000161.1, read as the reverse complement.
AGTGTTTGCTAGGCCTGAAAGGCTGAATAGGTTTTCCACGAACTACTGGAAAAATTAAAGAGTATGCCATCCCTTGAATTAATTTGTCAAAAAAAAAACCAACAAAAAAAAAAAGGTGTTTGTATTTTTTATTTTTTTTTGAATGTGTGAAGTGTTCCGGTAAGGAAAGTTTTGGGAAACACTGCCATAGTCAATCAGTGTGAACAATAATCTCAAAGGACTTAACCCTAAAGCTATATATTCTATTTGTTATCTCCCTTGCTTCGCATTTTTTCCCGAGTTTTATGATGGACTTAGCATCGCCCGTCACAGGGGCCGGCTCAAGGTAAAATATTACTTCTTCTTGACCTTGACCTGATCGCATCTTCGAAGCAACTTCCTTCCCCACTGCCCCTAAGTTCCAGAGGCACTGCGGACTTACATGCTTGGTTGGACAAGTTTCTGCTGATCTTGGCAAATCTCCTTTGGTTTGGGTCTCTGCCAATATTGGCTCATTGCTGGGACATACACAAATGAAATATCTGATACAGGTAGTTAGCTACCTTGTGAAGATATTCCTCAGTCTTCCGAAATACACACAACCTTGGGCCGTATCAATTCTCTTGCTCTGTATGAATCTTACGTTCCTGACTGCCGTTGACTCTTTTTTTTTTCTTGTATTCTTTATTTAACCCATTTTTTTTTTTTTTAACTTCAACAATTTAATGAACAATAAAAAGGGCACAGTCCTCTGTCGTCGCTAGCCTAGCGTCGTCCTCTCTGGCGTCTTGTCCGTTACTCTTCTTGTTCCGTTCTCCTACTTTTTAATTACTCGTCAAGTCACTATGGAAAAACCCGATTTACCTCAACTTCTACGTATTTTGTGTCATTACACATTTCCCCCCCCCCCCCCGACCCCCCTTTTATAAAAAAAAAATTGTCAATTTTTTTTCAGTCTAAAACACTATCACCTACTGTCATGTCTGTACAATATACATGGCCAAAATTTTGGGGAAAGACAAAACAAACATATATCTTGATCTTGATGGACATCTTCATGTTTCCCATCTTCATCAGTTCCTGGTAAAATTGTCCATATTCCTATGTAACAAAGTTCACACTGTAGTTGAATGTTGACACCAAGAAAACAATATGTACAGTTCCAATACAGTTATTGGTAAGAAAATATCCAGTATACAGTGTTCTAATCATCACTCATGTCATTGACGATAAAATAGTATAGTATAGTGTAATAGTTTAACCAACCAATAGTACTAAGTCCATTAAGACATGTATACAGTCCCCATACGACGATGCCTTTGCCGATTCCACAGGCATAAAACAGAGTTTTTCAGAGTAAACACACATGCATATAGTCCACATACGAAGATGCCTTTGCTGACTCCATAGGCATAAAACATGAGTTTTTCAAAGTACATACTTTCATTGGCTTTGTGTACTACGCAAGTGCCCTCACTCACACCAAACCTTTCCTGTCAGACAAAATGTAATATTTGTGTCAAAACAAGTTTCCAAATTATTCTACCTAACTTTTTTGTTGGGTACCAATAAGTATATTTTCTCTCCACTTACCATTTCCAAACTGACCTAGCCTTTTACTAATGAATGCTAATGATTATATAAAAAAATAATGACTGTAGATGATCATACTTACTTTAATTTACACCTTTGACTTCAATTATTGAAATTTTATAATTATATCCCTTGATTTAATAAATTCCCAATTTATATTTTACTGAGTTATCTTCCTTTAAAGGAAATAAAATATAGTATCCTCATATAAACAACTTATTCATACCCATTGACTAGAACATATACATATATATACATATGCATAAACAAATCAAAATGAATGATCATTATTTACAACAGTTTATCTCACTGTAACTCTTGACAACATGTCAGCTACAATATTGATTTCTCCCCTAATAGCCTCCGATTGAAAATTAAATTCTAGTAAAATTAGAAACCACCTGTATAATCTACCATTTTTAATACTTTTTTCTTGCATAAACTTTAAAGACAAATTTAACTTGATCATGATTCCATATTCAGAATACTTATTAGTTTACATCATATCTTGTCCTGTCATTTTGTTTATCATAAGTTCTGTACCCATTTGATCTATAGACATTGTATTCGTTTCTACTTTGATTCCTTATTTCATTATTTCTTCCACAATAAGAACTCGCTATCTTCTGATTGTTATGTGACATACTCCAACATTCTCTAGCAAAATGTCCTTGTTTATGACAATTATAACAAGTCATATTTCTTCTATTATATGAGTTATTAATAGGTCTGTTTCTCATATTACTGTTTAACAACTGATCATATTTGTTTTGCCATCTCTCAATGTCCCTTATGGTACAAGACTTAATTCCTCTAATGTTACCCAATAACATATCCTGTGTCAAACTAGGTATTGCTACAGCATTACAGTAACCAGTGAAAAAAGGTGTCTTGATAAAAATTCTGCAAGCCTTAAATTTCTTAATACTGCCATCTAACCTTTTTCATGTAACCTAAGTAACACCATGGTTCTACAAATCTTGAATGAATTGCAATTGTTGTGCATGCTGTGTCCCTGATGAAATTTACAGATTTTCCATTTACTAGACCTTTGAATAGTTTAAAATTATTTCTCTTTTTTTCAACTATGTTAATTTCTTCTATAGTGTTACCATAATTTAGCTGCTCAATATCACTATCCTCATCAGATTAATCCCTATCCTGATTTTCATTAGTACAATAAACTCTGCTTGTTTGATTCCTATCTCTATGTTTACTATTACTTCTATTTTGATTTCTATCTCTATACGAGTTTCTCTCATTTGTTCTATAGTATGTTGGTTTTTTGCAATGGGAAGCTATGTGATCTTTCTTATGGCAATTGAAACAAGTTATTTCCTCATAATGATTATCCCAAGATTTTGATCTTCCATTTCTATCTCTATTTCTATTTTCAAATCTATCTTCAGTTTCTCTAAAATAGCTATCATGTTGGCTATCCCTACTTCTATTTCTACTACTTTCATTGTTTTCCTGTGTATATCCCACTAGATCAATATTCTTTTTATCTTTACATGAAAAAAGGTTGTTGGGATAGGCATTTTTATATGTTCTTATTATCTCAGTAGCATCATCCAAAACTTTAGGATTCCTTTCTTTGATAAATGATTGTAATTGAGGGTCACACTTAGCTTTAAAATTATCAAGCCATATAAATTTTTGTAATCCCTCAAAGGTACTGTCAATCTTCTCAAATCCTAGCCATTTATTAAAATAGTCTTTTTCCAAATTTATAGTGGTTTGTGGTTCTGTTTGATTGGACGGTGTGTTTTCAAAATATTTTTTCCTGAATGTACTGGAATTGTGTCCATATGCATTCAGCAATTCCTTTTTTAAAATTTGGTAGCTATTTTGTATAGTATTATTGTGGTTTTGACAAATTTTAAGAGCTTGCCCTTGTACAAAGTCTAACAAAATTTGAGACCACTCTTCCTCCCTTATATTACAATTAACCATTTTAATTTCATATCTCTTTAGGTAGTCTGAAATGCAATCTCTAGCCTCCTGAAAAGGTTGTAGTTTTTTCCTCAACCAATGGTTGTTATCACTTGAAAATTTAGTGTTGTTTGTGTGATTATTACTGTTATTAGTTTCAATGTGATTGTCTGGGGCACTGGTAGTATTAGTATTAGATCTATCATTAGTATTAGTGCTATTAACTTTTTGTTTATTTTGTTCAGCTTCAATTCTCAATTTCTCAAGATCATATTGTAATTTCCTATCTGCTTCTTCTTTTATTAATTGTGCTTCCCTATCTTTTTCTTTCTCTCTACGCTCTGTTTCTAGTTTATTCTTTTCCATTTCTATCTTATCTATTCTCTCTCTCTCTATTGTCACCATTTGCTGCACATAGCTAGTTAGGTCCTTCCCTTTAAGTTCTAGTTGTTTAGCCTCAGCAATGATTTGCTGGCGAAAAGTCTCCATGTAATCAAAGTTTGGAGCTGTTGCCATTATGCTTATTTTATTTTAAACAATGTCTCAATATAGTTTTGATATGGCCTCCCTATTAGCCTAAATATCACAATTTAGTTTTCACAAAAACTCACTTTCAAATACTTCTTGTAATATATATATTTATATATTTAAATACCTTTGCTTAATGTTATATCAACAAATATTACCTCAGTGGACTTACAGCCACAATACTTGAATACAACTCAAAAATTTTATATCACCTTAATTCAGTGGACTTACTTTAGGCCACATAAACAAATATCATTACTTTTATCAATACCTCAATACTTAATTCAATGGACTTACTTCTTGCCAATAAATACCCCTAGGACTATTCTAGTCACTAGTCTAGATTCAATACAACTTCAAATAGATAAATCAATATTATACCTCCAACAGTAAATCACAATCCAGTGATACTGACAAAAAAATTTATTCTGACCAATTAGACTGTGTTTAAACACATCTATAAAATAATGTCAACTGATTAATCGGGACGAAAGATCTGTATATAAATAATTACTCCTTAGACTCAGTTGTCTTCAGGATAAAATAGATCTAAGACTCTCATAGGTATAACAATTTAGTTAATACCTGGAAACAATCTAGAATTTATAATCTAGATTAAACGTGGCTTACCTTATCTACTTAAGATAAAATTAATAATATATAATAAGAATAATGTAAAATAAACGTAATAAGACACACACAAAAATAAATCTATTCTAATGAGATGAGACTTTTTAGAGGAAGTATACACTGAAAGAGACAAATAAAGAGGACTTCACTTGACTTCTAAAAAAAATAAAATGTACGTGGATACGAACAAAACAAGACAATCTAAACAATTATCGAGACTTTATTAAATGTAGCAGGTCCACTTTCTAATGTGTCCAATAATGACGCCCATATCAGGCAACCTGCTCTTAACAAAGATCTACTGTCCCTAATAGACTTAATTTAATAATAATGGAGAGAAAAAATAAACTTATCTTTAGTTAGATCCCCTTTGTTCAGTCCACGGAGCTACAACGGTCAGTTCAACACAAGTTCCCCACTGTCTTAGGCAAGGTAAGGTGTGCTCCCGCAAAGGCTACTCGACAGGCAGTACTGAATTTTTTTTTTTTTTTTTTTTTTATGGAGTACTGAGTTATTTAACCCATTTTTATTACAAATCAGGAAAGTGTATTAGGTAATTTAATAAGTTTAAATTTGCCATTATTTATGCTAAATTAAAACAACTTGGAACTGGTAGACCTAATTTCAATATTATTTTTTTTACATAGTATTTTAATATGCGTTTCGTTAGTTTGTTGGTTTTATTGGTACCAATATATGTTACTCTGATTGGTGGCCAGACAATTCCCCACATCAGTCAATTCCCCACATTCCCAACTCCCCACAATTACAATTCCCCACATCACAATTCCCCACATTGCAATTCCCCACATTGGGATAATATAAATTGCACTAAATTAATAATATAATGAAGGAATTCTAAAATGCAAATAGTTTTAATTAATCTCCAAAAGTTAATATCATGACAATTTATTGAAATGCATTACTGATTACAAAATACAAGTAACTGATATATACAAATGAACAAATGAGTTTAATACAAAATATGCTTGGTACAAAATAATGAATTAGATAAGGTCCTATTATCTAATAAAAGAAAAATCATTAAACTAAATGTACAGTACAAAAACTATTAATAATTGACAAGAATGACTAAAGTAAACAGAAACTACTAAACACAAAGGTTACTTTGGAAACTGCATGTTGGCCAATTTTCTCAAATACTTAATCTTATCCTGTTGATTGGCATACCCTTGGACAGCCTCAATTACTTTGCTATTTAGGGTCTCATACTTCTTCCTTTTTGGCTGTGGTCTGCCATCATCTGCATCAGCCAATGTCTTGCTGTGGATGGCCATGTCCTTCTTCAGACCTTCCAGAAGATCCCACACACCTGGATGACTGCAGTGAAACAGGGCTCTCAGTGAATTGTGGTATCCTTCACAGCAGTTTGTTGTTCTTGGTAGGCCAGTAGCAGCAGCTTCAAAATGATTCCAGATTCTAATGGGAAACACTGCATCTCTGCCTCTTACTCCAGTAATGTAGGTTGATTCAAAGTAGGCAAGAAGGTCATTGTAGTTGTCTTCATCAGGGAACTCTGCTATCAAATCATTGAACAGGCCTCTGACATCCTCCACTGGCACAAATGCCAAAGCTGCAAGTGACCTCATCTTGAATCTCATTGGCAGCCGCTCTTGATCATCATAAACTGTTTTCAATCCAAGGGCCCCAATTTTTCTTAGAAGACTTTGGTTAAGGTGAAAGAAGCAGCCTTTAAATAAAATAATGCTCGATGTGGGGAAACGGAGGGCACGCTTTTGTATCATTATATGGACTGTCTTATATAGCACATTAGTCTATGGTTATAATAAATATTATCCCAATGTGGGGAGTTGTAAACGTGGGGAATTGTGAATTTGGGGAATTGCAATGTGGGGAATTGTGATGTGGGGAATTGTAATTGTGGGGAGTTGGGAATGTGGGGAATTGACTGATGTGGGGAATTGTCATGGAACCACTCTGATTATTGTTACTTTTTAGAGATCGCATTTTGTAACCTGTTAGTAGGGTATCGGGTTCATTGATGTTTAATGCTTCGAATGTGTTTGCCAAGTCAGTTGACATCATCTCCTCGGTTGATAAAACAACAGGGTATATTGTTTTTGGTAAATTCCATAGCCAGGTATTTCAGAGGACCTGCACACGTCATCAGAAATTTCTTAAGTGGAAACTGATTAAGGAACTTTAATGAGCTTTGTGTCTCTTTAACGAAGCTCGACCCTGGCAGTGCCAGAGAATAAGACTTTAGTAGTTTCTACAATAATATTAAGAATAATAAAAAAAAATAAACTCGTGGAGACATCTTGGGCTGATTCGCTGCGGCGTCATTTGCACTGCGGGCATAGAAAAGTTCCGGGAGGCCGGATTAGACCCAGTTAATGGCCGGATGTATCCAGCGGGTCGTACTTTTAGAATTACTGGATTAAGAGATGTCTCTAAAAACGTAAAATAATAAAACGCCCTCCAACAAGATTTAACTCTGGACCAATGCTTCAACTTTTGGCCATTCGGTCCAATACATCTTTCATTGTGTTGTTAGGCACCTAGTTTATATTATTAGTTAGTTAGAGACGCACCATAGAAGACGAATATTGAACGGGACTAGTGACGTATGAGATATTTTGTGGAAAATCAGTTAGCAATAGGATTTTCATGGGTAAAGACGTGTTTTATTTGACAGAGACTCTGACTGTGGCCTTTTAGTGGATTAAACGTATTATTCATTGTTCAACAGTGTTGACCACATCTTTTCACTAGTTAAAAATAGATGTGTGTTATCTTTTGTGGTGTTGTTCAACTACATTGAATACACCCGAACAAGAAACCCAAACGCTTGCTGAGTAATTGATTGAAATCTAACAAACATCTACTGTTGACTTCAGTACAGGATAAACATCCATCACAGTGTACTACCCAGGCCCACATGGCCCAATGTGTTACTTATTGAGTGTTTACCGGGCCACTTGGCCCAACGGGTCATTTATCGTGTACTCACTGGCTCTAGGTTCTCAGTTCTTTGCTTCGTTGTGGAGTTCGTGACGTTGAAGTCACACATGTATTTTGCATTGTCGCCGAAACTTGTCGTGTTGGTAATGTTCGAGTGAACAGAAGGTGTTCTGAAAAGAGAAAGGTTGGTACTTTTTGTGAAACAGAAGAGAATAGACATAAACAACCATACAAAACGTAGTTTATACAAACATAAATTATTAACAAACTATTGCATTAACTCTTTCTCTCCGTAATTATTTACAGCATTCTGGTGGAATCAACGTTGGTTTCGTCAGTAGGAGAGAAAGAGTTAAAGAAGTGAATTCGTTAGAAGAAAAACGAAGCCAGAAAATATAGATTTTCACACATGACAAAAATGTAAATAGCAAGCTTTTTTGGTGTATCTGGTGTACAAAATAAAGGATGTATTGATATGCTATGTTTATTATTAAAGGCTGTGTAGCAGGCAGTAAATATTAAGTTTCTTTTTCAACCCTTGCAATCTTATATGGCAGATGAATTTAGGCTCATCAGTTTTTTTGACCACCGGTTAGCGAGCAGGGCGTTATGTGGATAAGCACAACGACCAGCCGCCTTTACTTCCCCCAGCTTAAGTCAGGTACCCACTTAGAGTTGGTTGGACTCAGGGGGCGCCCTAAGAATTCCGAAAATAAAAATTAAAGTTTTCGAGATTCGAACCCCGGTTCGGAAGCCAAGCGCAAAACCACTTCGCTAACGCGCTCCAGTGACATTGTTTAGTTTACCGTAAAACTCAGAAAAAAAATATAGTCAATTATTAAGGAAGTAAATGATAATATGTACTCTTTAAGGATTATTAGATGTAACAAACACACATACACACTTAAAACCACACACACACACACATGTGTTTATTCAGTCGAATGCAGTTATATTTAAAAAAAAGAATTGTCGATGAATTTAGAAATTGCACACGATACATTGGGTGCACATTCAGAACTACAGAACTAAATTTCTTATCTCTATTGCTTGTAGTACAAACTATTTTTAGTATTTAGGCGGCGTCTGTGATCTTTTATATAGCGTCCTTGACATGTTTAGAATAAAACATTTTCCGTAAAAAATCCCCAAAAAGAAAAATAATTAAAATACTTTGTAAATACTTAGATCTTGCCTTTTTTTAAAAAAAATTCTTAATGAAGACTTTAATTTTGGGATCTTTAGGGAGCCCAGCCTGTCAAGCCTGCTATAATGGGTACCTGACATTAAATGGGAAAGGTAAAGACAGTTGGTTGCTGTGCTGGCCACATGACACCTTCGTTAACCGAGTGTCACACAAACAGATGACCTGTATGTCAATAACCCTATAGACCACTTGGTCTGATGGGGGAACCTTAATTTTTCTTTTCTTTTAAATAGATACATTGAAGATTTACTTTTTTTTTAAAGAAACTGACAGATTTTTATTTCGCATCGACGAGTCTTGGAAACAAGAAACTGATAAAAAAGCTAACAATTAAGGATCTGAATTCTTTAAAGCCTTTGATATAGATGCAAATATCTGATAACATTTGTATACAGAAACAGATGAACTTTACATCATCTGCCCCATAGATCGTAAGGTCTGAAAGGGGGGAAACACTTTTCTTTTAAAATACTTAGTTCTTACAATTATTACAAAGCCTGTTTTGAACTTACAGCACTGGAAGCTCGTAGGGAAGAGCGAATTGCAGGAATGCTGGTGTGCTGAGAAGAAACGCCTGGAATATTCCTGACAGGCCGATGACTATTGGAATGTGTGCTTTCTGAAATATAGAACGATCATTGTTTTGATAGGAAACTATAAGAATTGGGGTATTTAATATTAAACATTAGCTTTTTAAAATAGGTCACTAATTTTAGAGTAAATATTTAAAAAAACTATATGTATATATATATGTGAAGAAACAAGTCCTTTTAAGTACAAACTGCCTTTTAATGTGCAGCATTCAAACATAACATATTTACAAGGCTAATATTATCTACAGATAACCAACTCCACTAGATCACTTCCTTCTGCATGTTTACACACTCGTCACTTCCCGCAAGTCCCCTAACTCTCCGATACCCAACACTTGACCGTGTGTCACGGTTGACCACACTTAGTAACCGTGTCACAACATAAATGTATATATTTATGCTTTACATTCAATGAAAAGAAATAAACCTTACAATAAATATATTAGCTTTTTAAAAAATAAATTACTATTACATGGAATATGCTTGCATTACAAAAACTATAGCTATAAAACAATACAAACAAAAAAAGTACTCTACAAAACGTGCAAAAGAAAAACATGTTTGTAATATGTATAGTTTTATCAATTAGTTTGGATCCATCGAGTACTGTTATGTATGATTAACCTAGACATATAAATCTGTGTGATAGAAATATTTTTAAGGCCCCCTAAATGATAACATAAGCACTAAATTGTACAAGATTATACATCCTTGATTTACCTTTGCGAAGTGACCTCCGAAAAGTATAGTTGACAAATAGCCCGCTCTGGTGACAACGTCCAGAAGTCCAGCTTTGGAGTTGTCTATGTTAAATTGTTTCTCAATGGACGTAAGCTTCAAAAATATAACATAATAATGTGCTAGATGAATTAAACAAATAAACTAGCAAATTTAAAATTAAAAGGAATGTATAAATATTCTAAAAATTATTTCCCTTTTTATAAATCACACAAAATTAGTTACTAACTACTAGTTAGTTATTTAATTGCTTTTTATAATTGATTCATGTTTTATTAGGAACAATGCATAATTCACAATGTGTAAAGTTTCAACTTGATCCGAGAATGGGAAGTGGGAGAAATAACGTGTACAAGATTTGTACCCAGACAGACAGAACAGACAGAGTTGATATAAGCTTTATTAAAAAGTAAATTACCCCCATTCTGACTTTTGCAATCTACTGGGAATACAATGTAAAGATCATTTGTTTCTGTAGCTTGCTGTTAACGAGGACGTCATTTGGACAGAACAACGACCATACGCTTGTACTCTTTCCCCCAACTATTATCAGGTACCTGTTAATACTGGGTGGACTTAGAGGCACTCTAAGGATCATGAAATTCGAAATCTCAGTCTTACCGGGATTCGAACCAGTCACCTCTCTGTTCTGATGCTGATAGCTTCACAACTCTGCCACCACATCCACTAAATGATTCTAGAGCTAAAACTGATTCTAATGCAATTTTGGCGAGATTGTCTAATCCAATAGTTATATTTGCAAAAGGAAAGTCCGTAACATGTAAACTAGAAAAAAAGTATATTTCGTTATTCTTATAATGCTAGACATGTGATCTCATAACATTGCTACACCGCAAATAATGAGCAAGCTTGATAAGCCACATTTAACGCAAAATTAAAATTTTGGAAACCACCTCGCTACACTATTTTTTTCTAATCCTTGTAATTGCCGTTTGTATGTCGATGGCTAATTCACACTATGGCAGGCTGGGAATGTATAAGTGAAGCGATAAAGTTAAATTTGTTTGTGACCAAATGACACACGTAGCACAATTAATTTCACGTGCTTGCATGGTCATATGATCGAAAGCCTTGAGGTGGACCACAGATAGAGTGCGTAATCAGTTCAGTACAGGACATCGAGAGCCAGGGCTGTTAGTCGGCCCTGTAGTCAGTCTGGGGTTGGAGTCCTCAAGTGAAGCAGTACGAGTCCAAGATGAGATAGAGAGACAGTAGAGTTTAGTGCCGTGATGTACAGTGTGGTCAGTTTATTATTATTTTTTTTTTGCCAATTGTGTCGTATAGGCTATTTTTATTTACTCATTTAAAGTACCAGATTATTTAGGAACTCTTGTTGTCAAGTTCTTGAGTTAGATGCATTGCATTAAGCAGTGTTTACAGAAGGCCTGAGTATGAAAGAGAATCGTAATATTATAATGTGTATATGTAAACGGTAGCCAATTACCTTTCCTATCACTAGAAAAAATAAATTAAAATCAGCCCTTAATGACATTCAGTGTATGAGTCATGCAAACAATATTCTTTATACGAAATTTGTTGGATATACTGCTGATGACTTCCAGATGAATTCTTTCACTGTAATGACACACTCTAAATAAATTGAGCGAATCAGTCCACAGCAAGAAAACTGATATGATGTATTAATGAGCAACTGACTCCATATCAAACCGTTTGCCCCATCATATAATTCCATCTAAAATTAGATCTATAAAATTTTGTCAACACTCCGGAAAAGGAAAAGAAGAACTTGGGTTTTCTAGGTATTGACTCTGGGTTATTTTACAGTATAATGGCCAACCTATTGCTTTTTATTTTCTGGTTGCTTGTTGAGACAAAAGAACAAATTATATTGTTGTTGATATCAAACGACGCGCCTTATTACGTGACAATTGGATACATTTTTACGTTAACATAGGAAGAGGTTAGATTAAATAAGCGATCCACTAGACTTTGAAGATTACCTGCACATGAATGACACTTCTGATCATCTCAGAGAATAAAGCAGATAACCCAACAAAGGTCGCAAATACATAGAGATTAGCGAAACATGTTCCGAAAGCGTTGGTACGAAATTTCCAGATTCCACAAGAAAGGTCGACCTTTTCTTCTTCGAGTTCTTTATTCACATCTTTTTCACGCTCGGTATCAGAAGTCTGAAACAGCATAAATTAATACTTTAAATACACTAAAATACACTAAAAATAGTTTCCATATTCATGAATAGGATCATTAAAATTAAAGATAGCCTTTTTTTTTCAAACCTAATCTAAAATTAATTTCAAATAAATATTGTAATAATCTAAAAAAAACCTCAAAATCCAAGAACATCACAAAACAAAACAAAAAAGGTATTATGGTTAATACTGAAGACGAGCAGTACACAGCGCCCACTCCCTTGGATTTGTTCAGAGGCTTTATATTATTTATAAAGGCCCGCTTTTTTATTTTAATAAAAAATTATACCATTTTAGCAACCAATCTAACAAAGTAAGTGTACTTGATTGAAGCGGTGGTATAAGCTGAATTAGTTCTCTTTATAGGTCGACGCCTGAGGCTTAATGAACACAAACATAAAATAGAAACAATAGATAACTTTACAATCTTACATACACTTTTCGCTAGCACAGTTGTTACCGTGTTGGCTTGAGAAGCCTGAGAAGGCATTAGCCCATGGGTTTGAATTTAGGTCGTTCAGTTGTTTTTTTTATAAATACATTTAAAAAAACGATCTTACCACAGATACAAATTTTCCCAACTCAGCAGCATGAGAAATAATGAGTGCTAAGCTGATTCTTCCAGATGGAAACCTAAATATCTTGAATTGCTAATGCCCCCAGTAAATGAATGTATGCAAATCAACAACCATGAAGAATGTCTGGTTATAGGGGATATAAACAGTCACTCTCCGAGTTGGGGCTAACCAGATCTCAATGGCATGGCAGAAGGAATAGAAGACTGGCAAGCAGTAAACAGTCTAATCTTGTTAAATACGCCTGAGGATAAACCACTTTCTTCCCAATAGCTTGGTTAACATAGTCCACTCCAGATCTAGCCTTTGCAACCAACAATATCCCTAAAAAATGCAAGAGAGATGCAGCTGACTAACTAGCCTCAAGTGACCACATGCTCATACAACTCATCTGTATCAATACCACCTACAAAACACAAAGCTCCACTATCCCCAGATCTAATTTGTAAAAAAAGCAAACTAGAGTCTATTCTCAAAACTAACAGGCCAATTGAATGCATCAATAAACTATAAATCAAACCAGGTGAACAAATCATACTCAGCTTTTGTCAAAGGAATCCAATTTCAGCTAAGGAGTCTATTCCTGTAGGAGCAAAGAAAGATAACATCCCCAACTGGTCTGATTATATATAACAACTCCACAATGCCACTGTAGAAACCAGAAACATTGTAGAAATAACTCTAGTTTAGAAAACAATACAAAAACTAAAAGAAGCTAGTGCAGTTTTTAGGAAAAACTCCTTCTCTGCTATGAGGACAAGTTGACATACAAACGAACAACTAAATGTAGATAGAGATGACCACACGCTATGGCGCATTACGAAATGCTTAATCCAAGAGAAACAGATTAACTCATATATTTATAGAAATTGAAAGGCCGATAAGTAGCAAATGACTTCATAAAGTATTTTTAAAGTGTAGGTCAAAATACAAATCAAAGAAAGCAGAATTAAAAACGTCAATGCAGAAATCCAGGATAAAAGCAAAACATCATTCTCCTCAAAGCTAAAAAAATACAAAACTAAAGGTCTTTAAAGTTAGCTGGAAATCGGGTATATCTAGAATAGGGCAATAATGATGCCTCAATAGCAGAACAAGGTATGTATATAAAAATATTGAATAAATATACATTTTAAATGAATAAAACTCGTTTTAAAAATGGTAATTATATTATAAATACTACCGCCAAATTAAGTTTATTATCTATACACACAAACTTATGGAAAGAGTGGTAAATAACTAAAGCTGGCTTTAGAAAAGGTAGACCTACAGAGGACCAAATCCCCTTCATCACACAGGAGATTGAAGATGTACTTTAAGGAAAGAAGCCAACAATGATTGTCTGAGTTGACTTGTAAAAAAAAGCATTGCATAAAGTCTGGGAACAAGGTCTTTTGCTCAAGCTAATAGACCATCACATATCCCACAGAATGTACAACTGGATAAAAATATTTTAACAACAAGCGAAAAGCTTTATTTTGCATGCAAGGGAAGTCACACCGTTGGTATAGAGTTTTCTCAGGAGGAGTTCTGTTTCCAACACTGTTCTTAATATGCATTAATGATCTAAACCAGTGGTGGGCAACCTTTTCCATCGAGGGCCGTGTCAAGAGCGGGGGTGTGTAAGATGTGAAATTGTGTGTGTGTTTTGTTTATTTTGTTGGTTGGTGTGTGAATTGTTTTATCACGGGATTTTCAAGGGGGGACAATTAGGTTTCTAGCGGTCAGCCTAACAGTTGGAGAGCTGACCTGGTCTGAGTAGGGTGCTTGTGTTTTGTTTACCAGTTTTATGCCTAGCGTAAGGAGATGTTATAACTTATATTTCTATTCATTGTTATGTATGAGAACTGACTATTTGTGGGTAATATTATGTATGGCATTGATAGCCTTTTGTTCAATGAATCTAGCCTAAGCGCCCTGTAGTATGTCAGTTGGGCACATTTTAGTATTTCAGTATTGATGATTTACGCATTCAATATTATATGTGTACCTGCAGTTGGCTGTAATTAAATACTAATTTTATACTCCTTCGTTGAGTGATACTTTGTAATATCTACACATGTTAAGGTCTGCATGTGAGAATCATACCCTAGATTATCGAGCCATATGTATGTAGTAAAGAACTCAACCCCAGAGTTTCCCCTTACAGTTGGGGGCTCGTGTGAAAGAAAACCAGGACCTCTCCAGAAATTTTAAAAGTAGAGCAGTTATAAATTGTTATTGAGTTACTTAAACTTACAAATATTGTTCTACATGTTATATTGTTGTTAATTTGACACTCATTCTATTTTAAAACATTTTTCCTCATGCGTTATGCCCCTTTATTTGGCCTGAGGAACGGCGGTGGTTTAAAGTACCAATACAGAGAGGACAGCGACAGCCCGAAGTTGCATCACAAGGACAGGTTGGGTCACGTGCAGGGAGTGGAAGTTAAGTGATTTGTGTTACCTCTCGTGTAGCTGAACCCTCTACTTTCTAGCCTCGATTTTCTTGCCCATATTATAATTTTGTTTCAATTTGACTATCATAAATTTTCTGCTTTTTTTTTTTCTTTGCTGTCATACTAGCCTCTCAATTTAAGGCTTCAGTCATTTCATTCTGATTTTATCGTTGCCAATTTTCGCTATAAAAGCAAGAGTCTTTAAATCAAAGTATTCTAACTTCCTATCTGAATCTAATAATCTGATCCTTATTTCAATTTGTATTTTTCTGTCTTGATCATTTACTTGCCTAACTATTGTATAACAAAAAATTATTAAATTTTGATTTTATTTTCTTATTGTATAATTATTCTTAAGGTAGTAATTTAAGATAAAAGAAATAGTAGGACTGTTATTTTAACATTTTCTGTAAACTTAGTGTAGCAAACGTCCTGAGTGCTGTGTAATATAAAGATTTACATGGACAAAGAAAGTGAGGCAGAGAAACAAAGAAGAGAAAGATCTGAGAGGCTGGAAGAAAGAGAAATGTCCAAGCTACAACAGAGGATAAGATTAAAAGAACTGGAATTGGAGGGAAAAGAGAAAGATAGACAGGAAAGGGATAAAGAAAGACAAGGAGGAGGAGCAGAGAGAACATGAGGAAAAAATGAAGAAACTTGACTTACAAATTGCCCAGGAAAAAAATTAAACACAATCAAGCGCGACAACCGGAGTCACGGCCCAGAGACCAAGACTGAGCAAAGGTTTTCCTGCCATGACAACCGAAGATCTACCCTGTTACCTAGACATGTCCGAGATGGCAGCTAGGAGAGACAAGGTTTTAGAAGAAGACTGGGTGGCACAGTTGCAGGAGAAAATAACACCTAAACTAAGGCAATTCCTGACACAGAGAAGATTAGTGGAGACTGCACTGACTACGAGAAGATAAAAAAAGAGCTCCTAGACTATGTGGGAATGACGGAGGAAGCCTGCAGAAAACGATGGCATGAGACTGTCCCAATTGAAGATGGCCCAAGAGAATTTTTTGTGGCATTACAAAAGAACTTTCGACAGTGTTGCGAGGCGGCGAAAATAAAAAGGAACTTTGAACAGCTAGAGGAGTTAATATTGAAAGACTCTATACTCAGTGCCCTAAACGAGGAGGTAAGAGAGGAGATCCTAGATAAAGAACCCGAGTCGTTGAATAAGCTTCTAGTTGATTTGTTGGAGAACAGAAAGATAATCTTCTCGAGTAAAAGCATTTTCAAGAAATCGAGAATTTATCAGGCCAACGCAGTGAGTGACAGAAGAAATTTGAACAGGCAAAATGACCACTACCAAACCAGTCCTAGCAGAGCAAATTATATCAGGCCAAACATTGAATACAACGAGCCCAGAAAAAATTTTATCAGACCCCGATATAATAATTCGTATAACAGAGCAAGAGGGAGATGGAATAGGCCAAATTACATATTTAGCAACCAAGTTAACAACAGAAGAAACAACTATGGAAATGGAGTGTACCAGAATAACCAAGGAAGGTATAGGAATGAGACAAGAAGGAACTACTCCAATCAAGCTGAATGTGCCGTGGTGCAACTGCCTGAAAGACCAGGGACTTGCAATCTGATTTACACAATCCAGAAAGCGTGGCTAACTTCATTATGAACAAGTTCATTGGATCACTAAACATAGAAGGAAAGCTGAATGGAAGAAAGGCGTCGATCCTGAGAGATAGCGGCTGTAGCGTTATCGCCGTAATAGAGTCACTTGTCAATGAAGAGGATATTTTGCCAGAGAAATGCTCCTTGTGCTTAGCAGACGGGCAAGTATTTAGATACAAAACCGCAAAGGCAATGCTTGATACACCATACCTTAAAGGGGAATTCATCGTTGTGCTATTTCCTGAGCCGGTCGCTGTGTTAATAGGAAATGTGAAAGGTCTGTTTGTGTCAGCCGTAGAGACGAGAGGAATGAAGGACAAAGAAAGGGAAGAAACTCAAGTAAAGACTCCGATCATAGGAACAATTATAGAAGGGAGTCTAGAGAAGGAACAAAAAGAAGATGAAACTCTGGCACCACTCTGGAGAAAATGCAACGAGCAAACAACACAGGTAACTAAAGAAGCAAGTATTACGTTTGTCAGGAAGAAGTTTGCTTTACAAGAGAGTTACGTCCCTTACAGAACCTCAAGTTGTGAAAGATCTTTTAGTTGTTCCTAAGGGCAGACGTAAGTTGATACTGGAAAACGCACACAGCTCACCACTGGCAGGGCATATGTCTGTAAAGAAAACAAAACTTCGTATCTACTCTGAATTTTATTGGCCAGGAGTTGACAAAGATGTAAAACAGTAAGGTGCTGCGACCCATGTCAGAGAGCAAAAGTTCCAGGAAGAGCTGGTAAAGCAATGCTGGGGAAGATGGACAGACAAGGTGTATCCTTTAGAAAAATCGCTGTAGACCTGGTTGGACCTCTTCCTATGACAGAAAATAAACATAGATACATTCTAACTATGATACACAATCTCCAGATGGCCTGAAGCTGTACCATTGAGAAATATAGAGACAACTACTGTTATAGAAGCTTTGTATTCGGTCTGTACGAGGATGGGTTTTCCAGAGGCCATTCTCTCTGACAATGGTTCTCAATATGGTTCAGATTTATACACAGAAGTCTGTAAATTCTTCAATGTGAAGATAATCAAGTCCTCGCTTTACCACCCGGCCTCAAATGGATGCGTGGAACGCATACATGGTTCACTTAAGAGCATATTAAGAAAGCTGTGTTCTGAACGATCTAAAGATTGGGACAAATACTTAACCTCGGCATTATTTGCTATTAGAGAAATGCCAAATGATACAACAGGATTTTCACCCTACGAACTTGTATTTAGAAGAAGAATTAAAGGGCCGAAGGCAATTTTGAAGAAAATTATGACCAAAGAAAAAGAAGTTGACACTAATTATACTAACTTATTTGAATATCTTGAGGAGTTCAAAGAGAGACTACAAAGCACAGCTAAGATTGCATGTGATAATGAAGACACAGCGAGGCAAGAACAAAAACGACTATTGCTACAGGAGAAATCGTATTAGTGTTGAAACCAAAAAAAGGAGATAAGCTCAAATTATATTGGGAAGGCCCGTACAAGATAGAAAAGAGGTTATCAGACTTAAATTACATAGTAAAGAAAGGAAACAAATCATTGATATTTCATGTAAACAGATTAATCAAATATTACACCCCAGTTGAAGTAACAAGTAACAATGTTGCCAACAGTAGCTGTAAGAGTAACATTTTGTCTGCTGCATTTATTGGAGTCGTGGATGAATAGGACCATGATGAAACAGGGCAAATCATTGATAATGAAATAGAATTAAAATTACCGGAAATGAATAAAGACTTAAACCAAACTCAGAAAAATGAAGTTGAAAAACTCCTTGAAGACTTTGCACACGTAATATCAGATGTACCAGGAAAAGCGAAAGTGGAGCCCTTTAAAATAATTCTAACATCGGATAAGCCTGTCAATTTAAAACCTTATAATGTACCAATGGCGATGAGACAAAGGCTACAAGAAGAAATTGAGTCGATGATTAACATGGATATTATTGAAGAGAGTGAATCGCCTTATGCATCTCCTATGATCTTAATCAAAAAGAAAGATGAAACTTTGAGACCAGTTGTTGATTATAGGCAATTAAATTCTATAACAAAATTAGATGCAGAAGTCATACCAGATCAAGAGGAACTATTTATCACACTAAGGAAAGCCAAATATTTTAGTAAATTAGACCAAACGAAAGGGTACTGGCAGGTGCCATTAGAAGAGAGTAGTAAGCAGTACACAGCGTTCAAAGTACCTAATGCACACTAGCAATTCAAATATCTTTCCTTTGGTTTAAAAAACAGTCCTAGTTTCTTTAACAGAACAATGCGTAGAGTGCTAAAAGGTTTAGAACAAGTTTATTTTGATGATCTTTGTGTATACAACACTGATTGGTAGAGTCACATGTTCTCGTTGAGACAGGTGCTTGAGAGGTTAGGAGAATTCAATATTACTGTTAAGCCTAACAAGTTACTTATTGGGTTCCAAACTATTACATTCCTAGGCCATAAGATAGGCCAAGGCTTTCTTCAGCCTGAAAATTCTAATATCAGTAAGATTCTGCAGCTACGGTACCCTAAATCAAAGAAGGAAACCCGATCATTATTGGGTTTGCTCAATTATCGCTCTTTCATTCCAAACTTTTCAAGCTTGTTGTCTCCCTTTACTGAAATTCTTAAAAAAGGGCACCCTTCTAAAGTTGCTAAGACTGTGGAGGGGGAGGTTGCAATGGAGCGTATACAAAGATACTTGACTTCTCACCCCTTTAATGTTGCCTGATCCAGATAAATGTTTTTATCTACAGTGTGATGCTTCTGACAAGGCTGTTGCAGTTGCTGCTCTACAGTACGTGGAAAATAAATTACATCCTGTCCGTTTCCTCAGCAGAAAATTACTCCCACGTGAATGTAAATACAGCATAATGGAGCGGGAGTTGTTAGCATTAACATGGGGGAGTAAGAAGTTGGAACACTTCTTGTATTCACGTAAGTTCATTGTTTGGACTGATCACCTAAATCTCAAGTATCTCAAGTCTGCAACCACGAATGCTCGTATTGCTAGATGGATATTATACCTTATGGACTTTGACTTTGAAATTCAGCACATAAAAGGTACAGGCAACTTTTGGGCTGACCCATTGTCTAGGCTGACAGTTTGAACTCACATTATTATCTCTGTCAGAAGCATACCTCGTGTTGTAACGTTTCAGACAGTGCACGTCTCAGCAATCCAGTATGTACGTTCAACTTTTTCAACTATGATCGTCTCGTCAGAGAAGTTACTACTATTACTACTACTATTACTATTATTATTATTGCTAAATGACATGGACTGAACTGTTCATCTCTTTGTTGCACTTTGCACAAGAAGCGTCGTCTCATCCAGTATTGAGAAGCATCGGAAGTCAAGTCTTAAGCTCGATATTTACAAACAATAAAAAGTACTATGTAACCTGAAGTCACAAAGGAAGGAACTGGGACAAGTGGAACAGATGATTAGTTTAGTTATATTATTAGTTTAATTATTTCATATGCATTATTATTGATAAACTTGTTTTGTTTGGTAATGGAAAGATAATTCATGTATATTATTAATGTTGATGAATAGAAACAGAGAGTATTCATTATTTCATACTTAAACTCATGGGTGTAGTTTGTTGAATTGCAATTAATTACTTGTGTAAACATAGTAAGATGTACTGTGTATTTTCTAAGTAGTATTTTTTTTAACCATGTTGTACTTCAATAAACAATGTCATTAATTAATATTTTTTTTAGTGTACATAATATATACTTAGGGGAAGTAAGGGGGAGATGTCAAGAGTGGGGGTGTGTAAGATGTGTGAATGTGTGTGTGTTTTGTTTATTTTGTTGGTTGGTGTGTGAATTGTTTTATCACGGGATTTTCAAGGGGGGACAATTAGGTTTCTAGCGGTCAGTCTAACAGTTGGAGAGCTGACCTGGTCTGAGTTGGGTGCTTGTGTTTTGTTTAGCCTTTTGTTCAATGAATCTAGCCTAAGCGCCCTGTAGTATGTCAGTTGGGCACATTTTAGTATTTCAGTATTGATGATTTACGCATTCAATTTTATATGTGTACGTGCTGTTGGCTGTAAATAAATACTAATTTTATACTCCTTCGTTGAGTGATACTTTGTAATATCTACACATGTTAAGGTCTGCATGTGAGAATCATACCCTAGATTATCGAGCCATATGTATGTAGTAAAGAACTCAACCCCAGAGTTTCCCCTTACAGGCCGCATTAAAAAAAAATTGAAAATGTAATTACAAATCAGATAAATTACTGTGTATAATATCTTTTTATTTATATTTATACTGTTTTATACATGTATATTTCATTTTTTAACACTGCCATTATAAAAACTAGTTTTAAGAAAAAAGTTATAAAATTTTGATATGAATTTTTTTAACATCACATTTCACCACAATTGTGACAGTTGTACTTAATGTGAAGTATTTAGCTGTTTACACTCGTGCATAATGATCTTGAACTATAGAACTAGCTTACTAGTTGTTCTCCTCGTGACTGATGTCAAAGTACAGCCAGTCAGCATTGACTTTTTCTTACACTTGTTTATTTCCAGACAAGAAAAAATGTTTGTTCACAGATGTCTGTGGGCCCGAATAATGTGAAAGTTTAGCAGCAAAGTCATTTTAAGGTGTAGAAATGCAGCTTCTGGCACCCATCAAACTCCCGCGGAAGAACTGAGTGGAACTTCTCTTTAAGGTCGTAATTTGCTAGGAGGTATGTCCTCTGTATCTACATCAGGTTTCGTTCGGACGGCAATGTGTTCAATCTATGACATCTATTATCCCATACACAAACAAAAGATATAGTTGTGGAGGAGTTTCTCTATGCCGATGATTGCGCCCAGCTAGCTCAAAATGAACCTGATCTCCAGAACGCTGTTAACGAATTTGCCTACGCTGCTGCCTCTTTCGGTTTATCTATAAAACTCGGGAAAACAGAAGTTATGATGTTCCAGAATTCCCAAATAAAACCTACTCTGCCCCAAAGATCACTGTAAACGGACAGCCCTTTAACGTGGTAGACCACTTCACATATCTAGGAAGTATAGTATCAAAGGAAGCCTCGCTTTTAAGTGAAGTTTATAACCGTCTGCCCAGGGCCAGTGGTGCTTTTGGACGCCATCAGGCGAGAGTTTAATGAAATAATCGCACCGCCAGCCTACTAATAATCAATGTTTACCAAGCGGTGGTTCTCTAAACCCTTCTAGAAGGATCTGAGACATGTGTATCTATCTATATCTATAATTCTATTCATAGATCCATAGTTTGGACTCAAAGGAGTAAAAGAAAGATTACTCTTTTATTTCTGCAAGTTGGACTAGAGTTAACCCCACACGTCAGTAAATAGCAGGGCCGGACATAACCATTGTGACCAAGAAGCCATGGAAAGATCACTCTATTTATTTCTACCCCACGTAACTTTAGCAGCGAAAAAAAAAGAGGGGGGGGGGGGGGTGGAGAACGAGTATCTACTCTGTATTCACCCGTCACTAAATCGCAGAACCGGACTCAACTGTTGCGAGACCCTATGCGAAACGGATTTTACGTGGCCAAGTTCAGGTAGGGATACGGATAAGGGAAAATTAAGAGTTTGTATTAGAAAATAAATTCTTCTTTGCATTTTATTCATTCGTTACTGCGTACGTAGCGAAGTTATACAGCATATCATTAAAATTGAATAGCAAGAATTACCAAATGTTTCAATCTATCTTCAAGAATCGTTGACCTCAAGTAATACTTCATTAGTTTGAGGCGCGAGAGGCTTCTTTCACCAGATTCCACAATTATGGTTATTACATAATGCAGGTTTTTTTTTTATCCAATTGTTTACAGACCGAAGCCAAAACAGTCCTTCAAAGCCTGAAAAACTCGGATACTTCCTATATAAACTCAGGACAGCTCTTATAAACCTGAAAAATCAACAGCAATTGATTCCACATTGAATTAGAAGGCAATGAAAAGGCAGACGTACTGGCCTAAGATGGAAGAACGAAAAAGAAAAGAAAATGCCTCTCTACCCTGAAGAAGAAATGAAAATGATAAGAGAGTATAGATTACATGAGAATTGGACCAGCTCACATCCCAAGTACCAAAAAAAAATACGCCTATTATAAACTATCTCGACATGAACAAGGCATAATTTTTCTTTTCTGAACCGAACACAACACGATGAGTCAACATATGTTTTGGAAGCTAAAAATCGAGACGAGCAATACCAGACTTTGTGTAGCATCACTAGAGAATGCTGACAATGTCCTTCAACGATTCATACTTTATTAAGAGGCCCGAACATGAACATGGCCCCAGGGCCCTCCCATAGAACAGAAACTGTACATAGAATTGACTTATCTGGAAATCACTGCGCAGTTCATCTCTGTTATGGGATTGCTGATCTGAAACTTCCGACATGAAAAATTAGTACAAAGAAGAAGAATTTACTCTTTTCATTGTAATATACCGAGGCAGCTTATCAATTATTAATTCATCATTGCAAAAGCATTGTCCAGTAGTCAGAAATAGAACGAGATCGGTTGCCAATATGGATTGAAAGTTACCAAGAACACAGATTTCTGAACACAAATAATTCCGAAACTGTTCACAGTTAATCGTTGTACTTAAAATTATTTGGTTACTATCAAACTCAAAAGTTCAGAGTCATTTTCTCTGGAATTTAACGCGAAGAAATTAATTAAATCTCATGTATTGTATGTCGTTTGAACTTTTTGTTTCAGAATTTGCTGCATTCAATTTTAGCTTTGTCATCATAGGAATCCTTGGGCCTTAGGTCTCTTTTCTTTGCCTTTTTTTTTTTGGGCCTACTGCCTCTCTTTGTGGGCTTTTTATTTTCTATATTTTTTTAATTTTATTTTTATTTATAAGTTCTAGCATCTCGCAAATACTAAATTATAAAGAATTAAAAAGAAAATAATTTGAAATATGATTAACCTATACTTAATTAGTAAATGAAACAGTGAATCTACATCAATAGTAGATGGAAAGTTCAAGATCAAGGAAAACCAGCAAGACTTGATGTGTCTTGTGAAGATTAGTCTCCAGACTTAGTTGTCTGTTGATAAAAGTTGGCTCCATGTGTTCAATATCTGATGTTATTAATATTTTAAATGTTCCTTTACTAGTTAATCTTTGCCACTTTTTAAAATTTAAGGTTAAACAATTATTACATTGAAAATATTACTAGATGAGATGTTCACCTATCTTATTCTCCATCTTTCTAACAAAAAAAATTCAATTTATATCAATCAATTGTGTTTCAAAATAGGTTTATAAAACTTTTCAATTGGTGTAAATGTTATTATATCCTTTATTTCAGTAATTGTAGAATTACTCAATGAAATATATTATCATTAAAAAAAGAGTTTGGGTTATAACTTCGGACACGTAGACAAAGTGATAATTGAATAAATCAAATGATTTATTGAAAAAAAGATTAGCCTTGCTTAGTACTTGCTTATTACTCAATAAAATATCTTATCATAAAAAAAAGTTGAAGCATGATCGAGAGGTCAAGTACGCTTGAACTTGGCTTGGCTACCTACGAAGGGGGCTCGAGGCTCGATACCCTTCTCGAGCAGAGTTGTGTATACTGAGCGCCCCCTCCCCTAACTGGTCCACATATGAGTTAGCTATAAGCATGAAATTAGCGCTATATAAAAGCTATAATATATATATATATATATATATATATATATAAACATATA
Organism: Biomphalaria pfeifferi; assembly: GCA_030265305.1. Classification (NCBI taxonomy): domain Eukaryota; kingdom Metazoa; phylum Mollusca; class Gastropoda; family Planorbidae; genus Biomphalaria; species Biomphalaria pfeifferi. The sequence continues at coordinate 417,296 of JASAOG010000161.1, read as the reverse complement.
TATAAACATATATATTACATTACTTCATTAAAATGATTTTTTATGTATGTAAGCTAGTCTAATTTTAACAAACACACTACTTAAAGTCAACGCAAAGATGAATGGTATATCCGCAATTGTCTAGTTTCACTGTGGACCGGACCGGACTGAAAGGGAATTACTTAGGAAACAATAAGTGGCGAATCTTTGTGAAGTACTTATTAAAATCATTGATGATAGCTACGTTCATATAAATATAAGCCTTCGAGCGAACGTTGCGTAGAAAACAGCATGAGGCAATTGCAACTGTAGAGAAATGAGTCTATTATATGTGATTATGTGTATAGTTTAGCTGAAGAATAGAAGTCTCTATTCATGGAACCATCCTGTTCCTTATGTAATAGGGTCATAGATGGCTCTTAATGGTTGCATCTGTCTCGCATAAGAAATGTCTGCATTTGTTGGAATCGTCTAATACAACCTCAGAATAAAAAAAGAATTAAAGACAAAGCAAAGGTATCTTATTATGGAGGCACATTAGGTTTAATGTCATCTGTTTCTATAGCCTACATTAACGAGGATATCGTGTTTCCAGCACAACGACTAACCGCCTTTCCTAAACGTATGTTAGGTAAAAGTTACAGATGCGTTACAGATGTGTTACAGATGTGTTACAGATGTATTACAAATGTGTTACAGATGTGTTACAGGTGTGTTACAGATGTGTTACCTGGGTATACTCAGTGTTGTCTTAATAATCCTGAAGATCAAAATGTCAGTCTTTGGGGCTACTAAAAATTGGCTATCCTAGAGACTTGGTGGTGACAACCTAATAACACTAAACGTATTGCATAATATTTACTAGGATGACACCAGCAAAATCAAGAAAGGCACCATTAAGCCAGGGTAACGTATGATTCCTTTTTAACCTTTTTGTTTTTGCAAGAACAAGGGATGTCCCCTTGAATAGGAAACTTTGGTTAGTTGATTTTCTCGTTGTTTAAAGTGTATCTCTGATGTTAGAAACATGCAAATAACTAATAGCATTATAATACAGCGAAAGACGCCAAGTCAAAGCTTTCTGAGTGACAATAAGCGTTATGGAAATTAACATATTTACTCACCTTATCAGTCACGTGTGTTCCGGAGTTTTGCCCTTCAGTAGAATGACTTTTCAATTCTGGCTCATCTTCACCGTTCTCCGGTGCGCTCTCTTTTTTATGAACTTTATTAATGACATTGTCGTTCTCCTCTTGACTCATGTCTGAACTCTCAAAGTGAGTCGAAACACTCCCTGTCTGAACTCTCAAAGTGAGTCGAAACACTCCCTGTCTGAACTCTCAAAGTGAGTCGAAACACTCCCTGTTTGAACTCGATATGTTTAGACAACTGTCCCTCTAACTTAGGAAACAATGTTAGCCATTCATCACCTTTGAATGTACAACGTATAACAAGTAAAAATCAAAAACAAATTAAAGCTGATACAAAGTGTTTCTACAAGCCAACATACTAACCACTCTTCTAGTGAGGTGATTATGAAAATAGAAGATTATATAGCTGTGTATTTTTTTTCAAACTTACTTTAGAGCGGTGACTTATAAAATGGGACTAGTTCAGCTTAGACCTCTACTTAAGTCAATGTTAATATATTTCGCTTGTTCGAGATACCAAACAAATAATTAAACACCAATAGTTTATTAAACTAAGTGGTTAAATATTTTTTTTTACTCTTGTGTAGTTAGGTAAAAGACATAATTGTACAAAATTTCCGCTTGATTTGAGATTGGGTGTCGAAGAAAAAACGTTTCCAAATTTTTATCAGTCTGACTGACGGACAGATAGAGTGAGTTGATATAAGCTCTGAATAAGAATACATTAAATCACGGTAGCTACATAACATTGTAGAGTTTTGTGGTTGTGGTTTAGGTACATTGCCCTATCCCCCCCCCCCCAAACTAGGGCGATATATATTTTTTTCCACTCTTGGTATAACATCATATTCATGCCCATTAAAACTAAATATAAACCGATTTAAACGTCGTGGTATCGTCTGAAATATCGAAACAGATGTGATGTGATAGTAGGATGGCAGACGTAAAATTGCCTGATTATGTTTCAAGAATGTGGAAGTGTAGAAACAAGCTTGATGCCGCATTCAGTTTACTAATATCGTTCCTGATGACAATAATTTACTTTTTCGAGGAAATAAAAAAAATTAAAATCATTTTATCTTGTTTTATCCTATGCTAGCATTACACAGATTAATTTGTTCCTATGCTTTGCATCTTCAAGCTGGAACATCCACTTCCTTGTATTTTTGACATCCACTTCCTTGTATTTTTGACATCCACTTCCTTGTATTTTTCTGAAATTTCAATGAACGAGCCAAATTTTAACCCTCCCCCAAACAAATATTTTAGCCCGTGAATTAATGTATTTTTTACATTCAAATGAAACGGCCCGCTCTCTTTCTCTCTCTTTCTCTCTCTCTCTCTCTCTCACTCACTCTTTTCTTCTTCTATCTTTCCCTCTGGAACCCTCATTTTTTTTACCCGCATTATAGCGACCCCCTCCCGACTCACACAAATTCTATTGGGCCGTAAATTCTATTGTCACTTTTACTTATCGCTCCAATCTCCACCCTTCCGCCCACAAAAAGTTAGTCCTACCTACAATCCCTGACTTTTCTTCAGCTTCTAAATTTAATATTGAAATATTTAATATACTGTACAGAAGGACCCTAGCTAGGTATCACATTCAAAGACCGCGTCACAAAGAGACAGGGTTACTGCAGCGATTAGACCCCATGATGACCTTCTAACTATCGTGACAAAAACGCATGCTTAAAATCTATGGCCATATTACAAGATCTTCGGGGCTGACAAAGACCTTCCTTCAGGGTACAGTACCAGGAAAAAGAAGAAGAGACAGACAGAGAAAGCGATGGGAGGACAACATGAAAGAATGGCCTGCCATTGAAAGAGGTTCTTACTAAGACAAAAGACAGAGAGGAATGGAGAAAGACGGTCGACGAGTCAGGCATGGTGCCCCAAAGTCCAATAGACTAATGGATAGGTGAAGGTAAAGGTCAAATGTTATTTTTTGGAACTAACTAACCCTCTTCCCATTACCCAGTTAACATTTATTTTGGCCTTGTGTCCCGTTAAAAAAAAAAGTAAATTTAAATTAGTTTTTACTGTGAATGTTGTTTTTTTTGTTTACCCTTTTTGAGTGTGATGCCACCACAGTCAACCACTCTACATTTATTATATCCTGTGAGTAATAGAACACACGAATATATAAAATAACAACACAATTTCCATCTCGATAACACATTTGATAATCTAACAGGGCTGTGAATAATCCCTCACAGTCGCTCTGGCGAATTAAAAATAAAGTTTATTTAGAAGAAAGAAATATACCGAAAAAGTACGGAAGTATTATTTCGAGCTATTTGCATATATGCGTTTTTATACAGAATGCACTTTTTGGTGGAAATACCAAAAACAAAATACAGACGTTTAATAGAAAAGTTGCATTTTTGTTTTGTGTTAATTTGCAACTTTCAGGCTGCGAATCTGTCAAAACCCGTTTCTTAGCAATCACCTAAGAGGTGAAGAAATATGTCTACGAAATTACATACGAATTCATTTCCAGTTGCTGAGATCTATTGATTCAAAAATCAGTCTTTCAGTTTATCTATTAGTCAGTGGTATTTTTAAGCTTATAATATAGAACTAAGATCTAAACGAATGAAGCCAACGGATGGAGACAACTTAGATTTTTAAACATAACAAAATATAATCAGATTTGAAAAAGCAAGAACACTACTCTAGATGTTTCTACTGTTAGAGTTATTCGACGGGCAGCTATTTCCTTCGTTGTGATTTAACTTGTTACGTACATACAAAAAAAAATCCGAGTTAGAATAAAGTTCCTTTTTTTGTTTCGAAATTCCACTGTTTTAATGGGCTGGACTTAAGAATGAGTTGGCTTATAGGCGGAGCTTACTTGTGGGATGACGTGTTGTTGCTCGACACGTGATTGACGTAGACATTATGTTTGAACAGATAGTATACCATCCGGCTGCGTGTACTTTGGTAGGCCCTCGACATTCACGCTTCATTTGTTGATGACATCAGAACAGATTAGGATAGGACTTTTAAAAAAAAAAAAAAAAGTCAAACACGCATATCGATTAATGGAGTCAGTACAAGTCTTAACAAAAGTGTTTTCAAATTAAACAAAAAACAACAACAAAAAATATTAAACTTGTTAGATTGATTATCTCTGTTGCCCACTAGGAATTTATACAGATTTACCACTTTTTGAATTATACCCATTCTACCTTTGAAGCAGATGGAAAATAAAATTAAAACATGATATAACATGCTAACCAAATATGACTTTTTATGTTTTTCTACACATTAAATTTCCGAGCTAATTATTCTCCACTAGCTACGTGACTTAAACAAAGTATGACCAGCACTATTCAAAATAAACAAATAATTTATTATTCAAGATTGCTGGCAGGATAAGTTGACATGGCTTACATCGTAGATATACTTGGACTTGTCACAACGATATAAATAAAGTTACAGCTTAGTTTCAAATGTACTAGAAATTTTTTTAATAACCATTTAAGAAACAGGATTTATCATATATATATATATATATATAGATAGATAGATAGATAGATAGATAGGCAGGTAGGCAGATAGATAGATAGATAGATAGATAGGCAGGTAGGCAGATAGATAGATAGATAGATAGATAGATAGATAGATAGATAGATAGATAGGCAGGTAGGCAGATAGATAGATAGATAGATAGATAGATAGATAGATAGATAGATAGATAGATAGATAGATAGATAGGTAGGTAGGTAGGTAGGTGGGTAGGTAGGTAGGTAGGTAGGTAGGTAGGTAGGTAGGTAGGTAGGTGGGTGGGTAGGTAGATAGATAGGTAGGTAGTTAGGTAGGTACATAGATAGATAGATAGAAAGATAGATAGATAGATGGATTTAGTTGGTGAGAGATATTTGATTGTTGATAGTGATATATTTTATTAATACAGAATCTGTATTACTATTCATTCAAACATTATCAGGTATCAGACAGATAAGGTCAAATCTTGACCTCTTTATCCATGCACCCTATGACGATGTACTTGAAATGGATAAAAACAAAACTCAAATCTCTTCTGTTACTTCTGTAGGCTACAAAATAATATTTTCTTGGCACGCTGCCGTACCTATAGCCAGCCTTGGACTACAATGCCAACTATGCAACATAAGAAACAAGGGTGACAATTACTAGAGATAATGTTAAGTATCAGTCAAGTGATGGCGCCTCTCACGACATTTTCCTCGGTCAACAAGACAACACACACACACACAGCTACAGATGACGGAGAGAAAGACATAGCTATTTTTAGAATGTCTTCCTACATTGGCTTATTTGCATACATTTATTTGTTTCATTTATTTTTGCAAAGCTTAAATCAAGTCTGTCTGACTGCCTGGTAAATAGTATGTACATGTTACTTATGTCACACTACAACGCACACAAGCTAAAACTTCGCAAATAACAATGTTTGACAAACTAGAGATCACAATATAAATGATAATACTAAATCCAATAACATTTATTAAAAAAAAAAAAGCCAAATTAAAAAAAAAAAAAAAAAAAAACTTATGTAAAGGGGAACAACTCAGTCCATAAAACTATGTCTAACAACAATGTAGAAGTTATATCCCTTATTCGATATCAAACAACACAATTAATTACCAATAATTAATTGAGTATTTTCGTTTATTGATTTGTCTTTTGTTAGGTTAAAGACATAACTGTTTAAAGTATCAACTTGATCGGGAAAAGCGTGAGGGAGAATTAGCGTTCACAATTATTTAAGGGGACTTAACTCAACAAATTTAGCTATATCTGTGAATACCAAGGTATTAGTTACTTGTATCAGTTACCAGTAATAAATTGTCGAATTGGTTACTTTTTTTTCATTCATGTTTTGTCTATGTCTTATAATTGTGCGAATTTTCAACTTGATCCGAAAATGGTGTGGGAGAAATAACGTGTACACACTTTTACCAGACAGACAGATAGAGTGATCTGATATAAGCTTTGTAAAAATAGTGTGGTAACCAGCAATGTGTGAAGTATTAGCTTGCAAAATGTGATTTAATTTTTCTCACGAGGTTTTGACCATCATTCACCTTTTGACTATAAAAAACGTTTAAGATAAAAGTAAATTAAAGTAAAAGAAAATTTCCACTTTTCAGACCTTTCGATCTATAGGGCTGATGTATACAACTCATCTGTTTGTGTGGCCCACGGTTAACGAGGGTGTCATGTGGCCAACACCCCGACCAACCGCCTTTACTTTTCCCCAACTAATGTCAGATACCCATAAGAGCTGGTGGGGACTCAAAAGAACTCCAAAGATCCCGAAATAAAAAATCCCAGTCTTCTGCAAGATTCGAACCCTCGGTCCGGAAACCAATCGCCTTACCACTCAGCCACCTCACATCCAAGCTAAAAGTACAAATTTTGATCGCTGCCCTTTCTTAAATTAGGATGAGGGAGTCTTTCATATTGAAGCTGAAGCCTGTCAAACGTAGCTGAGACTGCATCAGCCTTGTCTGGATGCTTTGCAGGCCCGCTCTTCGTAGGACTTCAGTGTCACGTATTTTGTCTTGCTACTTAATATATATAGAGAGAGCAACATGGGATGGCAAACAGCCGGACAGACCCCTAACTTAATTCTTATGGTAATGCCTCGTCTATTTTTAACACATTTTTTGACAGTCTCCCATAAGATGAACTGGCGTGGGGGCTGGAGTCGACTTTATTACCGATAGTTCCGTTCTTTAGGTGAAATTGTGCACTGCATTTTATTCCTGTTCATTTATCTTGATGTTTGGATCAGAGTAGGCTTTACCTGGAGATGGCAAGTGTAAGACTTCTGTCTTTTCTTTGGTTATAGTGAGGCCGAAGTCTGAACATGCTCTTATAAAATTTCAGAAAGATACATTGTTATTAAGGTTACTAAATTTATTATTGTTAGTCTGGAATGACTTTGTATAAATATAATTATGTTAATGATCCAAACTAATGAATACATCTACGCGTAGTGTAAGTTTGTCATTTGTTCTAAAACTTATTTTTTTTTTAGCAACCCCGAAAAGGAAATAGACGCTATTACTTTCATATGGTATGTCTGTCCGTCCGTCCGTTCCGTTTAGATTTCGTAAAGTAGAAAAGATAGTGAAAATCCGACATCATGATATTTTAGACCATTCAAAGTTCTGACGCAACGGCTACTTTTTCTTTTCTGAAAGCGAAAAACCTAATTTTTAAAATCACATAAGCAAGCAGTTGTTTTTTTTTTATGAAAATACACCACTTTAAGAACTATTCACAATATTAATAGTAACAAACATTGGAGACTGTTTTTTAGTGCAGAGTAAAAACTACTCCATCTATTACATATTTCTGCAAACGGATTCAGTTATTTTGTCAATTTTTTTTGGTTGCATTTGTATTGCTAAGTGAAGTAAGTTCTGTCATACTAACTACTACATTGACACACAAATATTTTTACTTTTTTCAAAGAGAAAAAATCTATTTAGTATGCATTTTAAGTTGGACAATATTAAAACGTATAATTAAGTAGTTTTCTTTATTATTTCGTGAACTTAATGTTGAACCATTCAGAAGGACACTCAACTAAAGCAATATTTTAATTTTTTTACGGAAATGTTTTTTTCTTGTTGAATAAGAGATTGACACTTAACAAAACAATTAGATCAATTAGATATTCATTATATGACATCAGTTAGGACAGGTTCTTATCTAAATTCACATTCACTTTCCCCTATCCTTTGGTCTGCTGGACCGCTGGGGCACCACACACGATCTGTCAACCTTCTTTCTCCATTCTTCTCTGTCATTTGCCTTTGATAGAATTTCATTCTGATATTATTTCTAATAGCATTGAAACCTGCCTTTTTACCTGCATGGGTGGACCACTTCGGGGGCCCATTTTGAGTTTGTGTTTCCACACAAACTGTCTTTGTCACCTTGTTATTTATGGCTTTAGGTACTTTATTAAGGAAAACAACTAAATATATATGCCTCAGGATTTTGGTTTTCCATTTAAAAAATTTCCCAGGTATACTTGGACTCTGTTGTATTTGGGAGTTTTCTTTTTTATGGGGTCATCCCCAATAGAAGTCTTTATGCCACCTACCGTGATTTGGCTATTATATGTTTGTTGTGTCAATGTGTGATTTCTTTTTTATGGGGTCATACCCAATAGAAGTCTGTATGCCACTTCCGTGATTTGGCTGTTATATTTTTGTTGTATAAATGTATCTGTTTAATTTGTTGTTTTAACCCTTAACTCTCTGTTTCACTTAATTCTAGCTTGTAAGTATTTTTTCAGCCTACCCCTAGGTGTAGCATATATTGTCCTTGTGTTGTGATGCATTAAGTTTTCCTTGCTGGGTAAATGTCTTGAAAGTGGTCTGTAGAACGGGTGTGTATTGTTTTGAATATTTTTTAATGTTAGCCTCTGCCGTTAATTTCGGTACATATTTCAAGTATTTTTTTCATTTTTTTTGAATGACATTTTAGAGATTCTTTTGTGGTGAAAGAACATCGAAATACAATCGAATTGTTTCTTTTCTTTTATCACTTCTACAGAGTACATCGTACATCCTAAAAACTTAGTTTATGCAAATGGATATACCATCCATTAACTGGAACTGAAGCACAAATATATACTTCAACACATTTATTTGAAGCACTTCCAATGACTTCCGTTTCTTGAAGTAAAAACAGAATTTAAAAAAAAAAAGGTTTGCTCCAGATGTAATTATTTATGTGTATATCACCAGTATTTCTGTGTCTAATGGTTGTTCACATTTCTTCTAGAGCTAAAAAGGTTAAATACAAAAGAAACGGAATAATCGGGAGAGTGATTCATAGACAATTAGGGACATCACGATTACCAAATCGCATGGCTTGAATAGCCACTAAAGATACCCATCACCACGAGGACAGAGTGAAAAGCACTTGATCTGATGGAAGGACTAATCATTTTACAGGTTTAAGGACCGTATGTTAAATATTATAAATATGTACATTTTATTTTTAAATCGTTTAGTTTTTAGAAATCAATATTAAGTAACTCTTAGTATAGACTGCTAATAAAAAGTTAAATTTAACATAACATATCTAAAATGGAGATAGTGTCCTGGTAATTATAATATATTTACCATTTTTAAAACAAGTTCTATTTTCTTATAACGTAAATTTATTCAACGTGTACTAAATGGATACCATATCCGTTTAACAATGTTGGGCATTCTAATTATTAAATGTCAATAATGTTAAATAAATGCTTGTTAGTAAAATTTCCTTTCAGACTTTGTGATGTATCGGGCAGATGATGTTAAGGTCATCTTTTTCTTTGGCCAACGGTTAACGAGCAGGGTGTTATGTGGCCAGCACAACTACCAACCACCCTTACTTTCCCTAGCTAAAGTCAGGTACCCATTATGTGGACTCAGGGGCGCCCTAAAAATCTCGAAATTCAAAATCCCAGTCTTTTTTTTTTACGGGATTCGAACCCAGGACCTCAGGTTCGGAAACCAAGCGCTTAATTATTCGACCACCGTGCCCCTTTATGCTTGTTAACAGCGCTTTATAATTTTTATATTATTACACATATTTCGTCTTTGAGACCCAGGACTTGAATAAATATATTCTTACGTAACAACAAGGTATTTAGAGACAAGACTGTCCTACTATTCCAAATAATATCAATCCATTTTTTTTTACAATCATTGGTGTGTAACAGTAATTAGCCAACGTTCAAAGTAAATTTTACGTACTATTGTGGCGGGAATGTATGACTACAGAATAAATGAAAAAGAGAAGGCTCCGTTTATTTATTACAAGCGCGTTCAGTCTAACACTACTTCAATAGTAATTGCAAAAATGTTTTTCCAAAACCAACTTCTGAGTGTTCTACTGCTTCGCTAATATTCCAGGTCGGAGCATTCAATCGAAAAGTTCTAATGCAATGCCATAACGTGTTGCTATATCAAGTTTTGACACAGTACTCTGAAGGCGTTTAGAAGCCGAAATTATGTCATGCCTCTTCAGTGTTCGACTTGGGTAAACTTTTTTTAATGTTATTAAATTTTGTAAAAAGTTTATATCAACTCCCTCTGTCTGTCTGTTTAGTAAAAAGTGTGTACACGTTATTCACCCCCACACCCATTCTCGGATCCAGCTGAAACTTAGACAGGACACAGACAGAATGTAGAGAAATAACTTCGAGTTTATAGTCAAACAAGAGTGTTTATTCTAAACTAAAAACACTTGACAAGAGCACCTTAGCAAACTAGGTATCAAAATATTACATTAAAAACACACACAGAATCTACACATCATACACTGTTTTATTTTTATACTACTGTTTATTGAATGCACTCTTCAAAATACATCTATCAGTTCAAAAAGAAACAAAACCGAGTTTTAAGAACTGACAGTGGTTTTAATATTCTTTTATATTCTAATATAATATTCTTCTATTTTAGAATACAGCCATACTAAAAATAACTTTACAGGCGACAGAATGTTCTCAAGTGCGAATTAGAAATTATAATTAAAAATACTGTTCGGGAAGATTTTACTGCAAAAATCCATGGCCTATCTTTTTCTATGTTTTTTCTTCCAATTCTAAATCTTTCTGCTCGGCAGATTTCTTGGCTTCTGCTCTCTTTGCTTTTCTCTCCTCCCATTTGAAGAGCGCCAACATGAGAAGATAAGTTATCTGAACTACAACATGGACGCCAACGTCAATACCAGATATAAAGTACCTGAAAATGGAGAAATAATATTTTTATATTATCGTAACGGAGTCTGGAAAAGATTTGCTGTGCAGCTATTAAAAACCATCGCTCCACTTTTATTTGAGCACACAAATGATGGCTGCGTGGCCGTGTGGTAAGTAGTCCAAACTTCCGTCACGTTGATTCCTGGTTCAACTTCTGCTTAATCTTTGGAAGATTTGGGCTAATTAGTATTATTGAAGGAACTTTAGGAGCTCGGTGGCTGAGTGGTAAAGCGCTTGGCTACCGAACCGAGGATTCCGGGTTCGAATCCTGGTGAAGACGGTGATCTTGAATTTTAGGATTTTAGGGCGCCTCTGAGTCCACCCAGCTCTAAAGGGTACTTGACATTAGTTTGGGAAACGTATAGGTGGTTGCTCGTTGGGCTGGCCACATAACACCCTCGTTAACCGTTGGCCAAAAAAACAGATGACGCTTACATCATCTGCTCCATAGATCACAAGGTCTGAAAAGGGAACTTTAAGGGGGCTTACAGTGCTGAATCTACTGTAGGGAGGAGTGTGCAGGAAAGCGCTCTGAAGAGGGTCAATACAAGCGTTTCGGTTTGTGCCAATAGTGTGTACAAGGACAACTCACCTGCTCTTGTCTCTGTCATAGAGAGCACAGAACTTGCCATCCCACACCAGGCAGGTGTCGTCTATCATCTTACCAAAGAAATTGGGAGACGGGATGGCCACTGAAAGATTTAGACACATCAAGTTTAAATGTTTAGTCTTCACTAATTCAGTTCCTAAATAGTCCTACGTTTAAGGATGCAACAGTTTTACCACAGTGATCTAAGAATTTACTGGCAAATTACAAAATTACTCATTTAAGCGTCCTAGTATTCAAATGTTAGTCATCTCCACGTTTATTTATAAAGATGTACATGTGTCGTGTGGTTGAGGGGCATTTGGATTAGCGCAGCGTAGAGCTGTATGGAATATGGTGTAAGAAACACTACAATATGTTTACTTTTATCTAATATATAATTGAAAGTAAGGTGTTTGTATGTATGTATGTATGTATGTATGTATGTATGTATGTATGTATGTATGTATGTATGTATGTATGTATGTATGTATGTATGTATGTATGTATGTATGTATGTATGTATGTATGTATGTATGTATGTATGTATGTATGTATGTATGTATGTATGTATGTATGTATGTATGTATGTATGTATGTATGTATGTATGTATGTATGTATGTATGTATGTATGTATGTATGTATGTATGTATGTATGTATGTATGTATGTATGTATGAATGTCTCAAATAAAATTAGAACCGTTTGACCAATCTTAATACAAATACTTTGATGCTAGTGGTAACCTAACATGTGTTAATTAGCTCTACAACAAACTGAAGCTTTTACTAAAAAGAAAGTTGCCAAACTCTATGACACTATTCAAATTTCATGCCTCTAAGCGAGACCATTCGTTCTAGAAGGCCTCAACACTGACCTGCCACGTCACAACTTGTGGGCAGTTTAGACCAATAGGTCATTGCCACGTCACAGGTCAGTAAGGCCTATAGTTCGAAATAAAACCAAAGCCCTGACTTAACAATGAATTGGTTTACTCACTTATCACTTATTAATCCCAATAAAAGAAGATTATGCTACAATTCTTTATTATTAATGCTAGCTCACTTTCTACGCAAGTTTTAAATGATGCTTTATTGTATACTAGCCTGGCATTACCCGCGGCCTGCGGGTCTAGGTTTGTGTTTACTAATCTAGTGGATTGGATTTAGATGTATGTTAAACTTAGCTAATGATCCTTTCACGTTATTTCTCTTTCGCTACAAAAATAAAATTAGTTTTGCGAAAATTGGTTTACCCGAAAAAATATCTATTAAAAACGAAGAGCAATACGTTTGTTAAATGAATGGGATTAGAAAAAGAGAACAATTAAACGAAATAATTTTTAGTACGCGATTCATGAATGAATATAGATCTAGGCCTATCTCAACTCGGCTTCGCAGCTTTTGTAAAGGAATGTAGTCTCTTAAAAATGCTTTAGAAAACCAAATTTGAATGTTTATTTGATCAAAATATGAAATGAATGGACTATAATTAGTATGTTCATGTGTTAAAGTATAAAACTATCTGTGCGAAGAGAAGTTTTATCATCTTAGAGTTTGAAATAGAGTTTTAGATCTAGGGATGGGATTTTAAAGTAAACAATTAAACGAATTAATTTTTAGTACGCGATTCATTACGGTATTGTCTAATGAAAGAACGTTCGCCAGGAAATCTGTAATCACAGATATCAGGAACGAATTAATGTAAAAAATGCTTTTGCAACACAAAATTGAAGGTTAATTTTATTATATAATGAGATCAAAGGATCTTCTTTTGTATTTTCATGTGTCAAAGTAAAAAACTATCTGCGCAAAGTGTATTTCTTAAAATTAGATTTAGGTCTAAATCCTTTCGATCTTTTCTCATGTCAACATTGTAAACATGACCTACATCCATAAAATACTATAGCTGTGATAGAGTTTTTTTTTTTTTTTTTTTTTTGAGGGTCTCAAGTTTGTTTTAGGGCTACAATGCATACACTACGGTCTAAGTCGGTACCCAAGGAACATTCCTGCCAAGTTTTATCAAGATTGGTCAAGCGGTTTTGATTTCTGTAAGTCACATACATACATACGCCTTACTTTAAACTTTATAGTATAGATATATATGGAATGATGATGTGTTCTAGACTTACTTAAACTCGAGAAGAAGACAAAAATACTTGTAGCAAAACCTCTGTCTCTTGGGTCGACGATTCTGAAATATAGTTGTTAATATACCAATTGTATTATTGTTGTTAATGGTGTTGGTACCTAGGTTTTTGAATAAAAAAAAAGAAAAAACTTCTATATAAATTGTCAGTTAGAAAATAAAATTAAACCGAAATATGTTTTTTTAAAATTACACCTTTATAGTATTAAACTTTGTTATTAATATAAAAGTGAAGAAAATAATCCTTTGAGAAGAGAGTCATAAATAGATTAGCAAAATAAATCTTTTCATATTTGTCACAACTCAAAGACGATACAAAACATAACTTAAACCCTAACCTTAGAATAAAGAGTCGTCTGGGAATGGTGGCCGAGGAGCTGGCGATGTTCTGTAGCCCGTGGAGCAGGACGTAGATGATGAAGTTGGTGTGGCATTTGGTCGGACACAGGCCAGGGTGGACACTGTTTCCGAGGGTGGAGTTGGCCAGCATGGCGCAATTTGTGAATATCTGAAATATTTTTTTTAAATGCTATTTTTAATTGGCATGGCACAGCTGCTATTGGTTTTAGGTCAGTCTGCACTCATTCTTAGTCTTCGGACTTGAAGACATTGCCGTCAGTCATGTAGAGATGTCAAAAAATAAAAGGGATTAGGAAAATAGAAATCCACCTTTGCCGTGACGGTTCTCGACATACATGCTTAGATGCATTTGCTTAGAATAATGGTCAGTGGATTTGTATTATAAGTTTGATATATAATATTATATTCAAACTGTTTAGAGTAACACAAAGGTTATTATTTTTGTTTATTAGATTCGATATCCACTTATAGTTGTATAAGAATGGGCACTTTTGTTTAGACAAAATTTAAATACTTTTTGTGGTGTAACTGATCGCTTGAACATGTTTTAAAACATAACTTAAGTATTTCCGAATCTCAGGGTGCGTCTACGAGTTCGTATAGCACAAAACTCGCTTTTTTAAATCTTAGTTACCTATTACTATTAATGTTGTTATTTTGTTAGTATATTTAAATTAATCCTTTTATTCTTGAAAAAAGAGTAGAGGAGATGTATTAGATTCTGACTATTTTTCTTTCTTTAAAGTTGCCAAAATACTAAAAAGATAGTCACGGTTCAGTCTTCTATTTGTGAGATCTATTCTTCTTCTTCTTCTTCGTTCTCATTGTTATGTTGGAGTGTTCAGATGACTAGACCAATACATGAGATGAACTGCGCAGTGGTTTCCAGATCAGGGAGCTCTCCATATAGTTTTCTTTCTATAAGAGTGTTTTGGGGCCAGTGTCTTATACGGGCCTCTTGGTAAAGAGAGCAGTTTTGGAGGACGTGGTCGGCATTTTCTGGTGATACTCCACATGGGCAGATTTCACTGGTTCGTGATATCTATGATTAAGCTTTTAGAGAGGACACCTGTTAATTTTCTGAAAAACACAACAACAACAACAAACAAACGACCGGTATACACCTAGAATCGAACCAGATCCATTTCACTTCTGTAGCTAATCTACTCACCTTACCGTCCATACCCGTACACCCGGCGTGACACGGTGACAGGTAGTTATTGCCGTCGTCTCCACAAGAGATGAGGACCTTAGCCAGGGAGCAGTCACAGACGCCCGTCAGATTGACCGGCACCCCGCTGAGGATGAACGAAGCAGCAGCATATTTAGAGCAGCTTGGCCTAGTTCTGTCGGTCAATTTTAAATGATCATCTCCATGACTTAGTTTAACGCACAATGTCTCAAGAATTGATTAAGCCGGCAGTTGTTAAGTGTAGGAAGACCTCGTGAACTACATGGATGCACTTAAACAGTGGTGGCGTGGCCAGGTACTTGGGTCCGGGGCTTGACCTTCTTACATGTCAGTAGTGTAATATTTAATGTATAAAAAATGGAATATTCGTTTGGATCCTCCTCCTGGGAGGATTTCGAATTTCGACCTCCTCCTAGCTACGCTACTGCTCTCAAATCAAAGAAGGGGATATAATTATTCAACGAGGAAATCTATCATCTTCTTATGAAATTGATGCAATAGTACAATCGAAGACTCTAGAAACTAGACTCACGGAAGCTCCACTTCATCGGCTTGTCTGGACTATTGCTCTGTCTGGTAGGAAGCCAATCAGATGTGATTTTTTTTACATCACTATTACCGATGGCTCACATCCCAAGATAATTTAGGCGAGACCGAAAGCCGAGCACATTGGGGAAACGCCAAATATTCCATCTCTGTGGCAGATCAAACGAGCGGGATTCTGACTAATAAAAATTGATGCTTAATTAAGTCACTATTTAAAAGAAACAGGAGGGTAGTGGGGAGGTGTTCTTTCTTTACACTTTAGCGCCCGTACAACGGAAATTATACTTAAGGCATTAATTTATTTCTGTAACCATTCATTGGTGCTGATGTAATGACAACGTTGAAACAAGTTTTATATGGCCAATAATTGAAGAGTTAAGCCTTATGGTAGAACAAAAAAAGCCTCTATTTCACCCTTGACCTCACGCCAACCTTGACCTCGCCATTGACTTCACCCTTGACCTCGCCTTTGACGTCACTCTATCTCCAGCTAAAACTAAACCGTTTTCAAAGCCTTTATTGAAATGAATCATTTAATGTCTATGCGTTTAATTTAGACTTACTTAGTATGGAAATTACTACTGTAATCTCATACACTATCTGCCAGCAAAGTGAAGTTTTAGTCTATAAAAAAACACACGGAATCCTAGCCTGCTACTAAATGAACCAGGCGATCAATCATAAATATAATTCGACTGTGATCCACTCTTTTCCAAACAACAAGCTAGTGTGCTCATTACTTTGTTTGTACTCTCTACATCAATCGTGCCTAATTTACGGCCTGTGGGTTATATCCGGCCATTGATAATATGCTATTCAGCCCCTTGAAATGTGTGCCCGCAGAGGCACGAGTCCACTACACTCGACATTTTTGGGCGATGCGGCTCGTGACCCTCGTTTCGTCAATTCAACTAGTGCTGAATAATGCTGCAACTATACAGAAAAAGTATGGTGATATGATATCCCTGTTTCCGGTGAATCGTATCTCAAGACTTTCACGATATTGGGCACCAATTTCCCTCTCTATACCAATCAGCCGAGCGGGTGTCAGCCTTAAGACGCTCTCTTGAAGAAGAGGTCGTGGGGGATTAGGACAGTGTGGCAGTGGCTCTTTTCCATCACCGCCAGTGCAATGAACTCGGTTCCTTGGCACTTCAACGGGGGTCTTGTTTTGCTTCCTGATCGGCTCATTCGTGCATCAAACGTTTCCACCCGCTCCCCCCCCCCCCCCACACACTCTAGTGGACATGGTCACCTACTATGGTCCGTCAGCTCCGTACACAGGCTCATTGTCACACCCAAAGACGATGTACAGTGGCGTCATGATGACGGTGACGACGTAGGTGCCGAGCACAATATAAAGGTAGCCCAGCCTGGTGTGCACCTTGCTAGCAAGCCAGGAACTAGCAAGCGTTCCGATAATATGACCAACCGCTGAGGAAATACCTGTTTAAATATCAGAAAGAATCATATTAAGGGGGGATGCTATAAGAAAACATGTCCTAATGTACAAAGAAATGGGTTTCTTGGGGGAAAAAAATCTAGATCTATGTTTTGCAAACAACTCTTTTGTTTTCTTTTAATTAAGTTCCTATTTCTATGGCAATAACACACAAGGAAAAAAAAGTCAACATAATCGAAAAATAGTATGATCATCTATTCAGTGGCGAAGCTAGGTAGTAGCCATCATTTGGGGTCCGGGGACTTGAACACTCATTTGGGGGCCACTGCATCTAGATTGTTCATTGCTATATACCAGCTACAGTTTTTTTTAATTTGTGAAATTATTGTCGCAAATTAACATATGCAAGAAGACAGTACGAGGTCAGTGTCTATAGTACAGAGTAAGAAGACTTCTGAACACGCACACATTGAAAATTATTCATAGTCCATGTTCATTTGGAAGTACATTTTTTTATTGTTACAGATAGGGAAAAGTTCTCACCCATTACAGATCTACTCAAATCTCACACGAACGAAGTCCTTAAACTTGGAATTTTTTGTTTTTAAAAAATGTAAATGTCTCTAGTTACTGTCGAAGCCTATAATTCTGTGACATAATCAAGTTTTTTTTTTTTTATAATCATTCAAGTTATTTAAAGTATTATTTAAAAACGCAATCTTTTAAATGTATATAATTTCAAGCTATATAAAGTTCTAAGCGATAGAAGGTTGTTATTCACTCAGTATTTTTTCTTCTTTTTTTTCTGATCTTTTTTTTGTTAATGTATTTTCTTTTTTCAATTCCGTAAAAGATAACATTGCCAAAAATACACAAGACAAATCAGTAAGTTCCTTTACAAGACAAATCAGTAAGTTCCTTTACAAGACAAATCAGTAAGTTCCTTTACAAGACAAATCACTAAGTTCCTTTACAAGACAAATCAGTAAGTTCCTTTACAAGACAAATCAGTAAGTTCCTTTACAAGACAAATCAGTAAGTTCCTTTACAAGACAAATCAGTAAGTTCCTTTACAAGACAAAACAGTACGTTCCTTTACAAGACAAATCAGTAAGTTCCTTTACAAGACAAAACAGTAAGTTCCTTTACAACAATTAAGGTTGACTTCGTTCAGAAATAGATCTATCTTGATGTTCCTTAGACTGTCTTTTCTCCTATGTTATAGACACATGTGGTTACAAATGTGTCTTAAATGCCAAACGAATGACATTCATTCAATATTAACAGGATGTATTTCTAGATTAAATAAATATTGAATTTATGAAAATTTAATTTGAACCATTTTAGTTTTAAAAATGGCTAATAACATTTAGTTTACAAGAGTTTACATGTTTTATAAAATGTATTAAATAGTAAAATTTTCTTCTCAAAATGTGTGACAATATTTTACTCTCGTGGCTTTTGTTTCACTGACATAAAGTAATACGTCCTTTTTATGGAACATCAAGGTAAGCCCTATAACAGTGTTTCACAAACTTTTGACTTATGCGTACCCCTTCTAGAATTTTTCAAATAAAAAAGAGAGAAAATATCGGCCCCCCCCCCCCTCCGACTTTAAAAAAAAAAAAGATTTCTGTTCATTAAAATCGATATTTATTTATATTTTTTTTTGGAAGGACTACACACACACACACAAATAATTACTCTATCACAACGGTTCTCAACCTTTTAAGCTCGCGACCCCCTTTTACAATCCCCCACTCTGCCGCGACCCCCCCCCCCACACACACACATACAGCAACAGAAGAATAGACACTAACAATCCATATTTTCGATGGTCTTAGGCGACCCCTGGCAAATCGTCAATCGACCCCCAATAGGGTCGCGACCTACAGGCTGAGAACCCCTGATCTATCACAATTAACACTGAATTAGTGATTTTTTTTTTTTGCATGCTTTTGAGACACATCGAATACATTCCCAAAAAAAACAAAAAAAAGGAAACATAGTTTTTACATAGAAACTAAAAAGGTCGCGTCGACGTAAGTTGTAACACATCTATCCATTTCCTGATCTTTGGAGCCATTCGTCTTAAATGTAAAATAACACCGTATCTGAGTTTGCAAAACTTAAAAAATATATAATAAAAAAGATTTAAAACAAAACAGTATAGTTTAGTTAACCATGATTGATTGTGATTAGTACTTTTTCTAAACTCTTCCAGTACCCCTGGGGAAGGGGGTACGCGTACCCACTTTGGAAAACACTGCCCTATAATAATAATAATAATAGTACAGGTATAAACAAATCCCAATTCGTTGTTAGCCTCCCTTTACACCGTTATATCAATGTCGTAAAGAAATAGAAGCAAAAAATAGCCCAAAATTTACACACGAAACCTTACCAAACATTACTTATTTAGCCATATCTGTGAATACTAAAGGGTTAGTTTCCCTTGTTGGTATCAAACAAAATAACTAATTATAAGTAATTAATTTACTATATCCTTCAGAGACGCTGGAGATGGATAGGTCACACCATTCGCAAACCTGCATTCAACATAACAAGGCAAGCCCTAACCTGAAACCCCCCCCCCCCCCCCCCCCCCCCCCCAAGGAAAGAGGAAGAGGGGACGGCCCAGAAAGAGATGCCAAGCAGATGAGCAAGACGTGGGGGCAGTTGGAGAGACTCGCCCAGAACCGAGATGCCTGGAGGAAGCTGGTTGGTGGCCTAGGCCCCAGAAGGGACCACAGGCAGAGATGAGATGAATTAATTCACTAATTGGTTAATATGTTTATTGTTTGAATTTTTGTCTATGACAATAAATTATTGGGCAAAATTTCAAGTGGGTGTTTGGGAGAAATAGACAGTCTAACAGATTGAGTTTATATAAAATTTGTAAAAAAAAAAAAAAAAAAAAAAGGCTTGCCTGAAGCTAAGGTGACCTCCGACATAGGAACATTGTACTGATTCGTTACGTATGTGCTTCTAAAAATAGATAACCCTGACATTGGAATGGACACTATTGCAATGTCACCCAGCAGCAGAAGATAGGCAGGATTTTTCAACATTCGCAAAAATGCTCGTGGGAAATCTGAAAGAAAAAAAAAATCATTCCATGTTATTATGCTAGCTAATAATTTTACCAGAAACGGCCTTTTTGGGTGGCAATTGGGGCATCACCACAGGCCCCGCGCCTTTGCTGTTGGTGGAGGTGGGGGGAGGTCGATAAGGAAAATCTTTAGTTACCGTCAGCCCATCATACACATTGTCGTGGCCCAGAATTGACACTCACCCAGGACCCCTCGCAATCCTAAGGCCGCTTCTGCTATTGCCATTTTTCGACGCTGTTTATACTAACAATACTACTGACTCCTTATTCAGCATTCTGGACATATTCATAGTAAAGTGTGATTTCTTTTCGCAAATAATTTATAAAGAGTTTTACATTTTTCGCCAGACTCACCCCTTCTACAAATGTATCCTAAGAGCCTCAGTGTACTATTGATGTTTTGGAGCGTCCTAGGTCTCATTAGCAATTAATGGGTAAGTTCTAAGTCATGTAATTTCAGATTTTTAATATGATACCAGATGCTCCAATAGACCTCATTCACCAACTGTAAACAAACAACATTTAGCCCCGTAGTGCTCTGTCTCTTCTAAATAATTTGCGATGTAATGTTTAATTCATGATGGCTGTCACGTGACAGTTTTTGTCGTTGTTTTATCAATATGATCACCTGACTAAATGTTGTTTGCTTTCGGTGTGCCACATCCGCCATATTAATATCTAAATTATACAATTATTAGAGTTTTTAGAGTTGTACTAAGACTAAGTCAAGGGGTAGATGAATAGTTTTAGTATTGGAGAAGATAAAGGGACACAACAAGGCCTTAAATGTGCCAAATAACCATAATTACAAAAATATCAAAATAAATGTGTTTTGCATTTTTTTCATCTTTTAAAATTTAAAAAGAAAGATGATTGAGAAATCCTGTGTGGTGCCCCAACGGTTCAACAAACTATGAGATAGGTGAAGGTGAATTTAAGCTGAATGAACATTCTTAGTTTTGAATTAATGGAAAAACTTTTTTTTAATGTAATATACAGACGTTATTGTCATGGATACGGATACGATTACTCTAAGCCAGGCCCCACTCTAAGCCAAGTCCAATTACCTTTAAAAACATTTTTGATAGCGTCCATTCTTGATTGCTTTTTAATGTTTGACCTCTTTCTACCTGGACTTATTGTCTGCTCAAAGATGAGGTCACCGGTCAAGCTGACTTTCCTTTCTGTTGGCGTTACAACCGGAGGAAAAAGGCTTGGTCTAATGATAGATAGATATCAGTAAATATTAGTATTAGGTCGATCTTGAATTAACAATAATATGTACAAAGTTAAATATGTTACACAATTTATCCATTGACTCGTCTTCGGTTGTCAGACGACTAACGTTTAATCAGTGAAGCATTTCTTGTTGTTTGCTTCACCTTCAACTATTCATTAGTACAGTGATGCATAACCCAATTCGACCCGCCGGCCATTTTAATTTCTAACACTCGTCTCGCGGGCCACATGACCGAAAAGTTACAAAAAAAAAATGAAATTGCTCTGAAACTATTTTGGTAAAAACCTGTGGATTTAATACTTAATAGGTTATTTGACAATTATTTTTGTTTACGCGTCAGAAAAAAGCTTCATTTCTCTACTTGAAATGTGAGCAAAAGTGTAGGTAGCTTTACCACCGATCCATGTTGTTGTCTCGTTTTGGTAAATATTTCCATAAATCTTCCAATCTCTAGGCGAAGTTTAACAATCTTTTATTCGCGACTCAAACCAAACCAATAATGCCGCCACATTTATTTTATAATGCCCTTTTATACTGTCGTTTAATTACACAGTAAAATTTAGTAAAACAGCCACGCTTTCTTTATAAAATAAATATGGCTGGTTATTATCATGTTCAATAAAAAAGTGAAGATATGTTCACTTTTCCTTGTATATTCTATATTAAGAGTTCAATTTTATAAACACACAAATGTTTAAGGTCATGTTACCAAACCATCAGAGAAAAAGTCAGGGCCAGAAATATTTTTTTAACCTTATTTTTGTTTGGAAAGGGGGTTTTCTACAATTTGTACCGACATTTACGCGGGCCGGATGGAACCACGTTGCGGGCCAGATCCGGCCCGCGGGCCGTATTTAAGATAAGATAATTTTATTGATCCAATCAAATGGAAATTCAGTTTGACTACCATTGACAACTGCAGCGTAACTACTGTACAATAACAGTAAAGATGAAAAATTCGAACATCATTCAGGCATCATTGCAGTTGTGGGCAAATTACAGACCGTGGGCATGCGGCCCGTCTGAGCGTTTTATGCGGCCTGCGGACACCTAAAATATCAGGTATGCCTTCAGATTATACATATAGAAAATGCATTTTTTTTAAAATTAAAAAGTAATTTTAAATATGTATATAAATCCTATATTAGATTTCCTCTTTGTGATGATGTCTTTAAAGGGGATACCTCATATTTTATTTGTTACTATTAATTTCTATTTCAGAGAGGCATCCGCGCCCGAAATCTGCATGTATGATAGTAAAGCCTGACAAAGCTTTGGGAGTAGTCAGTCTTGTTACTTAGGGCTCGCTTATTTGTTTGTCGGCTGAGATCATTGCTTCTTCGGTGTCCATTGCTTGTTTCGGTGCCACTTGTCTCCTCATAGTGCTGTCTAGAACTACCAAGCCATTTACATTTACGATGATCTACGTCCACCGCTGTAACATATCTCATAGTCAAGATGGAGTTGACCAGTTTTTTTTTGTTCTAAATAAATTAATATATTGTTATGGAATGTTGTTATGAAAGATACGGTGAGTCGTATCTCTGAAGTGATTATGAAGATAGGCTAAGCGATTGGTTGGTGGCTATGCAATGAGAATGATGAAATTACAATTGAGTCCAGCGTCATACAAATGTGAAACGGCAGACTATTCCAACTACCGACACCAACAATGTGTACTTGTGTGTTTGTATTGGCTGAGGATTTCTGATGTAACTTTTAAGTTGAAGTCATGCAGATGAGTCTAAGCAATGGAGGTAACGACTGGTAAAACGGAAGACGACAATAATTTATTTGTCAATAATTTATAAGCTTCATGTGAAGTCTGCTTTTGTAAATCTACTATTGAACTAGAGTGTGTGCTGTGTGTGTGTGTGTGTGTGTGTGTTCAATCATCTTATGAAGTAAAGTGTTTCATTTCACAAACAGGAAGTCCACTGGATTTAACAGAAAAACAGGACGTATTAACGTATTAATGTATTAACCACACGATTCGATCGTAACTCTCACCTTCGACTACCAGGCTGACCCAAAGACGCCAGGCTATTTTTTCTGGAACTGCTAATACGCTGCTGGGTGTTTCCAGAAATTCCGTGCGTCATACCAATGGTGACGACACTTGGCTTTCTGAGGGCAAATAATATAAGAGCAGTATGATAATAATGATAATAATAATACTGATAATCGTTTTTTTTTCTGTACCGTCTATGATGATATTGACGATAGTCTAAGTGTTGTAAACAATTCCTTATTAAGGATTGTGTGTTCTGTTGTATATGAAACTGTGAAGAACTTTCTTGGTTCAGTGTATTTGTAATTACTTTCATAACTCACTAATGTTGCGTTTCAAACCAGAGTTTTTAATTTCATGATGTGAACATTTTGATGAATGATAAACGCGCTACAATATAATGTCCACAACCAATTATAAATAACACTGCTGTTCTGGTAATATCGCTAAAACATCAGATAAAAGAAAAATGACATAAATTCGCTTTTTATCTGTATATAGAATGTTCTACGTCGACCAACCAGGTGGAACACGCACGCGCGCCGCCTCTCTAACCCTCGATGAAAAATCATGGAAAGAGACTCTTTTATTTCTGCAAGTCGGATTAGATTTACCCTACGTAACTTTCGCGGCGACATGGAGCGCGGCTCAGAAAAAAAAAAAGAGGAATTGGGGGGGGGGGGGGGGGGGGGGGAAGAGAGAAAAAGTAATCTCCTGTATATTTGCCCAACTGTGTCCTGCAGGAAGTCTTCACCCGTCACTAAATAGAGGCCTATACTACGACGCAGCGGGTCGACTAGATTTAAACATAAATCCTCATTTGAAACGATATCATTTAAATACATATAAATGATCTAAAAACTCAAAATGCAATTAGCAGAAAGTCAAGGCACCACTAATATAATAATAATGACAATGTCTTCTATTTCAAAGTTTGAGGATGAGTGCAGTGTCTCACATCCACCAATATAAACTAATTGATTAGAAATTTACCTAATGGTATCCTCGACATTCAATTGATTGGAGATTGGTTTTTCGATTTCTTCTTCCACTGTGCCCCCAGCGAAGGTCACTACAGCGTTCTTGAGGGCTTGACCCTGCTTCTTCTTGGAGATCAACTTTCTCGGGAACAGGAGAATCGGGAAAGAGACGAGCGTCAGGCAAGAGCCGAAAATGAGAAAAGCGAGCCACCAGGCTGCAACAAACCTGCCATCTTTGGGGTCCATACTGGTCTCTGTAAATCGTATAAATAATTAAAACATTCATCGTGTAATACATAATTTCAAAGACTTGTATATCCCTGAGGTACTAGTTCAAGAGGGGCTACCATCTTGTATTGATTTGGTACTGTACTGAGCTGGTTGGAAGGCGCGGTGGCTGAGTGGTAAAGTGCTGGCTTCCGAACCTAGGATCCTGGGTTCGAATCTCGATGAAGACATGGATTTTGAATTTCGGGATTTTTAGGGCGCACGTTTGTCCACCTCTAATGGGTACTTGACTTTTGTTGGGAAAGTAAAGGTGGTTGTTCGTTGTGCTGGTCACACCCTGTAGGCCAACCGTTGGCCACAAAAACAGATGACCTTAGCATCATCTTCCCCATAGATCTTACGGGTCTGAAAGGGAGACTTTAACTGGGCTGATTAATTGTCGACAGAATCTAAGCAAAATCTGGGTATATTTTAAGCAAATAGCTTTTATATACAACACATCTTTCATGCTCATAGCAAACTCGGTGCGCCATTGGGGCAAGAGTTATATCTAGTAGAAGGTTTCCTTGTTGCCTTAAGACCTTCAGCAAATACAGCTCTGCTCGAGTCTGGACTCGAACTCGAGCCCCCTTTTTAGATGAATGGCTAGAGCTGGGCGGTATTGACCTCTCAGACAAGCATCCCTTTTTGTTTAAAGCTACATTGTCTTAATAACTATATTCAGATGCTTATTTACCGTTTCTATTCTTCAGAAAATAAAGATGTTTTTCATGTGTGAATACGATTTAATTGCATGCACCTCCACACATAGGATACTCGTAGCTGTCAAATTTTATTTATATTGCCTACATGGATTTGCTCCTGGGATTACATATACGCCTAAATATCATTATACATTAGCACATATATACAGCAAATGGAATGCACTTTTGAAAGGTTTTCCTTCCAGAAGATATGTAAAACCTAAAATTATTAATATAATTGAGGCCACAATGCGTGAACATTAACATCGATTCTAGACATTGTAAATATTTTGAATTAAACCTAAATAATGCTAATATTTAGAAACAAAACACTCTCACGATGTAAGCATTAGAACAAACCACATGTATGGAGATATTTTAAATTAAGCTCACAACATAGGATCAATTAAAACTAGTTACTCATAATGAAACATTTTAATACAATCCAAATATTTGCCGTTTAGAATTAAACTTTACAATACCTTTTAAATCAATGGGTATTTCCGTTAGGTAGCCGTTGATCTGTCTGCCCACTGGACTCGCTAAGTCTGTAATAATGTGCTCTATACCTGTAATGAAAATGTTTGCTTCTATAAGTCAATTATCCAAACAAAATAATATTGATAATAGTAATAATAATATTAATTAAAAGAAGATAACTTGAGGACAAAAATCAAAGTCGCTTAGATACGAGTTAATTCACACTACGTATTAACTGAGGATTTCTGATGTAACCTTTAATAGGATTAATGCAAATGAGTTTAAGCAATGGAGGTGAACGATTGGTGAACCGGAAGACGAACAACGTGGTCAGTGAATAATTTGTAAGCTTCATGTAAAGTCTGCTTTTGTTAATCTATTATTCAAATATAGTGTGAGTTATGTTTTACGCCAAGAACACATACAAGTTACCATGGTAACATCCAAATTATAGTTATGAAACAATTATTAACATTTAGACTGCTGGAGATAATCATAAATGGCGACACATCCAAAAATAGCAACGCCTGCTTTTTGGTGTATCTGGTGTACAGAGTAAAGAAATAGTGATCATCGAAGTTTTATAAAAATATAGTAATTTGGAATCACGCTTTTAATCTCTTTCTCTTGTGGCAAGAAATTGTGATCTTTTAGTTGGCAACAGTGATCTTTCAACATGGCGTCCTTGATATTGTTTTTTTTTCTATTTATTTCAAAAGCTCTTCCAAACTTACTCTGTTTATTTTCACAATTTTTTTTTTCATTAGGTTCTATTAAATCACCAACCCATTTCTTTACATCGCTTTTTTTTTCTTGTTTTTTTGAGCTCGCGCGTCTTGGAAGTTGCCCAGCAGTCTAATGTCACGTTATAGCAAGTTTTTGTTTGACTTTCCTTTCAATATAACATTCATCATCGCAGCTACGTGCCAGAAAATCAGTTTAATTAATAGAGGCTTTTGGTGGTAATAGGATTAGTGCTAGAACTCTCTTGACATCTAACCAGAATAGGGATATCAAAGCCTTGTCTCTTTTTGCAATGCTTATATCAACTCACTCTTTTTGTCTGTCTGTTTAAAAGTTTGTATGTTATTTTTCCGACACCGGATCAAGTTGAAATTTCGCACAATTATTTCTTTTACTGACAATACAAGAAACAATTTTTTTAAAAATTTACCAATTAGTATAAAATTACTTTGTTTGGTATCTCAAACAGAAAAAGAACTAGTACTTGACTGAATTTGTGGTATAAGCTGAATTAGTCCCCTTAAATGATTGCCGTCCAAATGAAATTGAAGCTTATTACAAATTTAAATGTATGACTGATTTTGCCTGTTTTATTTATTAAAGCTAGGTTGTAGATGTTTTATTTATTTATGCTGCATCAAGCCTTGTCTTTAAGAAACTCTGCTTATTAGATTAGCACTGACCTAAAAAGTAACTCATCTTGCTCTTGTCCACCATATTGTCGTCCATGTAAAGTGTCTGCAGGAAGCCAGAGTGGAAGGTGTCCGTGATCCCTTTCACGGCTTGGACCACCAAGATCACAATGTAGGCCACCTGGTTTGTCTACGAAAGGAATAAAATATCATACCTTTAATATTGTACCTTTGTTTTCCTTTTTTTGTCTAACTTTCATTTGTTATTAACAGAAAGTGGCTTGGTAGGGACAGAAGATTAAAAAGTAAGGTAGCTATAATACATAAAACACTGAACCATGATTCAAAAATAGAAAAACACAATCTAAGAAATACTCAGAAAGACAGGATTGTCGCTCAGATTTCATACGCTAGAACAAATTCGTAGAAGTGCTCTTTCTTCTCTAGCGCCATTAGAGTATGGAATGGGTTGCCTGAATCAACCAGGAAATCCAACGACTTAGCAGAATTTAAGTCATAACTTTAGAATCCAGAGTACACCCATGAGTCCATTCAACAACAATGGATACCTAATGTAGTCAGGGAAAATATACGTATTTGCCAGTTGGTCTTTGAGGTGGCCAAATGTCACACATGTTAGCATGAACAATATTTGTGTTGTACATCATTTAACTCCATAGAAAGCAAGGCCTGAACTTTGCTTCACCATAGTTATAGAATACGGAGGGAGTATTTTGATTTTTCATGCATTCTCTTAAACAAAAGATAATTGCGCTTACTAGTCCGACGTTTTTATGGAACGCTGTTGATCGTTGACAAATCCACATAATCTTTTTTTTTTTAAATCGCACATTATGAAAATGGTTAAAGTCATCATAAATTATATTACTCTGAATTGTTTATTTAAAAAATAAAAATAAAGATAAATTTCATCTACATAAATAAAGTGCGCTGATAAGTACAGGCATTTGCAAGTGGTTTCCCAACGTTGACTTAGACTTTGCTATTCTGAGCCAAATGTTACAATTACTAAGTTAAACTAAGACCAAATCTGGTACGAGTTCAGTAATGGCTTTCCTGGCCGTGCGGTATGCGCGCGACTGTCATTCGGTCGTCTCGATAGTCCTGGGTTCATACCCTGCCCTCTGCTCTCTCCCCCCCCCCCCCCCATCGACCTGGACTAGAAAGTAGATTACTTTCAATTCTAAAAGAACATCCGAAACATAAAAAAGCAACTATAAATAATTTGTGAACTGTTTCAAACTGTTACGAAAAATCCCTATAAATAAAACATTTAGTGAAATGACAAACTTACTGGCTCTGTGGACACTGGTCTCTTGTTATGTGAAGTTGCATTAGCAATGAAATGAGCGTCACACATATATTTGGCCTGATCCCCAAAGCCTGTAATGTTAGTGACGTTTTTAAAGTGAGACGCTGGGGGTCTGTGAAAAGTACGCAAAATCAAAGATATGCTCGACTATTTCCCTGTTACAAGTGGTGTATATACATTTTTCAAAGATGTAATCATATGAAGTCGGCTGAATGGTAAAAGGTTTGGATTCCTCTCCTCTCTGGATCTTAAGCACTCTAATTGGTACCTGATATTAGTTGGGGAAAAGTAAAGACTGTTGGCCCTTATGCTGGCCACATGACATCCTCGTTAAACTTTGGCCACAAAAACAGATGACCTTGATATCTCAGCCCTATAGACCACTTGGTCTAAAGAGAGAACTTTACTTTTTCTTTAGTTTTAATCCTATTAATTAACATGGCTTTTAAGAAAATGAAAGATTAGTTTATATATCAACCGCATCGGCGGGTCTTGGAGACAAGAAGCTGATCAAGAAGCTTACAACAAAAAACATGAATTTTGGGAGCGTTTAATGTAGACGCAAAGATGTAATGGCGTTTTTATACTTAAATTCGTTTTCCGCACTATCCTAACAACTGTTATATCTTCTGTACATAAAGGTTAAGATTATTTTATTGTTAAAATTATTTGAGCTTTTATTCAAACGAGTTATTTAAAATTTGAAACCTCTAAATATAGGGCAGAGTAGTTTAAATAAGTTTAGACTCTGGCAGTAGTTTTTTATTATTAGACTGAGAGTGACAGAGAGCGAGAAAGAGAGAAAAAGAGAGAGAGAGAGAGAGAAGAGAGGAAGACAGAGAGACACAGGGCATAATTCTTTTCTTTTATAGTGTCGACTTTAAGCTATAAAATAAGATATGTCAGAGACAGGGCCAGAGATAGAGGGAGAGAGAGAGAGAGAGAAAGAGAGAGAGAGAGCGAGAGAGAGAAAGAGAAAAAGCAAATTGGCAGATTTTCCAGAGAAGTGATTTCAAGGTCTACAACAAAATATTAGTTTTTTTAAGGACATATCCCTACTGCTGTTACCTGGAACTTTTAAACATTTTAAATCATTTCATAAATATTATTTTTGCTTAATAACAGATGAGGAGCTTCACAGCCTCTTTGCTCATGTCTTCTAAAACTATCGTTTGAATTCCCATTAGATTTTTCTTTACGGTCTCTGCCATAATACTCCATTTTCTAAAAAAAGTGTATTTTCCGTTTGATATAACTTATATATGGTGTCTTAATTTTGTTATTTCCTGTTAATAATAATGGTTGGTAGAAAATAGCATTCACATATAATTGGAAGTTTAACCTACAAGACAGGTAACTCGTATGGGTCAGCAAGCTGAAGAAATCCAGGGGAGGCCAGAAGTACGCCTTGAAACATCCCTGAGAGACCAATGGTCAACGGGATGTTTACTGTCTGTGGAGAAAGAATATAACCTCATATTGTGTATCTAAAACTGTAGGACTTTATGTTTTTTAGTATTTAAAACATAACATAGAAAAAGTCTGCAACATTCCTTTCTTATGTTATGAATTACAGACGTGCTCACGGGGCAAGGTACTTTATTGGCGCCTCACACCCCATTTTCCATGAACATCACATAAAAATATAGGCAGCGTGTGGCTCCCCTCTTGATGGTGGCGCCAGGGGCATCGTGCCCCCTTGCCCCTGCCCCACTATGCCATTGACTGATACAGGTAACCCACCCATGCTTTAATGAAACTAGGGAAATATAATGTCTCCTAGCTACATGAAATCTGCCTTTATCTTAGAGTCTAAGTATTTTATTAGTTGTTTTTTTTTGTGTGTGTTTTTTTAATGTTTGTAAGTTACGCTAGCTACTTTACTTTTAGTTTGAAAAAAAAAGTAGAAAACTGCAATCTCAGAACTCCGAGTAACTTGTAGGTGCCTTTAAATGAATACCTAACTTAATCGACTTTCTGAATTGATTGGCTGCTCAGTGCCAACAAAGGAGGCGCGGTGAAGAGCTTGCCTTCCGAACCGGGGGACCCGGGTCCGATCCTGGTGAAGACTGGGATTTAAATTTCGGGATACACTGAGCCCATTCAGCTCTAATTGGTACTTAACATAGTTGGAGAAAAAGTAAAGGCAGTTGTTCGTTGTATTGGCCACATGACACGCGCGTTAACTGTTGGCCACAGAAAAAGATGCCCTTTACATCATGACAAGGTCTGATAGTGGAACTTTACTTTAAGTATTCACAAATTAATCCACGCAGATAGATAAGTTTTAGGTTAGACTTATATATAAGGGATTAATTCTTAAAATCATCTGATTATGTAAATGATATGAATATGAATGTATTTAGCGTTACCTTTGCAAAGTGACCAGCGAAGAGTATTGTGGTCATGTGTCCAGCTCTGGAGACAGTGTCAAACAGACCAGCTTTTGTGTTGTCAATGTTGAACTGTTTCTCAATGGAAGTCAACTGGAACACGATATAAAGGTACTACTATTGTACTATTACATTATTGTTGAATTAGGGACAAAGTGGTGTAGAATAATAGTCAGTTTATATTGACTGATTGATGTTAATAGATGATGAAAGCTACTGATGAAAACGCATGTAAAATGCTGAAAGGTACTAAAAGATGCTAAAAGAAGCTGAAAGATGCTGAAAAAATGCATTCTAGACTTACAAAGCAAATATGTGATATATATTTTTTTTGAGTGATATATTATCAGGTACTTTTGTGATTTTATATGTAAGGTTATAAGGGATTTTACAAATGTTGCGTTTTTTTTCGGGGGGGGGGGGGGGGGGGGGAGGTTAACACTTTAAATAATTTTAATGACTATAATACCTTTGTGCCATTTTTTTTGGCATTATCACAGCTTTATGAAATTTGAGACATACTATTAGAATAGTATACATTCTAGTAGATTTATACATTCATTTAACCAGGATTTTGTTCTGGGTAGGGGGGGGGGGGGTAAAATTCTTTCTTTCCTTTAGTTAACAGTAAAATAATTGTGATATAATGTATATAGGAGGTATTGTCTTAATATGTTTTTCTTGTTTATTAACTAATGGTATAAATATCTTTTTTTTCCTGTTCTTACTTTAACAAAAAGGAAACAAATATAAAGTTAATTAAAATCTTTACTCAGTTTTCACACAGCTTCTAGACAGCTGCACGTAACATATACACAGCTGGTACCAGCGTACCTGCACGTGTAAAACGCTATGCACCATCCCAGAGAAAAAAGCAGAAATCCCCATAACGGTGGCAAAGACGTAAAGGTTGGCGAATCGTCGGCCGAAAAGGTTGGTTCTCAGCGGCCCGATACCACAGGATACATCAACCTCTTCTTCTTCCTCGTAGTCCTCATCATCCACAGTTGAATCTTTTTTTACGAAACCCTAAAAGAATAAGATTTTTCGATTCAAACATTGACATAGTTTTTAGACTGAAGAGTGGCTAATATAATTAATTACAGATCTCTCTGAGTGCTTGAGGCTAGCGTTTATAGATGTTTAGTGATTCTTTGTTAGATCGGGGGTCATTCGACATTACCAGATCAAAGGCGCCATTTCGCTCTTACTGACATAGAGGAAAGCAGCAGATGGCCTCTGAAAGAAATGGTGAGATTACACAAAGGTTGTGGGACAAACATTTTAAATCCAAGAAAAGCCCCTGTTATAGACAGGCACAGAAAACATAAGGAAAACTTAAATAAAATCCAGCGGGACAACGGATTTGTCTCTATCAGATGTGGTAAGTATGCATCTCGCAAATGGGTTTGCGTAGTTTTGTGAAATACAGCACTGGTCCTTTAGGGTCGGAATCAAAGACATTATAATTCATTATTATTCATTGTTACTAATTCATTGTTACTAATTCATTGTTACTAATTCATTGTTACTAATTCATTGTTACTAATTCATTGTTACTAATTCATTGTTACTAATTCATTGTTACTAATTCATTGTTGGAATAAATTGCCTTGTGTTGATCAAAGGCGCACGTAGCTCAATTACCTTAGGGCCTTGTCTAGTGTAAATACGGCCCTGTTTATTAGGTTGCTAGAGATAGAAAAGATAAACGTTATCACAATCGCGCACTGCACTGTGAGAGTGTTACGTCTTATTATATGACGAGACTCTTTAAATAATGGAATCTTCATTAACACTGAAAACACCATTTTTTCTATACCTCCATTTTGGTTCTTATCCAGAACTGCACCGATTTAAATGGACTTTATATCTGCAGAAATGAAATCCTTCAGCAACATTAAAGATAGTTTGCAAAATCTTTCCACCTTTTTTTTTTTGGCTCCTGATATTTTATTTACAAGCAACGCTGCCGTTTTGTTTTTTATTCGAAGTTGAACCTGGCTATTCACACACTTCATTTATTAGTCAATCTAGATATAGACATAGCCATAGGCACTAGCTGTTCTAGAATCTCATTCATTCAAAATTAAGCGTGGTCGAGAGCCAAGTCCGCTTGAACTTGGCTTTGCTTGGCTACCTAGAAGGGGGCTCGAGGTTCGACACCCGACTCGAGCAGAGTTGTGTTTACTGAGCGCCTAAAAACAGCACGGAAAACCAGCTCCTAGATACCCCTTTCCCCAATGGTCCACAAATGAGATTGGACCAAAAGCGCTCTGAGCATGCTATAAGCATGAAAGTAGCGCTATATAAAAGCTTTAATAATAAATAATAATAATCTACAGCTCATTATTTATCTTTTCAAAAATACCTTTTGAATAATGTTTTACTTGAAAAATATTCTAATTTGAGTTTACAGGCACTTACTACATTGCAAATACAACCGATTTGTTCCTAGAAAAGATAAGATACCCCACAGATTTAGATTAATGCATTGAGGATCGCCGCCAAAAAAACATTATTCAAAAATAATGTTTTTAAAAAAAAGCTAATTTGTATGTGATATATTTAGTTCAATAGTCATGTTTGTATCTTTCTTTTGTTACAAAACTAGAATTCAAAGCTGTAAGCAAAAATTCGTAAGTTGGAGGAGAAATTAAGTGGACCAATTAGATTCTACGCTAAATTTTTTGTATTTTAGGATACAAGCATATATTGTGAGTTATACTCCAATGTATTTATACCATAGAAAAATATCAGTATTAGTAAAGGTTGGAAAAGGTGACAAGGAAAGTAATATTTGGGCTCAGAACCACTGGCGGATCCAGGGGGGGGGGGCGGTAGGGGCGATCCCGTAGGGAGGGTTGGACGAATTTTAGTAAAGAAATCACATAATTCGTATACGAATTTATTATTTATGTTAATAATGTATACTAGGTATCTATATTCAACCATATTTAGATTATTTCGCCCCCCCCCCCTCTAGTACGTTGGCCGATTTGGTGGGATGGGAAGGTTGCGATGGCATCAATCCCCCCGCCCCCCACACCGTAAACGTTCGAGTGGGGGGGGGGGCGGTCCCATTTATTTGTAGAAATCAAAACAGCTTGTCAACGGAACCAATTAAATAAAAACTAATTGAAGCATTTCATTGGAAGCTAAAATTGTTACACATTTTTGTATGGCTGGATAACGATCTTGATAAAGTGCCACAATAATAAAGAGGATATTCTGACCGGTCCTAGTAATGGTCAGTATCTGATCTGTTGATTTTTTTAAATGAAAAACTAATTTCGAAATTTTAGTTTATAATTTTATTTAAACATACTGTGGTAATTTATTTTAAAAAAAAACGCGTACTTTACTCGTTATATTTATAAACTCACATGAAGAGTTGGACTCTCGGCCTTTTGTAATTGAATTCACTGTTTCAATTAGATCTAGTAACTAATAATGTCGTTGAAATTAACTAAATTTTTATAATGTCTTGTTTCAAATTTTATACTTATAAACAATGGCATGATTTAGGAAATATTACAACACATTTTGTTTTTTCCGTTTGTTCTGTAATTTCGAGGAAATTTGGATATTTTCTTTATTTCAGCCAAATACTAGAATTTTTTTCCTCAACGAAAACTCGGGGATAAAGAATAAATATTTACAATACTGTTTGATATTTGGTTCATCCTTCTAAATAAATTTAATTAGATGTTGTGGAGTTGGCACAAACCTGATTATCATGAATCGATCCATTGCTTTCTGCGAATTGTCCAGATTTTTTACCCTCCAGAGTCGGATGATCAAAAGCTTCATTATCCTGCCCAGATATGGCGTTCTTTTCAGGTATTACGGCCATAATTTTAATTTATAATTAAGTTTATTGCACAGATACCAGCACACAGAAAGTAATATCAACTATATTACTTTATAAATTTTCCAACGCTTAAATTTTTTTTTTTACATTACATTCGAATTTTAAAATAACTTAATCAGAGTGTCCTATAGCAGCTCATGATCCCGATTAAATTAATTGATTAATTATTACTTTAAATACATTATTTCACATACTGTACAATATATACAAAGACATAAAATAAATTTGCCTGGCGAGTTATTAACAAAATTATTAATGCCTGTATTATAACGACTACATTATAACGAAATAAAAAAAAACAGATTTGCTAGAAATGTTCGCAACAGGAAAATATTAGAAACACCACTACTACTGCGTAGTCAGCCATAGACTTCTGGTCAAGATCTTTTATATATAACTGTAAGTCTCTACATTTCGTGTCTTAGATTAAGTTGGCTTAGATTATACGTATGGTTTTGACGTAACAGATTAAATCAAACATTTGCACATACACACACGCGCGCACGCACTATGATGAGGTTAGGGAAGCTGCTGTTTAAACGTGTGTGGGTATGTGTGTGTGTCGGGAGAAGGGTAAAGTTTATGATGTCTAATCGCCTTCATTCTTCACCATTTTCATGACGTCAAAGGTCGATGAAGTACTTTTCGTTGCTGCTAAGATTGCATGTCATATTTTGGTCCGGAATATCACGCTCTACATTGTGAGGACACATGATGTGTATCAACTGAAAATAGTTTGAATCTAATAACTCTTAAAATAGTTACTTTTACATTTTAATGTATTACTTAATGTAAAAAATCATGTAATGTTCACAATGGTGTCCAAATTCGAAAGTTCCCCCGGGTCCCCACTTGAAAGGGCCCCAAATGAATTTCCTATTTTTTTTTTACCTTAAATATTAAATATTACGCCGATGCCATGTAATCTTGCTATTGAGGTGAAGTCAAAGATACTAAACAGCACTGACCTAACAACTCTTAAAATAGTAACTTTTATTTTTTTTTAATGTAAAAGATCATGGAATGTTAACAGTGGCGTAGATAGGGTGGGGCTGGGTACATTTGAAAGTCACCGCGGCTCTTCACTTGAAGGGACCCCCCCAAATGTATGTTCTATTTTCATTACCTTAAGTATTACAGATTACGTCACTCCCATGGAATCTCGCTATTCACGTGAATTAAAAAATATACAAGACAGCATTGATCTAGATGATATTATAGATGCCTTTGTGCACAGAAAGCACGACGTGAGGCGATCTGAATTTTCTGTATTATGATTTGTCATTTATTCATTAAAAGAGTTTTAATGGTTATTTTTTGGTAATTTTCCTTATATGCTGTACCAATTGGAATTTAGATTATATAATTATTAAGTACATTATCTCATGATTCGAATGTCAAAATGCAGACGCTCTTAAAAAGTGGAATCTCCCCTGCCTCCAAATACCTAGCGACAAGCCGGACGTCAGAACAAAGGTGCGAGAGGCGGCAGTCACTAATTTCCATGAACAGTTTGTATAGAGTAACTGTGGTCGCAGTATCTTTTAGTTCAAAGTATCTGAAAATTGTGATGAGAATGTCGAAGTCTACTTGCACTGCGGACCCATGGGTAAACCCGTCGGAAGCCGCCTCTGAATTTGTGCTAAAACACAAACTCTCTATGTAATCTTGTTTGAAAAGACGGTTTAGTTTGAATTAAGAAAGGTGAATGGAAATTTAGTTAACCAAACGTCCACACATTCACAGGTCGATTGTTAAAATCATAAACTTTTATCAGCATATGTGATGAACTATTTTTTTTTATCAAGGTTAATCAGCACTCTCTTTTGTGTTCAATGTCAAATGCATGGTCTCTAATGAAGGCTAGTTTGTTTGATCTTTATATCATGATAGGTAGACGAAGTTACAGTATTCTGATGTTTTTTTTTTATAATTAAAAGCAAGACAAGTATACACCTAAATAGAAAACAAACAAATTACATGTAGAAATGTAACAAAGTTTTATTTATTAAAGAAAGTTTAAAAGTGACAAATGTGGACGGACAATAATGACATGTCAAACAAAGTATAGAGAAATGTCTTTACATTAGCGGCTAAGTGAATGAATGTACTATGCTGACATACAAACTATTTCTTTTTTTAAGTTTAACCCTTATTACAAACTCCTTAAATGTCATTAACCTCGAAGTAAGGTTAGCTACGTCAGAGGAAATTACCAAAATAACGAAATCGCAATATACTGTGTTAAAATCATTGAGCTTTTAAGTTGCATATGTTCCTAATAAATAAAGACTTTTAGAAAATCCTGGCCAAAAGCTTCCACAACAGCATAATGACTAGACAAAAGGTTCTCAAACTTTTATCACCCCTATGTATACTAAAACTGGCCCACGGATCCTAAGTAAAAAACTACAATAATGTAAAGGAATTGCAAATGTAAAAAAAAAAAAAAAAAAAAAAAAAAAAAAAAATTTGAAGGAGTGTATATAAGTGCAATTACTATTGTTTCAAAAACAAAATAATGTTGTATTACTTGGATAAAGTTGATAAGATAAGTTCATTTACATCTGGCTCTATATTTATAAGTAGCAACAGCCAATCTCAACGAGCACAAGTTTCTAGTCGGTTTCTTTTATTTGTGACGAGTTTCGTTATGGCCCTAAATCCACGTTCTAACACAATAAGAGAACACGAAAGCAGTCAACAATTTTAGTACTATACACCACAGCTCTGGATACAACGTGTAGCCAGCATTTGTGCTATCCTTGGTTTGTGTTCCTCAGTAGTGGATAGCAATAAAATGTTCTTGTATTGGCATAGATTCATCTGGGTTTGAAATCTAGCTCCGCACAATGAGACTAACACCCAATCAGAAATATTATCAAGACGAATGTCGTAGAATAGTACGTAGTAGACAATAGTGAGGGGCTAGTTGATTATTATTAAAATTATACAATCGGATAGACTGGCTTTTAGTGAAGAAGTTTTGTTTTTTTAATTGTATGTCATTGTCATCTTTCTGAAGACACCTTGCGATCGACTCGTGGACCCCTGGGGGTCCGCGGACGACAGTTTGAGAACCGCTACTGCAGACGAGTCGCGAACTTAGAATCAACCTGTCCAAAGCTCTAAAGTGCATACTGCCAGACCAAGCAGTGATAATTTACAAGCAGAACTCAGTTTGGACTTTAAGGCTATCACTCACAAATATCGAAACATCAACAAAGAAACTAGAACAACTAACGCGTATCATTATATAATGCCGCCTATGCACACACGCACACACGCACACACACACAGTTTAATGTACACACCCACTCTCGGTTAGTCAACAAGGCCACATAACTTGTCATCTATGTAAATGTTTCACACGATAGTCGTGCTTTTTGCCTACAATTGTAACATGACTCTGATAAGAACAACATAGACTAAACAAACAGCTACAGCAGTATCGTGCAGGATTAGAGGCTTCTCGTGGAGCGTGTCTATACCTTGCTTGTTGATACAATTCTGTATTAATGCAAATGCTGGTTACTTCTTTTTTCTCTAATGCGTTGGAACACATATAGCTACATAAATGATGCAAAATATATACATAAGTGATATAAGGAATAAACAATTACATTGTACAAGATTGTGCAACCATTTGTCTTTTTCGATTCCCACTATGTAACTGTATTTCTACAAAAAAAAAATAAAATGCGACATTGAAAAAATAGAAGGATTTATTTAGAGCAGTGTTTCCCAAACTGTGTTCCGCGGAACCCTGGTGCTAAGCGAGGCCTGCATAGGTGTTCCAAGAACTACTGGAATATTTAACTATTAGATCATCTCGTGAAATAATCTTTCTAAAAAAGTAAGCAAATTGTTCCGCTAAATAGCCTACTCCGAATGTGCAAAGTGTTCCGTTAAGGAAAAGTTTGGGAACCACTGATCTAGAGGATGGCATTAAATTATTATTTTTTTCTACCAAACTTCTATCAAAGCACTCCGTCAGACTTATGTTTGTCTGGTACACATTTCAAAGAAGTCTTTTGTCAAATTTCCTTTTCTCGTATGAAGTTGAAACTACGCACAATTATTTATAGTTCCTAACTAAACACGAAGCAGTGAAAAAAATTAGTTAATTTAAGTAGTGCATATCGATTAATTATGTTTTATATCGAAAAAAGGTAATATATCTTACAGTACTGAGAGATGTCCCTTAGATAAACTTTGGTGTTGTTTTTTTTTAAGTTTTTTTTTTTTTTGTAAACTGTTGTGATGATATCTAAAGCCCGAATGCTTGTTTTTAGCATCTAGAAAGACAACTTCTGTCAGCGGACATAAACACACTTAGACCAACAGATGTAGATCTAGGACTACTACAGAGCCATGGTGGCGAAAAGACATGAAAGTCACTATTGTTAATGGGCCAGACAACTGTACAATAATGATTATTATATAGGTTTGACACTATGAATGGCTTAAAGTGGGAAATAGTAGTTACTTCAGGGTCTGATGTGTTAGGCCACATAATTACCTTGCTAAATGGCCCTTCATTCAATTTTTTTAGTGGTGCTTCAAAAAAGTGTTATCTAAATGTTTCCATATAATAGTAGTTAACATAGTTATCCTTTTTAATGAACAAAAAGAAATAATTTTCAATCTAGTTATGCTAGAACATTGAATGAACTTAAATATATGCAAATTGACTAAACTAGACACAGGTGCATAACATGGCTAAGTAACATTTTCTTTATCAAAATGAAATATACATTGGCTATAGCAATTAAAACAAGTTTCTACTTGGTCTGAACAGTTTGAAACCCTCTCAGCACTAGAGTGAGATCCATTGGATCCAGTTGACGAAGCAGAGGTTCTAGTGCTGTTCTGCGAACACTTTGATAATTCATTTTCATTAGTTGAGCTGCTGTCATCAAGTATGCAGTGGTTGTTGATTAGGTTGTTGTTGCATTGATCCACGTAATTAGTGGCGATTGTGTTACTGATGGCGGTGTGGTTGCTCTTATGGATTGAGCTGCTGATGGTAGTGTCCGCTGTGTTGTTGCTGTTGCTGGGAGTGTTTATTGTGTTAGTCCTGATTTGGTCATAAAAGGTGCTGTTGTTGCTGGTGGTGGTGGGGTCATCTTTGTTGTTGCTGCTATTGTTGGTGTTCATTGTGTCGGCGACGACTGTATCCCAAAATGTTTGGTCTAACACACTTTGTTCTATATTTGATCTGTCCGGTTGAGCGTCAGAATTTGAACTTGTTCTTGACCTCCTTCTGCTTGGGCCAGGTAATGAACTCTTTCTGGACTCATTTGTTGAGCTGTGATCAGAAGTATGGTTCATAACTACGTAAAACATATGTCCACCTGGATCACTCGTCTCACCAATGACTAAGTTGTCATTTACTGGACGGTGGTCAGCTGTTGAAGCATTGTTTGTATCATTCGAGTCTATGCTTCTGCTGTGACAAGAAGTGTCTGTCTGACAGCTATCAGTTTCATTTGACTCGATCTAAAAATGAGAACCGAATTTAAACAATAAAAAAGTAAAAAATAAAGGAACAATTAATTTTTCTTTGATGATTTATATTATAAAAAAAAAAAACTGATTCCAGGTACATTCTAGTTGAAAAATTCTATGAGGGAATTTTCAGCTTTTGCTCTATTTTAAAAAGGTATTAAATATCTTATCACTAATAGATATTCTTTGTTCATTGCAAATAAGACGAACTAAGCATTTTTTAAGGTCTTGGAAGCTTACAAAGTCAGAATCTAGCACTTTAAATTTTAAAAAAAGTCTGGCTTGAAATATAAATATTTTTAAACATAAAAATGACACTTTCGAAATGATGATAACTTACTGAGATTTGATCGGTCTCTTTGTAAAGCAACCACTTTCTCCGCCTCTGAATACATTTCAATATAAACCATCTGGGACATCAATAAAAAAAAATACAAATATCAATATAAATAAACAAATGAATTAATCCAAAATAATATAATTTGATCTACAACGCTTCAGATTCCAAATATCAACTAACAGCTAGTATCAGTATTAACCCTCTAAACCTGAACCGGAAGCGGTCATTGGCCGATAAGCTACAAACCTGATGACCAGTTTTTCACTCACTATGTAATCAAGAGAAAGAGAGAGAGCGTGTGAAAGAGAGAGAGAGAGAGAGAGAGAGAAAAGTTCAGAGGCTTCTGACGTAACTGTGATAAATCAGTTAAAAACATTTTTCGCTCGTGTCGAAATTGGATTTTTATCCATGTCGATAACAGCACAACTGAGATTGACTTTGATTTGATAGTTGGGAAGGCGACAAACATTTTTATTTATTTAAATTTATATTTATCTGCCACATTATGAAATATTTTTAATCGAGTGGTTTTTTTTTTTGAACGATCGAGTCCAAAGAGAAATAAATTTCAATACGAAGCTCTTTCTTGTCTGCCATAAAGAATTTCCATCTTTTTTGGTCGAGGCACATTTTCTTGTGGTTCTGCATTAATGCCCAGATCTGAGCACATGCTTCCTGACGGCTTCATCTAGTACACTGCGTCGTCTCGTTCTTATTGATTGGTCTTCCTCTGCGTCTTGCGTCTTGTGTCCTATTGCTGTTACGTGTAATAAGGTAATTGCTGAGTGTTTCACTGTGTTCCCTACTTCTGCAGAAGTCATTATGGGATTAATTGTTTTATAGGTCGATTAAGTCATAAAACTTTTATAATGTGTGCCTAAAAGTCCTCGCCAGTTAATCTACTTATTTTTCTACATTTGTTCTGAAATATACTTCATGTAGGCATAAGCCACATCTTGAGTAAGAGCCACTGTTCTAAGCTAAGGATGTAAATGAATACTTACGCAAAAATGGAGACAACTACTATTGCAGTCAAAAGGCTAACTACAATAATTACCACGTAAGCTCCCTTGATTGTTTCTTTTTCTGTAAATGCAAACAGGATAAGTTACAATTAGAGCTCTCGAATCATGTGACGAGTGACCTCACACATTTTACAAAACATTTCAAACTTAGAGAGAAAGAAAAATATAACCGTTGGTCACATATAAAAATATAGAAGGAGAGAGAGACACACACATAAAGAGAGAGAGAGAGAGAAAGAGAGAGATTTAGAGAGAGAGGTGTAATAACTTAATAATAAGTGTCGGATTTGGGGTAACATTTCTATTAAAATCGTTATAACCATTTTCTAGAACCGTGATAGCCCAAGGTTATTTGTGTTTGTTTATTGAGTTGATAAAGAATTGGCAAGCTGAATAGAGGACTTGTAAAATCAAAGGCAGTAATCATCATCATCATCATCAAACTCCATTTGAGTGAGGGCTTGAGAGGCTCAAATCCTCTCTTGCAACAGCCCTGGACAGAAACCCTGCTGTCTTGCGTAGTGCGTATATGTCACCATACAGGTCGAGAATTTTAGGTTTCCCAGACCTGTCGAGGCGGAGATCAGCAAGTCTGGGGCAGTCAAACAGAATATGAGGCACGGTTTCCTCTTCTTCCCCGCAGCTGGGGCACCGTGAATCGAAATTCGGCCATAGCCGTGAGAAATATGAGTCAACAGGACAGTGGCCTGTCCTGCACTGTGCTATAATAACTTGCTCAGGCCTGGACAGCCTCCCCCACGGGGAAGTGCGGTCAGGACGCCTCATGCGCTCCCAGACTCCACCGTCTTTTTGGGACTTGTCCCAGCACTCAAACCACTTTTCCCCTATGCATGATTAAGAACAAAGGAAAAATTAAAAGTGTAAACTAAGTTGAACAAGGACGAATTATCTGTACAAAGTATTGAATTTCTTTCTTTTTCTTCCTAATTGTCTTTCGAGTTGAATCTAAGACTCTTGGAACTCTAGGCCTATGGAAGCTCGCCTCCATCTGTCAGTTTGAACAGACTTATAACTGGGAAAGATCCAAGCAAGTGTAAATTTTTACATCCCTACTGCCGATGGCTCGTCCCCCATGACGTTTGGATTAGAGGCGAGGTCCAAGGCAGAGCACGATGGGGAAACTCCGCCTTATTCGTTTTTATTTTTTGTTTCTGTACCTCATCAGCCGTACTGGTGTCCGCCATACAAACGGTCCCTTGCCTTATGGAACGGTGTGTGGATAGCGACATATTTGTTGGAGCTTTCTTCTATCTCCGCCTGTGCAATGAACTCGGTTCTCAAAAGAGTTGTCGTTTTGCTTCCCTACTGTCCTAATCGTCTCTCCTAACGATCGTTTCTATCCATAAGGCTGAGAATCATTGCCTGGGAAAGTTCTGGGTATATATAATACATCGAACTATGTTGAAGTAGAGATCTAGATCAACTTACCGAGACCGTAAGTAACTTTGTGAAGGGTAGGCTCTGACCTATAACGTTTACATCTGCTTAGACCCACGACACACACATACTGCAGTCCAGGTGGAAGCTCCACCGTGGCAGCACTGTGCCTAGGATTCTCTACCTGACGGACAAAACGATCTGGAAAGTCATGAAAGTTACATGTATAGATAGAGATCTGATTGATAATAGGACATGGCGTTCAATTTGGATATACATAATTTGATTACAGTATGAAAAGAAATCTAACAAGTAGATCTAGTTTTTAAATTTAAACAGATAGGTATTTAAACAAAGTGCATTCCTATTAATAAAGATATGGGCCGTCACATATATGATCTCTATATTTTATGGGCACGACACATATGGTCTCTATATGTTATGTTCAAGACATATTTGGTCTCTTTATTTTATTGTCAAGACACATATGGTCTCTATATTTTATGGTCAAGACACATTTGGTCTCTATAAGTTATGGTCAAGACATATTTAGTCTCTATATGTTATGGTCACAACACATATGGTCTCTATATGTTATGGTCAAGACATATTTGGTCTTTATATTTTATTTTCAAGACACATATGGTCTCTATATTTTATGGTCAAGACACATTTGGTCTCTATATGTTATGGTCAAGACATATTTAGTCTCTATATGTTATGGTCAAGACATATATGATCTCTATATTTTATTGTCAAGACACATATGGTCTCTATATTTTATGGTCAAGACACATTTGGTCTCTATATGTTATAGTAAAGACATATTTGGTCTCTATATGGTATGGTCACTACACATACGGTCTCTATATGTTATGGTCAAGACATATATGATCTCTATTTTTTAAGGTCAAGACATATATGGTCTCTATACGTTATGGTCACGACA
This sequence comes from Biomphalaria pfeifferi, assembly GCA_030265305.1. Classification (NCBI taxonomy): domain Eukaryota; kingdom Metazoa; phylum Mollusca; class Gastropoda; family Planorbidae; genus Biomphalaria; species Biomphalaria pfeifferi. Next base: position 373,164 of record JASAOG010000161.1, on the reverse strand, counting down.
CATATGGTCTCTATATGTTATGTTCAAGACATATATGGTCTTTATATGTTATGGTCACGACACATATGGTCTCTATATGTTATGTTCAAGACATATATGGTCTTTATATGTTATGGTCACGACACATATGGTCTCTATATTTTATGGTCAAGACATATTTGGTCTCTATATGTTATGTTCAAGACATATTTGGTCTCTATATGTTATGGTCACCACACATATGGTCTCTATATGTTATGGTCAAGACAGATATGGTCTCCTTCAGTCACAAAGTGATTATTGATCATCTCATAAATTAAATAAATCCCTTGGACATTTCCTATGGTTGCAGCTGATATATCGAAAGGATGGTAAGTGCCGATACAGTTTTGATTAGCGGTATTTTAATTTCTTTAGATGGGTAGCCAGCCAATGCTATGAACCCCTAACGCCCTAAGTCTACTGGTTTAGGTTCCAGTTACTCACCTTAACCTCATCGCCTGACACGATATCCTCATGACACAATATCTGAGCCACATGTGAAGGTCAGGAGTTGGACTGGTTGTCAATGACTGGTCGACACATGCTATTGGAGCATTTCATAGGTCTTGGAATATTTATACCCATTACCAATTTCAGCAATAACAACCTTACGAAAGCTTAGATATTTTTTTTACTTTAACTTTACTTAAGTGTGCAAGTGTGTTCAAGACCCCGTCTATTACCGATATCTAACACAGTGTTTCGCAAACATTTTCTTTAACGGAACACTTCGCGCATTCTGACTATTTAGCGGAACACTACGCTTAATTTTAGATAGATTCTTTTGCGTGGTCGCTTAATAGTTAATTATTCCAGTAGTTCTTGGAACTCATATTTAGGCCTCACAGAACACTGTGGTTCCGCGGAACACAGTTTGAGAAAACACTGATATAAGAAAACAGAATGTTCATAAAACAAACGAATCTAACCTTACCATCTTTACTGCAAAACTCGTCTAGAGAAGAATAGACTTGAAATGCACTCGACAAAAAGGACTTTGCTACTTTGGGATGACATTGCTGAGAAATGTTGAGAAAAATTCGATCGTTGTTTTTCTGGAACTGCTTTAGGATTAAATCAGCTCCTCCTAATAGGACAAAAACAAATACTCTACAAACTTTCTAATTAAAACATATGATGAGAGTTATTCTAAATGTATAAGAAACAAGGACGGACTGGGTGTCAAAAATTGGCCGGGACCTTTGTCTACAATCAGGCTCACAAATTCTACATTGTCTGATGAACATCGAATTCTAGGTCTAATTGTCATCAAAATCGCTATATTAAGTTTGATAATGTATTGATAACTGAACGCAAGCATACAGCGAACTCTATCTTTATAAGAAATTTAGGCCTTATGTTCTTTTTTAGCATAAGAATGTATGCCCTAAAAGGATGAAGCCTACTAGTAGCACTGTCTAGGGATGAAAGCTATTACATTATTTCGGAAAATGTTAGATTAAAATAATATTACACTGTAAAATCTATGAAATATTTTTTATCGCGACGATCAGAGTGCCCTTTTACAAGAGAATATTATAAAACCTTTAGTGATTTGATATGTACCATATACAAGGACCTAAATAAAACGTAAGGAAATTAAAAGCGGAAGGTTGGAATAGTCTATAAAGTATAGAAAACAAACAATGTCAAGGTCATTAATTTTGAAGATACTGTTTCCATCTACATATTTCAAAAGTAGCAGTTGATCTTTAGATATCTTCCATAAGTTGCTCTTTCTCTGCTGTAAATCCAGTCTTTGCGACGGATAATCAACTCATATAATATTTTTTTTATATAAAATCATATAAAACTGTACATTAAGTGAACAAATCCATAAAGATCAAATATAAACTGTAAAACACACAAACAGCTATTTGTAGACGGTACTACTTACTGTAACGACTATTGTAGTAACTATCTGCAGGACTCATTGCCGTCCAAGTGTCATTTTCATTCAAAGATAAAAATACAATCGGATCTTCCCGATCCAACTCGTAGGTTTCATTTCCTCCATCGGCCACGTCCTTGCAAGGTACCTCCCCCCACCCGTTTACTGTGTTCATGACTTGCGTAGATTCTTGCCAGGTCAATGTCATATTACCCACGGCCGTTTTCGGGTTCGTCAATTTCGTGGTCAAGTTTTTCATGTCATAGAACTGTACTTCCGTGACGTAGTTTGAAGTCTGCGAGCCGATGACGTCATTTTTAGAAAGGCGTAACGTCAAGTAGATATTTCTGTTGGTTGTATTGGAGGGGCCCACGGGATATCGAACGATGTGCTTTGGGTATCCCTGAGAACAAAAAGATTGACAAAGATTTACACAATCAGAGATTTTCATACATGACGGTAAATTCATAAATAGCAAGGATTTTGGTGTATCCGGTGTAAAAAAAAAATCACGCTCACATCTGCAATTATTTAAGTTTTTATATCACTACCTGGTATGGCAATATGAACAGTCAAAATACAAATAAACTTCATAGCATCCTAAATGCTGCTGGTAACGTCATTGGGGCAAGGATTTTGTGACTTTACCATCATAACAGACACCGATAGCAAAGACAAAGCAGCCACAAACACTCTTTTGTCCCCATGGCAATCAAATCATTAAATACAATTATACTATCCTAAAGAAACTTTTCACTTTTAAATTATGAGTTAATCTGGTGTGAATGTATATTTTGGTTTTCTATAGTTATCATGTTTTCTTTGGTGTAATGCAGTCATCTATATATAATTATCTACATCGCCCAACCATGCGGGACACCACGCGCGCCGACTCTCTAACCCACATGCGCTATGTAAACTGACTATGATTGGACATGTGGCTCTATATGCGAAATATTAAATATAACTCATAACCTTCTCGAGCTCTTGAATTCATTCTTATAATAGTAGGCGTAATGGGTGAAAATTATTTAGGTGGATTTAGAGGCTAAGTGCGCTTTAACGGCTTGACTTGGCTACCTATGAAGGGGGCTCGGGCAGAGTTGTGTTTACTGAGCGCCTGAAGGCAGCACGGAAGACCTACTCCTAGATACCCTGTCCCCCCCCCCCCCCCCCCCCCCCACTGGTCCACAAATGGAATAGGACCAAAAAGCGCTCTGAGCATGCTAAAAGCATGAAAGTAGCGCTATATAAAAGCGATTATTATTAATATTATTATTATTATTAATGGCAGCGGAGGTTTGGATTCAGAGTTCCTGACATTTCTTTATAACAATGTACACTCAATGTATACCAAAGATAATGTAGCTTTGGAAAGAGATATATGGATAGATAGAGATAAAGAAATAGAGAGCGAAAGAGAGGCAAATAGAGAAATAGAGAAAAAAAAAAGGGTGAGGGCGAGAAAGACAGAGAAATATATTAAGAGACAGAGAGAGTAAGACGGAGAGACCGGGAGAAAGAAAGATAGAAAGAGAGACATAGAAAGAGAGAGACATAGAAGAGAGATACAGAGAGAAAGATGAACGGGAGAGACTATTTTAGAGGGTGTGTCCCAAGATTTTCAATAGCCTACATTACACATGTCTGAAGTTGAATCCGCCCTGGCGTCACATATATAAACAGCCAGACTCTTTATACAAGGTACTTCTGGAAGCTGGATAATAATATGAACTAGAGAGCCATCAAATTCAACCAGCATTTGAGATTTTGAAGAATCTAAAATTAAAAGAAAACATGAACAAAATTTAAAAACTATACCTTCTTATACAACTTAAAATATAAAAAAGTTTTTTAAAAAATGTTTGGTTCAAACCAGGTATCGAAACTATGAATTTTTTGACCCCCTCAGCTGCTTGAAGAAACGATGTCCCCCATTGGGCTAGCGGTTAATGTATTCTTGTGCAATTATTTATTGGAACTTTCATTATATGGACATCAAGATCTCGAACTAGATGTAGAATTCTAATTTAGAACTCATAAAGTCTGTTATAGATCTAGATCTACTTTTATAAAGCCTAGGACGTAATCATCATCTTTTGTGAAGTGACATCTGTATTATATAACATATGATATCATAAAAGCAGAGGCGAAACGTAGGAAACATCTGACGGGTAGGAGGTCAGGGGTCCTCGCGCAGAGATATGAAGAAAACATTAAGGTAAATCAAACAATTTTCTAGCATTAAAAAAATGTTTACGATTCAATAGCAGAGATACATTTAAATTCTTAAATATCGGTGATTACAGTATAGCTATTAAAATGTTGAAACATTTCAATCTCATAGCGGTAAAAGTTTATATAAAAGCAATAAAGAATTTCACATTTTCATACTGGTGAAACATTGCAACTAATTAATAGTACAATATTGACACAATTCTCTGCCCAAGTCATCTGTTTAAATACAAAATTACAAAAAAATCTAGATGAACAAATATGTAAAAAAAATCAATCCGTTTATCTCTATTTTATGATCTGAATATATTTACATATTCAGAACAAAAAATCATTTAATTTAGGTTATATACTATACTTATTTTATCTTATAGGGATGTGTGAGTACACATTAGTACACAACCACGTTCCCCGTCATTACATTATGACTTTATGTATGTACATTGTACTATTTTATGTCAGTGCTATATCTTCATATAGTATTACTAATGCCGCTCTGGTTGTCTACCTTTGAAACTATAGTTATTATATTTGATGTGTTATGTTTCATCCATTCCTGTATCTTAGTGATTGATGTAAACAATAACCTTTCGTGAATCTAAGTACTGTCCAAGAACTTAGATCACAGTGCTATAAACTTACAGAGCCCATGTGAAATTAATCATTTCACATTTCTATTATATATCCCTCATACATATTATTATGTCTCACGCCCTTGTGAACTTATAGTTCCTTGGATGAAAATAATTTTGATTAATTATATCAAACCCTTATTACTGTAGCCCTATCCCTAGTATTTTATGTTCATCATATCCCTTAGTAAATACAATGCTCATTCCCCATTTTACTATAACTGATTACTTATCAATGTAATCAAATTTAATGGATGAATCTTGACTAGTATCATCCTACATTGTATGATAACACATTTATTGTGGTTATCTTGTATCTTTTAGTTATTGAGTTATATGCATGCTTTAAGATTTTAAACTTAATGGTCTTAAAAGCCTTATTGAGATAGATACCAATGCCTACATCTGATTGATTGCAAGGCATATGGGAATTCCTGCTCAATACCTTTAGGAGGTTCCTAATTGTCTGTCTTATCCCCAGCCTGGTTGATACCCCTGGTTGCTACACCCGATTGCTATAACTACCAGATCTCCATAGAAACCTGTAATCGGAGCAGACCACACCAGATACCCCCCCCCCCCCACCCCATTATATACCTGTTAGCAAGAAGGCATTGCCTACTGTCCTTGGCCTTAACATATTGCCCAGTGTCCACAGTGCCTTATACTGCCCAGTACCATCTGCCCAGTACCCGGCCCAAACTGTCCATTGCCCAATAGCTATTGCACAATACCGACTGATTAGAGCAACCTTCGCTGCAGAAGATAAACTGGTGTTGAGTTAGCACGGATCTCTACAAGCTAGAGATCACAGCAGAGAGATCGGCCCCCTACAACTTAGTCTGCAGCACCAACCCTCTCTACTGCTAAACAGGCAGCGTCTCACCGTAGAGCCAGATTGCCTACAGCATAGAGACTATCCCGAGCCGACGTCCTAAGACAGAGCCGGATGACTCATCCTTATGAGTGCCAGTCCTTCGACCGCCAGAAGACGACCCACGGGCTAGCAGCTAAGAAAATAAGTAGCCAGACCTAGGAACACTCTTCTCTTCCAGTCACTCACCAATCCATGATGAGCAGTTCTGTTAGATAGTAGCACCTTCAGTTCATTTCTTAATTATAATTTTATTTGATCATTTATCTTTTCTAAACTTTCATTTATTAAATTATTTTTATTTATAAACTTATAATATTGGTCTGTTCTTACTGTTAGTTGCGGTGTGCCTGTACAAAATCATATATATGAGCGGGATAAATTAATAAAATTTCCCCCTAGACTTAAATAAACAAGCCAAATAATAACTATGTAAATATCTCGTCCCACCCAGTACCTTCGGCTCTTAAAGCCAACGTTGATCGTAAATGCCACAAGTATTTCTTTAAAACGTTAATATTAATAATAATGCATTCATTATATATGATTTCTAACAGTATTAATGAAAGTATAATGTTGTTATCGGTTCACCTTTTAAATTACAAATCTAGTAATTTTTAGAGAAATAAAAAAAAATGACCTCTTTTTGCTACAGTATCTGCCTTTGATTTTTGACCTTTCTGTAAACTATTTTCGTATTGAAATGACATAGAGAACTCTATTGACTTTTTATTAACAAAATTTTGCATTTTTTTGTTGAATAAAAAGGAAAAATGGCGTAAAAGACAGCAAATATTTTAAAACACTATATTAAAAAAAAATCTAAACAACAAATTATATTTATTTATGTATTTAAAACTGAATTTAAACTGTTTGACCATTGTACATTTCTATTAGAAACCAACATTACATTTAATATATTCTTGATATATTTTGTATAACACTATTTGAACATACGGTAGCGCACGCGGTATACATCGTAATTATTTTATAGAACATCCTTATTTAAAAAAAAACAAAAAACTAGAGAACTCTTAGCTTCAACAATGCTTTAAGACTATTTTAGGCGCCATCGTGCTTAAACAAATTAAAATGGTGAAACATTTGAATCCATCTAATAGCGGTAAAACCTTTAATTATATTACCGATAAAAATTTTAACATTATCATACTGATTGAAACATTGCATATAAGTAATAGCTGTAAAAATGTCAAGTTTAATATTGTAACTGAAACATTAAAATGAAATAAAAGTGATGAAACAGTTAAAATGTTACCAAATGATAAACAATACAAACCTTATTTTAGCAGTAAATCATTTTAACCTTAAAATTGGGTAAATCCTACAAATATTAAAAAATGGTAAAATAATTCCCATAAATAAGCAGTAAAAAATTTAATCTGTGTAACAACGGTAAAGCATTCAAACCATATTTTAACAGTGCAATATAAATGCTTGTGATTGCGGTAAAACATTTATAACTATTTCAAATGTAATAAGTAGCAGTGTGTTTTATTGTTACTTTTTAATCTGCGTACTACTACACATGAACTAACCTTTGTCACGTGGAATCAATATTTCCGAGAAAGCCTTGGACCGTCCCATTTCGTTGACTGACCAAATCTTAAACACAAGAGGATCCCACGTCATTTCACAGCTCTGGAAAGCGGGTCCAAATGTCACATATGTCTCTTCAAAATCTTGTTTAATCCTTGACATGAGACTGATCAAGTACGTTACATTATTGCCTCCCCTTGCAGGCAATGGCAATGGCTGTTTTTATAAAAAGAATTTAAAAAGTATAAATTGTTTTTGTTCAATATGTTTTATATTTCCTTGTGGATTGCGTCCCTTTAAAAAAAAAATCACACGGGACAAAATAACGGTACTTTCCTACAATCCTATCTAAGAAACGTGATTTAATGTAAGGCAATACGATTTCATTAAGTTTCCTCATTGTTCGTGAAATAGGCCCAATTGTCACTTTGGTCTTCGAAAAGCTATTTAAAGCAAAATAAAAAAAAAAAATAGAAAAAACTTATCTAAGGAAAGTGGTTGCCTATTTACAGCCGTATCTTTAAATACTAAAAGATTTTTCACTTTTCAATATCAAACAATGATGATTAATTTACTCTAATTAATTAATAATTGAAGGACTTTTAAGGACTGCATTACAAACCAAGAGATTAGAGAAGGCTTACTGCAGCGATTGGACCCCATGCGATTGTAAGAAAACATACAAGAATGGACGGGCCTGCCATTGAAAGATGTTCTCATTAAGGCAAAGGAGAGAGAGGAATGGAGAAAGCACTGACGGATCCAGGGGGAGGGCGGTAGGGGCGATTGCCCCCCCCCCCCCCAAGGGGCGGGGCGGACGAATTTTTGTACAGTATTTACACAATTTGTATACGAATTTATTACTTATGTTTATAATATATACTAATTAATTATATTTCAACCTAATTTTAGATTATCTCGCCCCCCCCCTAGTATGTTGGCCGATTTGGTGGGGTCGGGAAGGGGGCGATGGCATCAATCCCGCCCCTCACCCTCCACTTTTGGGTGGGGGGGGGGGGCGGTCCAATTTATTTGTATAAATCAAAGCTTGCTAACAGAATCAATTAAATATCTATATGGTTAAAACTTATTATTGATATTTTAACCCATCTTTATATATGTCGTTCCTTGTTTGCCGATTGGGGTGGGGGGCGAATACCTCTACTGCCCTTCCCACCTATACCCTTTGTGTGTGTGTGGGGGGGGGGGGGTTCTACTTTTATTAAGAAATCATAGTTTGTGAACAAAATTAATTTAATTAATATATACATTTTATATTATGTCAATCCTCTTCTTGTATCTTGGCTGATTCGGTGGGGTTGGGGTTGCATGTACTGCCCTCCCCACTCTAGCCCTCTGAGGGGGGGGGGCTGTCCTATTTGCATGGAGAATCATAGTTTGTGAAGAAAATTAGTTGAATATGTATATAATATAAACTACGTATTGTATGTGAACCTATTGTATATTATTTCGTACCACACTCTAATCTCAAATTTTATCATTAATAAATTTAAATGAAAAAGGGTTTTACCCGGTGGGAGGGGCGATACATGCAATCGCATTTCCCCCATCGGACAAACCAATACTTTTTCTTTTTGTATTATAGTTAAGAAATTACAAAATTTAAAAAATCTGTCACTAATAAAAATTATATATGCTATAAATTAAATTCTTATATTGAGTTTCCCCACCCCTATTCTTTAATGCCAAATGCAATCTTTAGCAGAAATTATTAAAGGAGCGAGGATTAATCGTTTTCACTCCACCGCCCCTCCCATTTCCAGGCAGAGTTTATGTAATTTCACATGAATTTATCATAATTATTTCAAGAAAGTTAGAATTTAAACGAAAGTTTTGAGTATAAGAGTCATGATTGAGATGTTCTAAACCCAAATGACATTGACATAGTCGCCTTTTCCCAACCTTTACTCAATCTGATATTTTTGTAGTTAAATAAATTTGGGACTATAATTCACAATTTATGCTTGCATTTTATTGAAAATTATTTATTATTTATTATTTATTGATTCGTGTTTTGATAGGAACACTCAATGATAGTGCAGAGTTTGAACTTGATCCGAGATTGGGAAGTGAGAAAAATAACGTACACATTATTTGTACCAGACAGACAGACAGACGGACTGAGTTGAAAACTTGATATAAGGCCTAAGCTTTGTACTAAAGTAAGAACATTTATTGCAATGAAAGAAAAAACAACAATTGAAACCACTTGGTATGGTGTGTCTACAAAGCTTATATCATGTCATTCTGTCGGTCTATCCAACAAAAGACAGTTTATATTATTTCTCCCACACCCAAACTCTAATTAAGCTAAAATTTTGCACAATTATTTCTTTTACCTGACAACACAAGAACAAATTTAAAAAAAGAAAATAACCTATTGGTAATTAATTATTTTATTTGGTATCTTGAACAATGGAAATAAATCGTGCTTGACAGATGTGTTGGTATAAGTTGAATTAGTCCCCTTAAGGAGTTTAAAGCCCCGAGAGAACATTGTTTCATGCGTTAAAAAAAAAACAAACGATCATGTAAACATACACCACGATACCCCCTTATTCCCTCCCCATTTCCCAACTGGTCCAGTCACGTGATAGGATCAAAGCGTATTCAGAAAGTTAAGTGAATGAATTTGCGTTAAACAAAAACAATTTGTAACATATTTTTAATCGTACAGATTTATTATCGTTAGCCTAGATCAGAGGTGGGCAACCTTTTTGGATCGAGGGCCGCATGTCTTTAAATTTGGGAATGGCGGGCCGCATATGTATATACAACTTAGAAAGATACTCTACCTAACTTTTAATTCATAGTTACACTGTATTATAGTCACGTTTCTTTTTTTTCCACACTCCACGTTAAGGAATTACAAGAAGAGTTAGCAATTTTTGAAACCAATTAATATATTTTTTTTTAATTGCTGTTGTCTTTTTATATTACAATAACCCCACTAATATACAGTTGTACTTAATGTGCAGTATTTAACTTTTTACACTTGTGCATAATGTTCTGGAACTGTGAAGCTAGCTTACTAGTTGTTACCCTTGTGACTGCTGTCAAATTACAGTCAGTCAAAATCGTAATTATACTTGTTTAGTTTCCCCCCATCAAAAATATAATGCTTGTTCACTGGATGAGACAATATATGTTCAGAAAGTTAAATGTCGGGACGAGCGAAACTTGCCCTTTTGGAGCATCACCAGAGAATGTTGACCATGTCCTTCAATGGTGCATACTAAATCAGAAGCCCGAACAGGACTCTGGCCCTAAAGCCCTCCTATAGAACCAAAACTATTCGGAGAACTGCCTGATCTGGAAACCACTGCGCAGTTCTGACTGGAACTTCTCTTTGCTCGGAGTTATGTCCTCTAGAGCTAAATCGGCTTCTGCGCTAAATAGTGAGCTTATGGTATTGAAAACCGGTTCTTGACGTCTTAAAATTTGCTTTTATAAATTGCAAAATTAAGGAATCTAAATAAGTGTTGCACTTTTAATCATTTCGCTAGAAATAATTTCACCTTTCAGCAAAGGAAAATGACAAAGCCTGTTTTCTTTTGCTTGCTTGTAGGAATGGGAAGGCCTTGTTCGAAAAGATTTAACATCCATTTACATTTCATATGCCAAAGACTCATTGCAATTGCGATTATGAAACATGAAATCTGTCTTCCACTCTTCATTTGAAATATTGGTTACAAAGTCACAGTAAATGTCCTTCAAGTAACGTAACAATTTCTTCCTTGAGATTTTATAGTATTCTCCTTTGCCTTGCCCATGCTATGATAGAGGAAATATTGGATTATTTTATACCTGTGGTTAATACATCCTAGCTCTAATAAGTTTAATTACCATGTGATGGTATATTATAAAGTTAACATTTTATGAAGCTTTGTGCAAACTTTCCTGTTTCAAGTTTATGGTTGAAGTATTTAAAAAAAACAACACCATTTTACTCAGTCAAAGATCGAGCTCCACCAGTTGTCACCCTAGCCATATTGTTCCAAGCAGACCCTGGTTGATGTCCAAGGGCTGAGCAGAACGCTTTTCGAGCCCTAAGTTTGAAAAAAAAAAACCTGTTTGGACGCCAAACAGAAAAAAAAAACCTGTGAGAACACAGTTCTGTTTGAGAGAGATCCGAGTCAATGCCTATGTAAAGCATTGCTGTTTCCAATGCCTTTGGCCCCCGACGCATGCTTGCCTGCACATGGCCGAAGGCCGAGGGCACCGGGAGCCTTCGCCATTTTCCTTCGTTGTACCAAGCTAACTGTGCGGGACCCGCCATTTATGTAACGGTCCCTTTGAGGAACAGCGCATGGATGTGGGACGTGTTTGTGGGGACTTTTTTAAAACCCCGCCCGTGCAAGAGGTTGACTCTCGTCTACCCGTGGGCATCCCCACGGGAGTTATGTTTCGCCATTCATTTAGCCTAGCTACCCCCTCAAGTAGCCGTTTCCACCCAGGTGCCACGATGAGGCAGAACAGCGTACCTGGGCCAAGCAGACCCAAATTCAACATAGTTTTTCATAGCATTAAATAAATACTGTTCAGAGATTGTGTCTTCAATTAAGTGTATTGATGTATAGCCAATTAGCATAGTCTTCGTTTGCTTGAAACCTATTATAATGACAGTTTCAATAATTTATATCTATATTATTTAAAATATATTTGCATTTTTATAAGTATATACTGTGGGCACACCTGACTTCTGTAGGTGTCGGCGAGCCGCATAAAACACTGTGGCCCGCGGGTCGTAATTTGCCCAACCCTGGCCTAGATGTGTAAGAAATTTTATTACATGACTGATAAATACCAATTGATACAACTACGCGTAATATCAGCTTATTTATAAGCTGTTTATTATGTTTAAATGAATTATTGAATTATACATTTAAAAACAAAGATGAGATGGCCACTAACACTACATCGTTTTCTCATTTATCTTTACCTGGCATTACCGCCCCTTTCCGATTTCTCGCGCTTTTATAATAGCGTAGCTCTTTTTTTTTTTTTTGCCTCGATAGAAAACAACAGTATACAGATAAGTTAACTTGAGCATGTTTTGTGTTTATTGTTTGCCTGTTATTGGAGTTGATGAAGGCCTCGTGGCCCAAACGTCCTTCGATTCTACTAGGTCCGGCAGGGTTGCATATATGCATATTTATTGCATTTTCTACACAAACTTTTATTACATTATCTCTACGTGCTATGACTCCAATCTGGTCGTTTGCTTATTAGTAACCTACAGCATTTGTAAGATGGACCCGCTGAGGTCACCTTTGTGACGCACAAAAAACTTTCAACTAGTTTATAATAGTGTAACAGCCCTGCTCCAACATGTACTCATGGTGCGTACCAGCGCGCTGCTATACACAGGACATGAACAGTCCAGAGATGAATGTTGACATTGGAGACGTTACAATGGAGGTCTACCCAACAATGGAGCTTATAAGAAGCTCTGCAAAAGTCACTGTTCTATGCTCTGAACTGTCGTGTGTATACAACGCCTGGTCTCGTTCAGTTGCCTCCCTTATGCTATTACACCACTTTAAACTTCGAGATCAACTCTTGATAAATAAAGAAACATAAAGTAACAAATCATAATCCAGTATTATATAATATGGAATTATATTGATTATAATAATTATAATCATACTTCCACTGAATACAAAATATTATGAACATGTTTTGTGCTTCATCTACTGTATTCCCTGGTTCGGTAATGCTTCGACACGCCTGTCCAGAGTGCAAAGTTTAAGTGGATCGGATTAATTGGATTTTTAAAATTTTTTTTTTAAAGTTTATCTGACCTTTGACCTAGATGCCTGAGATGTCTTAAAACCAAAATAATTTCGCACCATTTTTTAAAAATTAAAAATAAATTTCTTGACGTGGTGAATCAAATCTTTAAATTAAGCACGGTAGTACAGCTTATTTGCGTGCATGTTATTCTTACCTGCCAGTAGATTGTAACACAGGACTGGTTATTGTTGTGGGCTGGGACTCGAGAGAAGAGCAAGTCTTTTGGAGGGTGGGCTGGAACTGAAACATGGGAAAATGTTTTTAATGGGAACATGTTTCTACATATGCCCTTCTTTGATTTATTAGGCCTACAATCTATCGATCTATCTATCGATCTATCTATCGATCTATCTATCGATCTATCTATCGATCTATCTATCGATCTATCTATCGATCTATCTATCGATCTATCTATCGATCTATCTATCGATCTATCTATCGATCTATCTATCCACCTATCATCTATCTATGTATCATCTATCTATGTATCTATTTATCTATCTATCTATCTATCTATCTATCTGTCTGTCTGCTTATTTTTTTAATTATTTATGAAAACACGTGATCTAAAGTTGAGAGGCGCGGCGGCCGAGAGGTAGAATGCTTGGTTTCCAAACCGTGGAACTGGAGTTCAGTGAAGGCATCCATTTTTGAACTTATAGAACATCCTTAAGTCCGTCAAGATCTAACGGAACCTGGTATCTGGTGGAGAAAATATTGGCTCCAAAGACAACATCAAGAATTGAACGGGACTGTCAGCAAAAAGGCAGAGGAACTGAGGGAGACATACAATTGATATAAACTGGCTGACAGTAGCCGGTGTGTGAGAGTAGACAATTTTATTTGCTGTTATTTTGGTAAGAAAGAGTTACACTCATATTTATATATATGGCTCCTTATGTCTCGGAAGACAATGGATGCACCCAGGTGCAGCGTCGTTTCTTTTGCACTCGGCGAAGTTCGTACCAGCACGTGCAGTCTGTCTCCATGCTGTCCGGTCTTGGGCTATTTCTTTCCACATACTCTGTTTTATGTCCGTGGTTCTCATATCTCGATTATAGGCATCTGTGTAGGTTAGTCTTGGACGGACCTTGGGTCTGGCTCCCTCTGCAAGCATAGCGTATAGTATGTCTTTAGGTTTTCTTCCATCTGGTATGGGAGTGACATGACCGAGCCAGCGTAGTCTTCTCTGTGTAATAAGAGCATAGATGCTGTGAATATTGTCCCGTTTCAGAACGTCCTGGTTGGTGACAAGATCCCTCCAGGAGATGCACATTATTTGTCGCAGGCAGCGTATGTGGAAGCTATTTAATCTGTGTTTTTGACGCACGTAAGTTGCCCAAATCTCATTGCCATAAAGAAGTGCACACTTGCTGTTGTCAGGTCCAAAGGCTTTTTTCATGCCCTCGTATGGTCCTCTGATGTTACCACAGTCTGCACAAGATTGAATGCTTTCACGTAGGTCCTGCCAGTATTTGTTAGCGCATTGTCGCTCTCTTCTTTGAACATTGTTTCCTGTAGATCTGAGCGCTTGAAAGTTGCTTGGGTGGGCTCCTTGTAGTTTAGCATGGCTACTCTCTTGTTTCTGGTGGCAATATCCATTTCTGGCAGACTTTCTTCAAACCAGTCTTCATTTTTCTTTGTTTATATGTATTATGTATTAAAGTCGCTGTGATACACTTGGTATATATTATCGATCTAAGTTCCCCTATTGAGCCGTGTAGAGCTTCTGACAATGCCTAAAATAGTCCGGAAGACTAAAGGACGAAACTGTTACTATTGTTTAAATCTAAATTTACACATATTTGTTTCCAATGAAAAATACTTCGAACGCAGCTACTTTGTGTCTGAACTGGAGCGTTTGCATTGCAACGGAAACAATTTTTTATTTCTTGAAAATCTCTCTTGAAATCAACATTCACTTCTATACAACTTTACTAGAAGCTGTAGTGACCTAGTTTAATTAGAGAGTATGTTAGGTTTGTAGATAAATATATTGTGTATTGTTTTATAAAAGTAAAATTAGTGACGTAGTCAGACAGACGAATAACGTGACAGAATAGGCGTAGGTTGAATAACAATATGGCGATAGTTTAGATTTTAGAGGAAGGTTAAATAGCGTTAGAGACGGATAAGTAATGACTGATAAGTGACTCAATGTATCATTTAAAGTTATCTGAAGTCTTGATCAAGTCTATCTTGTTAACTGTAATGTTCTGTGGCTAGTTTGAACTAAATGATGAAATAGTTTTGGATTAGAACACCCCAACTCACCTGACTTCTCTGTATGAAACACTCTGGACACAGCCCGGCCAGCTCCGCCACCACCAACACCACGCACAGTGACGTTGTAGCTGGTAAAAGACGACAGGTTTTGAACTCTTACCCCTACCATTGTTTCTTTGGGACTAGTCTCTGGGCATGGGACTTGTATCTTATTGAAAATAGAAGAATTAAACATGAACAAAATATAAATAATACTTTAAAAAAAAAAAAAAGCTTATCTAGGAGGAATAACTACACAATACAGCCATAACCCTCGGTATTATTTCCCCTTTTAGGTAACAAACACAAATTATTATTTACCATCAATTATTTAATGGTTTGGATAATTTTTATTGATTTATGTGCTGTATTTGAAAATAAATTATTCTACTTCTTCTTTCACTAATAAATAATTGCGCAAAGTTTCAACTTGATCCGATAATGGTATTAGTTCACCACGTTCACAATTTGTATCTCGCAGACAGACATACAGACAGTGTTGATACTAACTATGTAAAAACAAAATAAACAATTTGTTTAGAAGAATATTACCAACAACAAACAAAGCAGACCAACGTTACATTGCACTGTAATGAGCTATATGTGTGTGTGTATGTGTATGTATGTAGCTGATCTGACTGTTGAATTTTAAATCTGACGTAAACATATTGGTAGCCTGCAGTACCTGTACACTTTGTGAGAGGTCAACTATGCTGGTCAATGTGATTTCATAATGAAACGG
Source organism: Biomphalaria pfeifferi (assembly GCA_030265305.1). NCBI lineage: Eukaryota > Metazoa > Mollusca > Gastropoda > Planorbidae > Biomphalaria > Biomphalaria pfeifferi. The sequence goes on along the minus strand of JASAOG010000161.1, from coordinate 357,130 downwards.
CCTGTCCGCCAGGGCCATCCATGAAAACATTCTCTGGGTGTGGTAGTTGTGCTGTATCACCAGCAGAAGCTCAGACTGGCTTGTGTTCAGAATGTCTAGGCCTGACACGGCACTTGGTCGAACTGGGAACAGAGGGAAAAAAAAATTAAAAAGAAAGTTGGTGTCGAAACACAAACTCAAAATCGGCCCCCGAAGTGGTCCGCTAAGAATAGTCAGGTTTCAATATTTTTCAGAATGAACAGAAGGAAAATATGAATTACAAGCTATCAACAAGTACAACCCTACCTCCGTCGATACAAAAGAAGAAATTTGCTTGAGTCGAAAGTGTTGACGATAATGTATTGTTAGATAAACTAAGGCGGCACCAACGCTTGATACCACAGGATACGGAGATTTATTTATTAATGTTAATATTCCTATGTATTTATTGAACTGATAGTTATGAAGATATAGTTAAATCCTAGGTGTCACTTACAAAGACCGCATCACCAATGAAGAGAGTAGAAACAGGATTAATACAGCAATTGGAACCAACGATAACCTGCTAATCACTGACAAAAAAAAATAAACTCAAACTCTATGGAATAAACAGGCCCGTCAGTGAATGACATTCTATCAATAGCAAAGGACAGAGTGGAATGAAGAAAGACGGTTGACAGATCTTGTGTGGTGCGTCAACGGTTCAAGCCCGACAGTCTGCACCCCAGACGTAGAAAGCATTTGTGAACATGCTAGTCTGACAAATACAGATGCCCAACATGTGACCGCAGTTTTGTAACAAGGATTGGCCTCTTCAGTAACATGAAAACCTGCAAAGGGCAAAGATCTCACGAGACTTATTACATGCACCCACGAATGTCGCCTAATGGCCCCGGGTTTTAGCCATCCCGTTCGGGAGTTATGTTTTTTTTTTCCTAAAATGTAAAAATCTTCAACTCTGATGAAACCTCAAAAATGCCTAAAAGAAAAATTATATTTTTTGAAAGAGCGAAAAATTCTATTCCGCCAGTTAAGACATTTAGAAGCCTTACTATGCTGTGCAAGTTTCAGCTCTGCCTCAGTCTGGACTCTCTGGAATGATCTCGAGACTTCAACCACAAGGGTGGCATTCCTGAAGCTGGGGAGAGCACTCTCGGAGCCTTGACAGAAGCATGTCCTAATTCTTGGTTCCGGTGCGTCTGTGCAGGTAGTGCTACATAGTGTTTGATTGCCTCTTGACCTACTAAACATAGAGTGAAGAAAAAAGTTACACAGTCAAAAATTATGCATTAAAACTGTGACTAAATTAAAAACATTCAGACTTAGAAAATTAAAAACACTCAAACTATTACCAAAGGACAACCTCGGAGACTGTTGCTAAATTAAAAACATTTAGACTGTTACTAAATTTAGGGCAAAGAAAATATAAAAAAAAAGGGAAACAGTTTTAAAAGGAAAGAACTGCACATTTGCAACCACATTCTCAATACTCTAAGATTTATTTCTCTTTTCTATTAAAAACATTAATTACCACTAATTAATTATTAAATTGGTAATTTTTATTACTGATGCATGTTTTGTTAGGAGAATAAATAATAGTTTAAAGTTTAAACTTGATCTAAGAGTGGAAAGAGGGAGAAATAGCGTGTACAAAATAACATGTAAAAAACAATTGTAGGACTTTGTGTCTCAAGATATCTCCTTCTTTACATTGTGTTAGATACATAGTAACATTTGGGTATAACAAACTCGAGCACTGTGATGTTGTATGTATCCGTCCAAGTCTCGTCTAGTTCAACTGTGTCCAGCCACACCTCAATGTCCATCTGGTCAGAACAAATGAAGTCCACAATTACTGGAGGCTTAGGTTTGTCTGAAAGAAACATTACAACTTAAGTAACGGCCTTTATAAAGTAGAATAGCTAGAAAAAAATGTTTCCCTTTCTTAAATCTTTACACGATTGGACGGCTGCCTGATCGCGTGGTATGTGTTCTGGGCTGTCGTCTCAAATGTCCAGAGTTCGAATCCTTCCAACCGCTATCCACCGCCGTCGTGATATTTGGGTTAGTATATAATAATCGTAACTTTAAAGTAATATCCCAAATATGTTCGACAAAGCAAGTAGGAGATTGTATCGCCAAAACAAAGACTAGATGCTTTGCAGCGGTTCTCAACTTTATACCTTTTTACTATCCCCCCACTATGCGCCCCCCCCCCCCCAACACACACATAAAGCGATAGAAGAATAGATAAAATACAATCCATATTTTCGATGGTCTTAGGCGACCCCTGACAAATCGTCAATCGACCCCTCAAGGGATCACGACCCACAGGTTGAGAACCCCTGCTTTAGAGAATGCTTGCTGTTTGTATCTGGCTGGACGTTACATAGGCCTTAAAGCCTGGTCCTCGGTTTAAGGTGTAAATGCAGCATAAATATCTTAGCCTAAACCAGAACTCCTATCATTCGAACGTAGCAGATTCTTAAAAAAAAAAGTTAGTTTGACTTTGGGAATATATCAATGAGTATCATGTAAAATGTAAGAGTGGCCTGAGACCTGATGATTTCTATACTTAACGTGTATTAGGTGTTTGCATTTTCCTCATTAAGACAGAGCTACCTATTTTATCGACAAGGAAAGTTGAGAGGTTAACAAGAAAAATATTTCTAAAAAATGATATAATAAAACAAAGCATATCTAAAGGGGAAGAACTCCACCCTTAAAACTATATAAATAATAAACAAGTTATTTCTCTTTCTCGATATCTAATGAATAAAAAATACAAATAATTAATTGAACATTTTTTTTTTAATTGATTCATGTTTTGTTAGACTAACAATAATAAATCTGCGCTATTGTTCTTGTTTCGCATAATTTTATGCTTTTAGCTTTCTCTATGCTATGATCCTATCGCTTATCTGGATTAGATATTTCCTTATTCGATATCGAACTAATTAATTAATTACAAATAAATAATTGAATTACTCGCATTATTGTTATTCATTCACGTTTTGTTTAGGTGCCATAAATATTTGTATGAGGTATCAACTTGATCAGAGAAAGCGTGAGGGAGAAATGGCGTTAACAATTGTTTAAGGAACTAAACCCACAAATTTTAGCCATATCTTTGAATACTGAAGGATTGGTTTCCATTGTTGGTATCAAACAAAATTATTAATTACCACTAGTTAATTAAAATAGTTGGTTACTTTTCTAAAATGATTGATTCATGGCTTGTCTGTACCAATGAATAATTGTGCGAAGTTTCAACTTGATCTGAGAAATTATTATTATAATAATTATTAATATTATTATAATTATAATGAATATTCACATTTGACTAGAGCAACAACTATAAAAAATCACTAAATTTAGAAAGCCTTCAAGACAGAAGACTCAAAAGTAAAGTAGCAATTATACATAAAACACTGAACCATAATCTTCAAATACAAAAACAAAATTTAATAAAATACTCTGAAAGACACAAAGATAAAAACACATTCCTCGTCCTATTTGCTAGGACAAATTTGTACAATTACTCCTTCTTCCCTAGTGCTATTAGAGCATGGAATGGGTTGCCTGAGCTAGCCAGGAAAACCAGTGACTAGGCAGAATTTAAGTCATTGGTTAATATGCATGACTAAATGCATGACGCGTAGGACGTAATCATCTTCTTTTTTGAAGCAACGTCTGTATTATATAAGATAAGAAGATATACCTTGTTTATATAGCGCTACTTACATGCTTATAGCATGCTAAGAGCGCTTTTGGTCCAATCTCATTTGTGGACAAGTGGGGGGGGGGGGGAGGGGGTATCTAGGAATTGGTTTTCCGTGCTGCCTTTATTCGCTCAGTAAACACAACTCAGCCCGAGTCGGGTGTCGAACCTCGAGCCGAGCCAAGCCAAGTTTAAGCGCACTTAGCCTTTCGGCCACGCTTCTTACAAATAACGTGTACAAACGTTTTACCAGACAGACAGACAGACAGAGTGAATTGATATAAGTTTTGTCAAAAGTATCTCAGGTCTTGTAGATCTAAGCCTTAGCCTCTCGGCCACGCTTCCCACAAATAACGTGTACAAACTTTTTACCAGACAGACAGACAGAGTGAATTGATATAAGCTTTGTAAAAAGTATCTCAGATCTTGTAGATCTAAGCCTTAGCCTCTCGGCCACGCTTCCCACAAATAACGTGTACAAACTTTTTACCAGACAGACAGAAAGACTGAGTGAATTGATATAAGTTTTGTAAAAAGTATCTCAGATCTTGTAGATCGAGTCAAGTAAACTTTTTCTTACAAGGCAGATACAGAAGACCAGCTGTCTACGTGGTCAAGAGCTCACAAGGATGTTATGTGGCTAGCACAAAGTCAAACCAACTTGATGTTGGAAAGAAAAAAAAACAAAGATACTCAATGTTATGGAGTTTTGTGTGTGTGTGTGTGTGTGTGTGTGTTGCTACGGCGACAGTGAGAAGAAGTTACCGATTGGTTGTTGCTATGCAGTGTGAATGATGCAAGATATGCGGCACTGTCGTAAGCGGACTTGGGTACGCCAGTCGATTCCAGGATGCCTGAGTGTACAGACGTGTTTTAATAGTGAGCTATTTCTTTTAAAATAATAGTCAATTTCATTTTCTCTCCAATTAAATTCGTCTATATTGAAATAAAAGTTATTTTTAGTTTTGCTCAGAAAGAAGCTCAGTTAGTTTGTTCAAGTTTTATAAGCTAAAATTTATTACAGCGGCTTAGTTGTCAACCAGCAGTTTGGTGCTACAAGTTAACGGCCTGACAATACCCTTGTCAATCGATTAGACTTCTGGACGTCATTGAAGCTTAGCTTTCGCATGGATACGAACTACGACACATGGTGCCGCCACTGCGTCGAGGACGACGAGACGATAGAGCACAATTTTCTATGAATGCCAAGCTCTGAATGAGGGACGATTGGGACAAGGAATTGAGAGAGAGAGAATATTGGTCTATGTGTGGCAAAAGGTCTGTCCTTGTACTGGTGACAAGGTGACCTTACAACTCACTGCCCGCTTCCCCTTCCGTGATCTAAGGGAAGTAATTCTCAGCATGGTTCGTTACTAATGGGGTTTCTGATTCGGATGGGAGCACAAGAAATTCTCGAATTGAACAGCTTCACCATTTTGTCCTTGACAGAATAGATTACACAAAAAGTCACTTACTGACTACATACAGCTTCACAACTGACAATGCTGGCACATTGGGGGACATTTTATTGCAACATTTATAAAACCCAGTATCAGAGATGGTCGCATTGGGTTTATTAAACTTCACGGAGCACGTATTTATCCTGTCCTGATGCTCCGGAACATTACGGCTGCAGTCAAAAGGCGCAACGAATAGAGTGTCGTTAATAGTCATCCTGTTGCATTGTGCAGGTGCAAGCGTACAGCAAAACTGTATGGCGTCACCCTCGGCAAACTCTTTCGTTACAGATGTGTTGTCACAGTTTGCAATGCCTGAAATGTATGTAACAATAAATCTTACATACTCTGCTTTGTTTTGTGCATCTAAAGACAAAAAAAAATAATATTCAAATTGCATTTACATATGTTTTTCGTCAACGTTGGACTAAGTTCTAGATGGCACGATTGTTTAATTGATAGATATCGCTAGCGTAGGGTAATCGTACAAGCAGGGCAGATTAGGGAAAACGGAATGGTTAAAAAATATACTCTATTTAAAAAAATATTTTAAAGGGAAACTCCGATGGTTTTTCAAATTTGAGTTATTGACATATTTGAATTCTGCATAAAAAGTTGTAATAGTAAACATTTCACCATTTTTTATTTAAATGCTTAGAAACATTTATATTTAATAAATTAGACAGTAAATCTAAAAAAAAAAAAAACGGGGTTATTTGAAATTTTGTTTTTAGGTTAGGCACACGTCACTTTCCTCAACAATACTGAAAGGGAAACTAGATTTGACCAATCGTATAGCTTCATTCTTACAGTAGCTATTAGGATGTTAGGCTTAATGACGGCCTAGTCCAGAACTATGGTACAGTTATATATAGATAGATTTAAAAGCATTAGGACAACCAACTCGAGAAAAGCAACATTTTCGTCTAAGCCCCTCCCTGTCCCAAGAAGTAAAAAAATCGCGGGTCTGACTGATTCGAACCAACTGGTCAGTGTAAGGCTAGTCTAGACTACGTGTAGTCGGTCATGACAAGAGTGGTCAGGCGAGAAGGTTAGTCAAGCATGTAAATCTCCTTTAACACGCATTTTTTTTTCTTTGCTTACAAGATCTAGATCTAACTGCATATACGAAGATATATTTCTTTTACGAGAATGTAAACGTTACTGTAATGGTTTTCCGTTATACAGTAAGTCAATAGATTAAATTAATAGGCATGTGTGACGTCACATGGAAACCCGGTGAAAGTCTGACCGTTTTGGATGCACAGGATAAATTACATCAGAAAAATATCAATTACTAAGTTATTATTGCAATAAAAACAAAATAATAATATATTCATTATCTGTAGATCAAAACACGTATTATATCAATAATTGTCAAAACCATTGGAGTTTCCCTTTAAATAAAAATTAAAAGACATGTAGAGGACGCAGGCAACCCGTTTACAGTCATTAGATATATTCCTCTATTTAATTAACTAATTATTTGTTGATATTTTTTTTTCTTAATTATTCATGTTTTGTTATGAACAATGAATAGTAATGCAAAGTTTTAACTTGATCTGAAAATGGGAAGTGGGGAGGAAAAAATGTGTTACCAGACAGACAGACAGAATTGATACGAACTTTGTAAAAACGAAACCTTCTTGTAATCATTTTCTAAGAATAAACTTACTTCCTAAAGTGCTAAGACTTGAGCTAGACAATGTGAACTGCCAACTGGTCAGAGTGAAATAATGTGCCAGAAAGACATGCAATCTGTTCACCAGGATGACCTCTTTGACTAATGGTGTCATTGTTTTACAGCATTCGGTTCACACATAGCACTGTAATATATATATATATATATATATCATATTTTATATGTATATACACATTGCTTTTTTGTAAAATAATAGGTTATTTTTTTGTGTTTTATATAAAATGAACAAAAGCAATTAATAATAAAATTAACAGACAATAAAATAACAGACCAGTATCACTTACCAGCATCACATGTAAAATCCTAGAACACATAATATGTAGCAACATCATAAGCCACTTAGACAAACATAATGTTATCACCCCATACCAACATGGCTTTAGGAAATATAGATCATGTGAAACACTACTAATAGAACTAATTGATGATTTTTCAAAAGGTTTAAATAATAGTGAACAAATAGATGCTATTTTACTAGATTTTTCAAAGGCTTTTGACAAAGTTCACCACCATAGTTTTCTTAAAAAATTAAAATATTTCGGCATTAATGGTCCACTGCATCAGTGGATTAAAGATTTTCTGATAGGGAGAGAACAAACTGTAATAATAAATGGCTCTAAATCAACACCAATAACAGTAAACTCAGGTGTACCTCAAGGAACAGTCTTGGGTCCACTACTATTTTTAATTTACATAAATGATTTACCAAATTGCATTAGTTCAGGAACAAAAGTCAGATTATTTGCAGATGATTGCATAACAATAAAAACAACACAAGACACAGATATTTTACAAAGAGAATTAGATAAATTACAAAAATGAGAATCAAATTGGAGCATGTCTTTCCACCCAGAAAAATGTCAGTTGTTAAGAGTAACAAAAAAACTAAAACAAATTAGTTCCACTTATCTTATTCTTGGTAAACCAGTAACACAGACTAAAAACGCAAAATACCTAGGTGTTATATTAAATGAAAAACTGTCATGGAATCCATATATTGATGAAACTACAAAAAAATCCAACAAAGCATTAGGGTTTATTAAAAGAAATTTCTATAAATCAAATAAGAACATAAAACTAAAATGTTATTTAACCTTGGTTAGGCCAATAATAGAATATGCATCTACCGTTTCGGACCCCTCAACTCAAGAAAACATTAAGAAACTGGAACAAACACAAAATAGAGCAGTGAGATTCATAACAAACGAATATTCATATTTGACTAGAGTAACACCATTAGTAAAATCAATAAATTTAGAAAGTCTTCAGGACAGAAGACTCAAAAGTAAAGTAGCAATTATACATAAAACACTGAACCATAATCTTCAAATACAAAAACAAAACTTAATAAAATACTCTGAAAGACAAAAATAAAGGCACATTCCTTGTCCCCTATGCTAGGACAAATTTGTACAAATACTCCTTCTTCCCTAGTGCTATTAGAGCATGGAATGGGTTGCCTGAGCTAGCCAGAAAAACCAGTGACTTGGCAGAATTTAAGTCATTGGTTAATATGCATGACTAAATGCATGACGCGTAGGACGTAATCATCTTCTTTTTTGAAGTAACGTCTGTATTATATAAGATAAGATAACATAATACTTTCCTTGGGCAGTAAATCTTTCAGCTGCTCACATGATAACTTTGTTAGGCGATATCCTTGAAAAGTTCAATGATAGTTACACAGGTTCAACACACAGATTCAAATTTACACATTATCGATCTGTTTACCTGATCATCGCCGCCAACACTTAGTAATTCTATAGAATGACAAGAGGGCCCATGAGTCTTTCATTCTTTTTTTTTTTAAATATAGAAGAGGTTTTCTTATCTCTGTTAGCGACCTAAAAAAAATCTGGTCACTTTACTGCGAGTATTAACAAGTCGAGCCTTGCGCTTTGTTTATAGTCCTGCTCAAGATAAGGTCTGAAAGAAATAATAGTAGACATATTGTTTTCCATTGCTTTACGATATGACGGCTCTATCTATTTATCTATCTATCTATCATCTATCTATCTGTCTACTTATCTATACATATATATTTCTATATCTCTCTTTTTTCCCCCTATTCCTTAGTCTGCTGAACTGTCAACAGTCTTTCTCCATTCCTCTCTGCCCTTTGCATTGGATAGAATTTCATTCACTGACAGGCCTACTCATTCTGTGATGTTGTCTTCCCATCTCTTTCTCTGTCTTCGTCTTCTTCTTCTTCCTGGTACTGTTCCCCGTAGGATTGTCTTTGCAGGCCCTGAGAACTTTGTGATGTGGCCATAGAGTTTGAGTTTACGTTTTTTTTTTACAGTGATCAGCAGATCATCGTGGAGTCAAATTGCAATATTAATCCTGTTTCTAATCTCTTCATTTGGGATGCGGTCTTTGTATAGGATCTTTCTGTAGCATCTTAGTTCCATTGCTAGGAATCTATCCTTGATATCCGAAGTCAACGTTTAAGATTCGCATGCAAATAAGAATATGGTCGTGACCAGGGAGCGCATCAGTCTGTTTTTAGTGTCGAGAGCTATATGCCTTTGTCAGTCCAGATTATTTCGAGTTTTGCCATTGCTGCTGTAGACAGTGCAATGCTGGCCAGTAGTCCAGGTTTGGTTTCTTTATCTGACATCATAACTTCAAGGTATTTATATATATCATATATATGTGATACGGAAAAGCGACATTGTGAAACTACTTCTCTAACACGTAGCTATCAAAACGCGGACTGCGATATTGATCAGTTATTAGTGTCCTGCCGGATAAGTCTGTTGACCACTAAGATCCACACATCACAGGAAAAAGAAGACGACGCCAGAATGACATTTGAACAGCCAATCCTTATCCTTAATTCCCGAATAAATCGGAGGAAGATGTTAAATACTGTGCTGTAGAGAAAAGTTTGTCAAACATTTTTTACTTTCTTAGTGTCCAAATTAAAGAAATATATGTCTACATATATCATTCATTGGAGGCGGGGTGGATGAGCGGTACAGCGCTTGGGTTCGAACCGAACAATAACATGACCAAGAACCCCTTTTCTTTCCTTCCGAAAAATCCACCGACTCAATCTCATTCTTTATATCAATCTCTAATCAACTTATAACTCTTTTTTTCATAATAAACTTTGTCTTCGAGTCCGAAGATTAACTGAGGAATGCAGAATTTCCCGTGGCTACGCAGCCCCAGCTCCGACCTATATATTTTGCCAAATCTAGCGCAGGCACATAACATTTGAATGGGGTTATTGTTCATATGCACACATAAAATACATTACATGTATTTAATTACAATTTAAAATTAGGATCAACACTAAAAGTCTAATATACTATATTGTATTATAAAATATTAAATATTACTTACAAAAAGGAAGAAAAGAAAGAATTCAGAAACCTGTATATATTCTCCAAAGTTTGTTAGGTTTCTAAATATGAATTTCAAAATAGGAATTCGGATCAGAATAAAGGCGACGTGTTCAGTGCAGTTCCTTACAAACACATAGCCTTTAAGTCAATAGATCAATTTATGATTTTTTTCTTCTTCTTTTTGTATGACATTCCTAGCAGACGTTTTCAAACGTGAGATAAGGAAAAAAAAAACGTCGAGGTCATTGGACGCTACAGCCAATGGTAGGATTTAATATAAGAGGCACTCCCATGAAAGAGGAAATCCTTTCTTATCTCTTTGGAAATGGAGCTCTACTACACAATTAAATATCTATACTTCCCTCTCTCTTTCTTTCTCACTCTCTCTCTACCTCTCTCTCTCTCTATATATATATATATATTCATGGCTTAGCCAGAGGGGGAGGGGGTTTGGGCTTTAAACCCCCCCCCGAAATGAAATCCCCTCCCCCACCGGTTAGGGTTAGGGAGGAAACGGATTTTAGTGACTGATTTTTGCTTTGATTTTGTTTATTTTAGGTGAGATTTTAAAACCCCTATCCCCCTGCAAACGACAATCCCCAAATTCCAAGAGCACAGTTAAGGAAGATTTTGATTTTTAAACCCCCTCCAAAATTTACGATAAACCCCCTCTTCAATAAGAAAAAAAAAAAGCAAATTATGCACTTATAATGTTATGAGAGTAACTAAATTGGCTTTGACTCAGTTGTTTTAAGTTTAAACTCTCCTCCAGTGGAGTTTGAAGCTAAAGAATACATCTTCAATAAAAAAAAGCAAATTACACACTCTAAAATCGATCTGAGGGGTTTGAGTTTAAACCTCCCGCCAGTGGGGTTTGAAGCTAAAAAATACATCTTTAATGTAAAAAATAAAAGCAAATTATGCATTCAAAATGCTATGAGCGTTGCCATAGGAGGTTTGAGAAGGGTTTGATGCTAAAAATATCTCTTCAATATAAAAAAAGCACATTACACACTAAAATTATTTTAGCGTTGCCAAGCCAATTTGGGGTTTTGAGTTTAAACTCCTCTCCTCCAGATGGTTTTGATTTAAAATCCACCTACAGAGCGTTTTGTGGTGGAATACCTCTATCTTCAATATTATTCTAAAGTAAACTACAGTTACCAAATTCCATGATCGTAGTTAAATTGGATTTTGAATTGAAAAAACAACAACAAAGTCCTGAGATTTTTTAGTTTAAAACCCCAAAAGATGATTTTGACAATAAAACTTCTCTTTTCGATATAAAATTTTTAGCAAACTACAGTCACCTAATTCCAAGAGCGTATTTTAGAGAGATTACTTATTTCTACCAGTGGCGGGGCTACATTAATAAAGTGCAGTGAATAGTCATCTGCTGAAATTGAAAAACACTAAATGTGTCTCAACAAAGATGGCTAAGACAGATTTTAGGAGTCCGTTATACAGATCGGGTATAAATCAAGGAAATCCTATGCCGAACTGCTAGTCGACCCCTTAGTAAGATTGTGACAGAGCGTCGCATAAGGTTTGCGGGACATGTTCTCCGATAAAATGAATTACGCATAATAAGAGTTTCGATGACATTCTAGTACAACTTGGCGCCACACATTCATGGAGGTCCGAAGAACAGGTGGAAAGAGGCTTCAGACATTACCAGTGACAGATTTTTGTGGAAACAGCTTGACGGCTAATGCGCCGAACGGCGCGGTAGGGTCTAAGTCAGTACGTTTTTGAAATAAGACTTTTTAATAGCAGGAAATGCACTATAAATACCTCAGAATATGCATTTTGTTGGCATTCAATACCAGAAAAAGTGATTGACGGCCGGGCTCCGCCCAGCGATGTGTGAGCTCGTAGCGCTCCCCCAAGACCCCCTTGCTGGCAATGGCGGGGAGTCACAATTTTTCCACTAACTCCAGGAAGAACCTATTCTAGGTGTGACAAGTAAAAAGCTTGCTGTCAGAGTCACTCAAATTTATCACAGCATTAATCATTATTTACTATCTTTTATTTATTTTATTTTAGTCATTTCCCCGTCCTATCTCCAATTTCTTCACCCGCCCCACCTTTTCCTCTCCAGGCTAGACTTAGTTCACCACCTTGGCGGCTTTTCACTTATCTTCCCTTGACCGGGGTAAAGATAAAAACAGTCTCTTTGATCTTACCCACAGGATGTCTGACAGCCGAAGTGGACACCACCTTGGGTGGAATGCGAGTCAATCTTTCTCCCCCCCCCTTCTCCCACGTCTCTCCTTGATCTAGGAGATCACTCGGATCAACACGCCTATCGACCTTTCCAAGGTGTGATTCTTGTCGGACTTCACCCACGTGTAAGATAAATCTTAAGCCTAGGACATTTCCTGTTTCTGCCCACATTTTCCAGGCCTATATATAAGGTAAATTAAATCAAGCCAGACCCTCTTATTACTCTATCGCTGTCAATCGAGTCTGGACTACTTCATTTATTCTTACTCCTAGAGGAATACCTGGTGGTAAGCCGAATCTAATCACAAGTTCCACTTAATTACTTTGTGCATATTTTTCACTGGATATCATCATGTGTATTTTATTATTTCACTTATGTTTAATTAGTGCATTGTGTATTTCTCACTGTCGTAAGTAGAAAACATAAACATGGCATATGTATATATTTATGTATTGCATTATTAATGCTACGTTGCTCAATTGATCGTTGACGCAACCATGTATGTCTTATTTTATTTCCGTTATCTCGGCTGACCGCCTTAATAATTTTCCTAGCGCACCAATACTGCGCTTAGAGAAGATTTATGAATTATCTCCCCTTTTACTCATTTTACTTTAACGAGAGTTGCGCCCCGTGAATGGACACCCTCTCCATTCAAGCGCGCTCCATTGTTCTCGGCCTATGGTCGTATGTAAACAAACCGTCATAGTCGCTGACCACCGCCCATTCCCTCCCCTTTTTCTTCCAACTTGTGTTGATTATTTAAGATTATTATTTCCCCTTATATGCAAATTTTTATATTATTATTTCCCCTTTTATGTACATTTTTATTTTGCTACTATTAGCCATCTATTTTTTCATATCCCATTTGTCATCATCTCCTCATTGTACTCAAAAGCAATTTTACCAATCTGACGAATGCACCTCAGTCGAGGGCATTGAAAAGATGCATGAGAGACATGTCCTAAGTTGTATTTATTTATCCGCAGCCTTCCTCATGTGTCTGCCTACTTGCTGTTTCAGTGTCTACTCGACACTATTCAACTATTGCCTATTTGTTTGGATCACCTGCTTATTGCCTATTTACTTGCCTATTCATTTGGCATTATCTGCCTATTTATAGGATCACTTGCGCACTTGATATTGATTATCGTCTACTGCCTACGTGGATCTACTCAACTCTACTTCCTGGTGCTATCGGCTCTACTTGCCTGCCTATTCGACAGCCCACCTGTCAACTTATTAGGTACGACGTCCCTATAGACCTAGATCTGTGCGAGACCTCATAGCTCCGCTTGAACTTCATAGCTCACTGGACTAATCCTGTTAACTACGCTGCCCACGGCAGATCCGCTCTGCCTGCAGTACACTTGTGCCCACGGTAGCCGGCCACCCGCCCTACTGTGCCCACTACAGATATCAGGACTTTGGATTGAGACTCCACAAGAACTATATCACCGGCGTCCCTCTACCCGCTAGAGCGCCACCTCCAGCTGCAGAACCTCAAGCCAGGATCACAGCCAGCTGCGACATCAACAGGACAACCAGCTAAGTTCAGAAGACAAAGTGACATACTCTCTTATTAATTGCAAGAGTGATGATCAAAATTAGTATTGATTAGAGATATTTTTATTATTCTTTTATGTAAATATTTATGTTAATAAATATTCTTCATTTTTAACTTTGTATCTTTCTTTCATTGCTTGTTTCGTTGCGTGCCTGCTCCCGATTTATATGCTGACGGGTTGGTGTGTGATAGTTTTCAAAAATAATCATCTCCTAGACATTAAACGGGCCAAACACACGTCACTTTCCCCAACCTGTCACACCAGGGCATAATAAACGTGTTCCGAAAGAATGAAGGGTCTGAATGTAATCAAGATTATGTACACCCACACACACATACATAGAAATATTTTTTTTCGCGGGGGGGGGGGGGGAGACGGGGTGAGAGAATAAAAAATCCCCCTAACCCCCCCCCCCCCCCAAAATAAACCTGGCTACGCCCATGGTTATAGAGATCGGGTCTTAATCAAGGATATTCTATGCAGAATTGTGAGTCGACCCCTTAGTAAGGTTGTGACAGAGCGTCGCATGAGGTTTGCGGGACATGTTCTCCGATAAAATGAAGTACGCATACTAAGGGTTGCGATGACATTCTAGTACAACTTGGCGCCACTAAGGATGTAAGAATAGCATTTTAGGTTTTTGAAAAAAAACTTTTTAATTGCAGGAAAATTTACTGTAAATACCTCAGAATATTCACAATTTTTCCACTAACTCAAGTTAGAAACATTCTAGGGCATAATAAACGTCTTCCGAACGAATGGAGGGTCAGAATGTAATAAAGATCATGTACACACACACACATACATACTATTTTTTTTCGCGTGAGGGGGGGGGAGGGAGAAAAAAATTCCCCCTCCCCAAAATTAATTAATTATTAATTTATTAGTAGTTTAAAGTTAGGCGACCGCAATCCCTCACTGAGTACCGGCACCTAATCACTGAGTACCGGCACCTAATCACTGAGTACTGGCACCTATTTTTTTTTTACAAAAAAGCATATATATATGTGTCTTTCCCTTTTTCGAGGTCCGGTAAAAAGTATTTCTAAGAGATCAACTTGCTGTTTTAAGAAAGTGAATGATTCACACACTTTTCAACTAATTAGCTAGAAATATAGATATTTATAATATACATTCTTAAGTTCATTTTCATTTAACCATTTCAGACATTGTGGTCTGTGGGATCAGATAATGCAAAGCTAATCTGTTTTATAGTTCTACTTCACTAGGTTGTCAAGCACCCCCCCCCCCCCTCTAAAATCCCTACGTTTAAAATCCCATATTTTTACTCAAGACATCTCGGTACCGTAGCCAAGTGCTTTATAACTCAGTATCAATGCCTTTCAAAGCACTGCGTAGTATGACCCCATTATAAATCTCCTTCACCAATCGTAAACAAACACCCTCGAGTCAAGTGCTTTCATATCTCTTCTATACAGCCTACGGCCTAATTTGAATTAAGCATGGATATCACGTGATAGTATTTTTCGTTGTTTTATCACGTGACCTTTCGTCCTGGCGAATGCAGTCCTTTGCATTTTAGAAAAGAATAAAATAAACAGATGTACAGTTTTCTCCAGCACATTGTAAAAACAAGTTCGTCATTTAAACTACAAATCCAGAGAGTGTGATATCCATTTTCATTTTTTATACCAGGCTAACCGTGCGGGACACGCCATTACATACATAAACACAATTCCAGACATTCAAAAACAAACACGACTTTGTCCACCACTACAGCTTGCGAAGATGTGACGATTAAGTCCTGTATAACAAACAAAACAAAAATGTGGTTGCCTTGTTGGTCATGCCATAGGTGGACACTCTTTACCTGGCCTCATCGTGCCGATGATATAGTTTTATTTCATGGTGTCGATGATATAGATCTAGTTGTTTTTTTTTATACCTACACGACACTGAAAAAATAAAATGTCAAGTGAATTTTGTTTCGTAAACAGCTTTAATAAACTCCAATCAACCACAAGAAACTGAGATCATAAACTCCGTATTGTTAGAGCGACAGTCTGTCAATAAATAATCGATTCATGTTTGTTAGCCTAGATGACACAACCAGAAAGTTATTCGAGACCCAGACTATACATTAAAAAAAAATTAGAAATGGATGCTAAAAATTGGATAAGTATTCTGTTAATTACTACCATGTACTTTTTGCTCATAATAATAATAATGATAATGATAATAAGGCTTGTCTTCGAGTTCGAAAATTAATGAGGAATGCAATATTTCTCGCAATTCCCAGTTGTGCCCTGCATATTTTGCCACATCCACGGCCATAGCCATTATCCGCCAGTGTTCGATTAAGATTTTCTTGCTTCTACAAAGTACGAAATTCTTCATTTAATGGCAAAGAGTTTAGTATTCATTTAATAAAGTATGTCAATAAAATAAATGGGGGGGGGGGGGGCGATGGCTGATTAGTTATGCGCTTGGCCAGGGGTCCAGGGCTGGAATCTCGGTGAAGACCGTATTTTTGAATTTCGGGGTTCTTAGGGTGCCCGACTCTGATGGGTACCTGACTTTAGTTAAGGAAAGTAAAGGCGGTTGGTCGTTGTGCTGACCACTTGACACCCTGCTCGTTAACCCTTGGCCAAACATCATCTGCCCCATAGATCTCGAGCTCTGAAAGGAAAACTTCACTTTATAATAATATGGTAATTTCTAATCGCCAGCAATATTAACTATTTTATCTGTGTAATTTGTTATTCTGTCTAGAACTTTATTAAGTTAGACATCAGTGACAGCCTTAGGTAATTGGAGGCCCTAGCGAAGTGAATAGGGTGGCCCCAAATAAAATAGAAAAAAAATATACAGTGAATTAAAAATCACCCTTGCTCATCATATTAACTTTCCCTGTATCTATTTCTACATCAACAATTAAGTTTGTCAGAGAGCGCCCGATAAAACGATTCTACTTCCTGGACGATTCATGATGACCAGACAAGAAATAACGACTCGACATGTCACCAAAAGGAAGAAACAAATGTCTTCTAAAATACGCAGTTTAAGCATTCGTGAGTTATCCTTGAATCACAGCGGAGACTCAGAGCAAGGGTAGTAGACAAAGCCATTGAGTTACGCTTTTTTTTTTTTTTTTGAGATTTGATACATGTTTCGCATATTTTTTTCCTGTAAAAAAAAACATTGATTTAAGTGTGAGGCTCAGCTAAGCGGTTGCCTAATGTACCGTTGCCTAAAGCAGGCTCTTTGAATACATTGCTACTACAGTAAATATTTCATATTGAGTGGCATTTCTTTTGAAACTGTCAGGTAGAGTTGAGCTTTCGGCTCTTGGGACTCTAGGCCAGCAAAAGTGAACAAGAGCTCCCTCTCAATGAGAACAGTGTACACTGTTTTGTCTGGCGGGTGGGTCAAACTCGTGGCAAGATGCCGCGTACACTAAGACCCCTGCCATTTTCATTTTCTATACAAGGCTAACCGTGCGGGACACGCCATATTGAGTGGCATAAAAGATAAAAGAAAATAATTCTTTGTGATCAAGGGGACTACCAAAAAAAAGATCCCCCAGGTGACCAGAACTTGATCTATAAACTGTGAAAGATCCCCCAGGTGACCAGAACTTGATCTATAAACTGTGAACGATCCCCCAGGTGACCAGAACTTGATCTATCAACTGTGAAAGATCCCCCAGGTGACCAGAACTTGATCTATCAACTGTGAAAGATCTCCCAGGTGACCAGAACTTGATCTATCAACTGTGAAAGATCTCCCAGGTGACCAGAGCTTGATCTATAAACTGTGAAATTTCTCCCAGGTGACTAGAGGTTGATCTATAAACTGTGAAACGTTTATGATCATTATTAAAAAAAAAAGATTTAGGTTAATGTATAGTTTTTAACAATCCTCTAATTACCTGGCAAACATGTCACAGATTTAGGAGTCAGGGTAGACACGGATTTCAAAAATGGCTCTCGATATTCCTAGAAAGTTGACTGCTTTTTGTCAATATTTAGGAAAACAATAATTAATTGGCTACAGTGAAAACTCTGGTTTGACAGTTATACGCTTTTTAAATATCAAAAATAATTTTATTGAATTCTATTGAATGACTTGATTTAGCACATTGCTGGTATATATATATATAGTTCGTCTATCGTGATTAAATGATGACTACTTTTGCCATCCAGGTGGCTGGGTTTTTTGCCTCCTCGTGTGGCTGGTGAGACCAATGTGAGCCCGGAATGTTCGGCTGCACACTGGGCAGGTTATTCCAAGTGGAGCTAGTGTCATCGGCCTTGCTTTTCTTCTCTGACGCTTTTCTTCTTCCAGCAATGAAACATTAAATGTCAGTGACATAAATGCAGTGAATCGATACTTGGAAAGCTGACAAAAAGCTGAGAAAACTAAACAGGGACTAAAAACGTAATATGCCTAAAGTGTCAGCTAGTTACTGGTAGTACAACTAAACCGATGTAGCCGTATATAATATTTAAAATTAACTGACTTTAAAACATTTTTTGAACAAACTTCTTTCTTATATATATATATATAATATAACTTTTATTACTAATATACACAGATTTAGCTTGAGATGAAATTTAGATCTAGTGGTTACAAAATGAAATGATATTGAAACAAAATCAAACTACAAAACATGTCCAAATTCTTTTGCGTCTCTGATTCGTCTCTTGTTAAATTATCACCCCCCTCCCACGTGACCTATTTACATAAATTATGACAGACCAGTTCATAGTTTCATCACTCTACACTACCAACGTTCCCTTGTCGTTACCTTGGAAACACAGACATACACTTTATTAGAAAAAGCTCTTACGAAATTTTCTTACTGAAAATTTTGTTTAAACAAAACATTTTGGTACATTAAAAGATTTTTTTTTATAATTCAAACTTGAACATAATACTCAAAAACTTTATATTATTGTTTAAACCAATATAAGAACAAAAGCCATCTGGTTAGGTCCCCTCAACTCGAGAAAGCATAAAGAAGCTAGAATAGTCGCAAAATAGAGCCGTGAGATTTAAACAGTTGGATACACACATCTGATTAGGCAACAGTACCAGGAACAGAAGAGGCTCGTGGCTGAATGGTAAAGCGGTTGACTTTCAAATCCTGGTAAAGACTGGGATTTTTAATTTCTTTGAGCGTCTCTGAGCGTTCTCAACCAGCTCGAATGGGCACTTGATATTAATTGTGTTAGCAACATGTCAACTGTGGGCCACAGAAACAGATGACCCTTAGATAGCAAGGTTTGAAAGGGGAACTTTACCAGGAAAAAAAAGAAGAGGAAGACAGAGGAAGCGGAGAGAAGACAACATCAAAGAATCGACAAGCCTGTCATTTGAATGAAATTCTAACCAACGTAAAGGACAGAGAGTTATGGACAAAGACGGTTGACAGATCGTGTGTGGTGCCCCAGCGGTTCAACGGTCCTAGATGATAGGTGAAGGTGAGCACCACTAACTAAATCACTTAGAGACCAATTAGCACAGAAGGCCAAAATAATAAAGCAGTAATAATCCATGAAACACTAGGCCATAAATCATAAATACAAATACACCCACTTCAACAAAGTACTCAGTAAGACACACAGTCAAAGGAGCATTTCTTATTCCATATGAAAGGACATATCCGTATATGGAATGTGTTGTCTGAAATCAGCAAGGTAAACTATTGACAGCAGAGTTTAGCTCTGTAATTAACATGCAAGACTAGATTAACATAAGTATCTTCTTTTTAATATGAAATCTGTAATTAAGATTGTTTTAACCCTGCCATGCACACCGCCATCCAAGTAGTGCAGTAGGTGCGCACTGTTAGAGACTAGACTGAGAAGGAATGTTGACATTAGAGAAGCAACGGAGTTCCGCCTAAGTGTAGAAGTTATAAAGGGGCTGTGCTCAAGGCAGACAGTGTTATTAAGTTAGGACTACCCCATGTCAATAAACATGTGTATATCGTTGAGTCGCCTCCCTTATGTTGATACCTTAAGTTCGTCCTTCGCAAATTAGTTTAGCTCAGTTCCCACAAAAATCTTGGCCCCACATCTTGCTAGTGTATCTTTACACTGGCACGCACTGATAGGACACTGGCTACAGATCACCACAGCACTCGTTACAGACTAAAAAAACACTCGCCAACTTTGCTGAGGTCAACCACCGATCGTTGCATGATATAGCAATTAATTAATACTAGTTCCTCCTTAAACACTCAAATGGACTACTAAGTTCCATATTACAAAACTTTAAGCTATAATAGAAACATTAAGTTAAAGTCTTACCGTGTTATTACACGAAAGAGAAACATCGGAAACAGATCACACCATGTCAAAATTTATTTTCGCATTGCCCTCTGTTTCCCTCACCCACCGCTCTGAAACGCTTCTGTTAACATAAAGCATACGGCCATATGTCTAGTCAAACAGAGTGTTTATACCTGCAAGCAACTTAGCCATCGCACACCTGGATATGAGCATAGAGACAACGTTGAAACTGTAACCTGAAGCGTATAAACAAGTGTCGTTGTCTCAGGATATCTCTAGATATTATCTCCTTTGTTTTATCATTATAATTATAATCTACTAGCTAGCCATGGGGGCTTGGTGGTTGAGGGTTAGGCGTTTGGGGTCCTGGGTTCGAATCTCGGTGAAGACTGGGATTTTGAATTTTTTGATATTTGGAAGCCCCCGAGTCTACCCAACTCAAGCGGGTACTTGACTTTACTTGTCAAAAGTAAAGGCGGTTGGGCGTTGTGCTGGCCACATGACAACCCGCATGTGAGCTATTGACCACAAAAACAGATGACCTTAAAATCATATGCCCTATATATTCCAATGTTTGAAAGGGGTTGCGTGCTACATGTATATGTCTGTGCCTTTTTAGCCCCATTTAACTAATACACATAATTTCTTAAGTATAACGGGAAAGGCGCAAATAATATACACATACATATGTTAATAAAGACATGTACTAATATAAATTTTGCAAACACTTAAATAGTACTCGCTAGCACTACATGGTTATAATTTGTAAGTAAAAGTCTTTCTGTGTAATTTCCCTTGCCTATGTAAATAATCTTCACCAATTCATTTAAATCTGCATTAGTTTAAGAAACATATCCTCAAAATACTTTCACAAAGTGAGAAGCAATAGTGTTTCGTTGATTAAAGGAAGTACCCGGTCTTTAAATGTCAAAGATGTAGTGTCTAAAATATAGTCTTCAGAAGAGGTCCACCATCTAAGGTGGTGAACCACTGCCACGTCAGCACTGACCGTCACGTTGGCGATACATGGCCTGTTCTTGTCCGGGGTGTGTATGTCGTTGAACAGAACCGTTTCCGGCCGGACAAAGGATTTTTGTCTTTCGCCTACGAAATGAGTTTTTAATCTTTTTAAATTTGAAAACACGGTTAGCGAAAACTTTTTAAACATTTGAAATTCCTCGTCACTGATCGAAAAATGTCCTGTTATATTCGCCCATTCCGAAGAATTCGGAGACTGTTTGTAAAATGTGCTTTGTACGATATATGTCCCTAGCTGCTCACTTTGACTTTTGTTACTTAGTTCGAACTCTTTGTTTAAGACCTCCATAAGTTCAGTCCAGTTGTCATGATGGTGTGGAATAATAAATTCGTCCGTGTCTTGAATGACCACATATCTGGACACACCCCTGTTGCGATACACGCAGTCGTTAAGTGAAAGTATCTGACCGTGATAATGTATTTCGCCAACTGGAATAGGCCAATCTATGACGGTCAAGAAGCCTTGTCTCTGATAATGTTTCAGTACGGTGTCTACAGCGCTGGAGACACTCTCCCTGTACAGAAAGAAGTGCTCCGCCCCAAGGACTCTGTTAAACTCTACGTTCTGAACCAACTGGTAAGGATTTTTGTAGTTATATAACATTGAATAGCAGACGGTAAAATTTCTCTGCAAGGCTTGTGGATATAGAACCAGGAGGCTGTTGGTGGGCGTGTCTGTTTCATTAAATGTCAAGGACACATTGTTTGGTCGACTTGTCTCATTCAGCAGACACTCGTAACTAAAAACTCGCCTTCTGAAAGAAAGAAAAAAAGTTATAAAATACAATCAAACTAGTAGACCCACGGCGTAGCCATTATTTTGCAGGGCCGGCCTTAGGCCAATGCAACCTATGCGACTGCAGTGGGCCCAGTACTTTCAAATTAAACCATTTTATAAGTTTTAGCGGATTTACCAGGAGCTCCTTGAAATCTCCTATTGCAAAATATACGAAAAAGCCATTAAAATCTCCAGAAATTATTAAAATCTTTTGAAAACTCAAAAAAAAAATAATTAAAAACTCCTAAAATATATAGACAAAAAAAATTTGTCATTTTCGGATGTCATTAAAAATGGAAAACGCCAATCCTACGCGCGTTGAAAAAAATACGGCATTATGCAATACCGTAATTGTGGAATCTGGTGAAAGAAGCTTCTCGCACCTCAAACTAATGAAAAATTACTTTAGGTCAACAATTCTTGAAGATAGATTGAATCATTAGGTAATTCTTGCTATTGAGTGTGATCTATGTAAGAAATAGACTTATGATATACTGTATGACTTCACTACACGCATGGCTCATAAAGTAATTCTGTACATAGTAAAGAATTAATAAAATGCAAAGACGAATTTATTTTCTAATTCCAATTCTTATTTTTCAATTATTATCCGTATCCCTACCTAAACTTGGCTCCGCCAAATTCGTTTCACATAGAGCCCCACAACGGTTGAGTCCGACCCTGCTATTTAGTGACGAGTGAATACAGAGTAGATTACTTGTTTTCCTCTCCCACCCACCCTCTCTTTTGTCTCCGCTAAAACGACGCTAAAAAGAGTGATTTTTCCATGACTTCTTGGTCACAGCGGCTAAGTCCGACCCAGATATTTTGTAACGGGTGAATACTACTTGTTCTCCTCCCTCTTTTTTTTTTTTCGTAGGGTAACTCTAGTCCGACTTGCAGAAATAAAGAGTGATCTTTCCTTTATTTTGTGTGGCAACCCTTGAACCATGAAGAGAATTATATATATATATATGTCTATGAACGAATAACTATTAGATGGTGTCTGACGTAATATGTATGTGTCGAATCACCCGCAGTGGCCGCCGTGGTTTCGGTAAATACATTTGTCAACTCCAAAAGTTATTTCCGTTATTTGACATCATAGAAAATTATTAATTACTCATGATTAATTATGTAATTGGTTAATATTTTTATTGATTCATATTTTCTTAGGAAGAAAAATAATTGTTTAATTTTTAATTTGGTCCGCGTATGTTATGGGAGAAATAGCGTGTTCAATCAACTAAGGGAACGAAACCCAATATATTTAATTATATATGTGAATACTGAAGGATTAATTTCCCTAGTTAGTATAAAACAAAACAAAAAATTCCAGTAATAAATTAACTCATTGGTAAATTCTTGTCTTGCCAATGAATAATTATGCAAACTTCAGATTGATCCGATATTGAATGTGAAAGACATAATGTGTACAAACCTTTTACCAAACAGACAAACAGACGGACATAAAAAATTACTATAAGCTTTGTAAAAATACAAGAATACGAAATGTACTACTAAATCTGTAAGTACTTTAAAATTAATTACCACTATTTAATCAACTAACTGGCTAATTTTTTTTATTTTATTCATGTTTGGTTAGGGACTTTAATATTTGTGCATTGTGAATAATTATGGAAATTTTTTACTTTATCCAAGAATAGGAGAAATAACGTGTTCGAAAATTGTACCAGACAGACACAAAGAGTTAATATCAACTATTTAAAAAAAAACAACAGATCTACCTAGTATCAAAAGTCTACGGATATATAACTTTTAGTTGGTCAAGAGCCTATGGCTAATACTTCCCGGTAATCAACATAGATATCTACTGTTTTAATGCCCCTTTTAATTACAACTATGTCAAGGAGTCATGGGCAATAACTTAGCGAATAAACATCTAGTATTAATATAAAAAAAACCACCCAAAAACGTTACACAACAAATACAATTATCTCGCCTTTTGAGACAAGGTCGTCTTGGATTGTGTGTCCAAGTCGTAGAGTCCATGCATGTTATAAATGATTATTAATGATTTTTAATGATGGATGGTGGCGTTGAATCAGGGGATCCCATCAAATTTATGTAAAAGTCGATTTTCAGCCTAAATTCGTAGCAGGACTCAGCTCTCGTGTCTGAGAAAACCGAAAATTCACAAAGATGGGGGACAAAAGAGCACCAGTAACCTCAAGTATGACAAGGAAACCTGGATTTATTTATAGAAGCATGAGCACAAATTAAATTCGTTTTTCTTGGGGTGATCTAACGATGGCTAGAAACATTCATGACAAGACTGCATAAGCAATGCTGCTATGTATAAGTATAAGGAAAACTGGTCTCATCAAAACCATTATGTAAATCGAGCTAAAATGGATCTTAAAGTGGCGGAAATCGTTGAAGATGCAGCTCTAGACGGCGGAGTTGTAGCAAGACAAGCAATAATCTCTTTGACAAAGAAAACCGAGCCAGCCAAAACAAAACCAAAAAAAATAAAAAGGCACACAATGAAAGCCGAATGGGTTCAAATTGGTAGCCTTCGTGATGACAGTCCGAATCGCATGCTAAGCATTGGCGGATCCATTATGGAGAGACGGTGTGGTTGCATATATACATATGGTTAGGTTTTACTGGGCGTTAGGGTTAGAGGTTGAAAAAAATCCCTCCTTCCTCCCGCCAACTTTTTGGATTCGTTAGTGATATTACGTTGCTAGACATTTGACTTACTATAGACGGTGTTGCACACTATAATAGTGGAAATGATAATTCATATTAACTTCAAAATGTGAGTAATATTTTTGGTTGACAGCACTACGCATTTACCTGTTACGATGCCAGTCAAATAAATCTTTCTTCGTCCCTTTAATGACGTAAGTGCTAGTCCCATCCAGGAGATGACAAAAGACTGAAGTGTTTAACAGCAATGGTTGAATGCCAAACACTCGGATCAGGTCTGTGTTGTTGAAGTTGTCGAAGAAGGCTGAAAAGAGCCAGGCGTCGTGATCATTGACTTTCTGAAACCTTGGTCCGTCTGGTATTCCTTTGGGACCCACAGTGACTCTGCAAAGACGCAATGAAAAATGAATACAACAGTTAAGAGAATGACTTTTAGTCTACCAACGGATATATTCGAGAGATGCGTTATTTTCATTTTTTTAAAATGTCTTTTAAATATAAGGATTTAGATAATATTTTTAAAAAAAATGACAAAAACAAAGTAATCAAGAAGTCAGGGGGATATAGTTGATTAAACCTGAACACTGTCAAACAAATGTATAGATTGTATTTGTATCATATTTTATAATTTTATATTGAAAACGCTTCGCAACTTTTTAAAAACAGCATTTAATAAGCATTAATAAGTATTTATTGATAACGATTAGTATACCCCGAGACATCCAAATTTTATAAAGTCAATTATAGACATCCACTAATAGAAGGACCTCTCCTAGAGGCTCCATTAATGCTCCATTAAACACGGGCCCAAACACAGTGCCGCCCAGAACCATTTAGCTCAGACAGTGTATAATTCAATATGGATACTATTAACGTCTCCCATTAAACAATACAATTGCTTTGATAACACCTTTGCTTCGTCTCACAATCTGGACTAGGCTCAATGGGGTTACTTAGGAACACTAGGACTTCGACTTCTCCATTATCGAAAATGTTCACTAATTTATCTCATTTTAGATTATCTCAGTACCCCACTGCTGATAACGCACAGAAGCTTTCAATATAATAAGAGAAGAATTAATATTAGTTGTAATTGTATCAATTAGTTTGGATTAGTCATGCAATTAAATTTGTAATCGGTCTAGAGTCGAGACTAACACAAATAAGTAAGTGCGATTGTTTTTGTTTAGCTCAATTTTATGCTTTTAGCTTTTATCAATACGCTACAATCATTTTACTAGTCTGGACCAGTTCAGAAAGGGATAGGGGAGAAAGAGGAACGTATCTTTGTGAACATTACCGTGATCGCTTTTTAAATGCATTTATTTAAAAAAAAATTAACGACCTGGATTCGAACTCAAGAGCTCCAGTCTCCTCAAGCCTCGTTACTTTAACACATTAATCACTGTACCAGAGACGTGCTTTTAAAAATGTCCTGGTTTCAAATTATACTAATATATATATATATCATGGGCGTAGCCAGGTGGGGGGGGGGGGTTGAACCGAAATTAACCCCCCCCCCCGCAGGGGTTCAAATCCCCCCCCCGAAATTAAACCCTCCCTGCAGGGGGGGGGGGGGAACGGAATTCAGTTACTGATTTTTTGCTTTTATTTTGTTTTTTTTAAAGTGAGATTTTAATACTAAATTACCACTTACCACAGCACAGCCGAGGGGGTTTTGAGTTAAAAACCCCCTACCAGGAGGTTTTGAGTTTAAAACCCCCTACCAGAGGGTTTTGAGTAAAAAAAAACCTATCAGGGGGTTTCGAGATAAAAATCCCTCTACCAAGGGGTTTTGAGTTTAAAACCCCCTACACGGTTTTTGAGTTTAAAACCCCCTACAGGGGTTTTGAGTTTAAAACCCCCTGCCAGGTGTTTTGCAGTTAAATCCCCCTTTTCTATAAACAAAACTATAAAAAAATGCAAACGACAATCCCCAAATTCCAAGAAAAAGCTGAGGAAGATTTTGACTTTAAAACCGACTCCAAAAATTACAATAAACCCCCTCTCAATATAAAAAAAGGAAATTACACACTCAAAATTCAATGAACGTAGCCAAAGGGGTTTTGAGTTTAAAACCCCCTGCCAGCGGGGTTTGAAGCTGAAAAATACCTCTTCAATATTAAAAAAAAAAGCAAATTACGCACTCAAAATGCTATGAGTGTAGCCAAAGGGGGTTTGAGTTTAAGTGTTTTGATGCTAAAAAATACAATTACACTAGAATTCTTTAAGCGTAGCTAAGCTAATAAGGGGTTTTGAGTTTCAATTCCCCTCCTTCAGATGGCTTTTTTTTTTAATTTAAAACCCCTCCAGATGGTTTTGAGTTTAAAATTCCCCTACAGAGCGTTTTGAGTTGAAAACCTCTCTCTTCAATATTACTTTAAAGCAAACTACAGTCACCAAATTCTATGACCGTAGCTAAATGGGGTTTTGAATTTAAAAAAAAAACAAAAAAACTCCAGAGATTTTTTAGTTTAAAATCCCTCAACAGATGATTTTGACGATAAAACTTTCCTTTTCGATATAAAATCTAAAGCGAAATACAAGGTATGTAATTCCAAGAGCGTAGTCAAGAGAGGTTACAAATTTCTACCAGTGGCAGGGCTTCATTAATAAAGTGTGAATAGTCATCTGCCGAATTGAAAAACACTAAATGTGGCTCAAGAAAGATGGCTAAGGCAGATTTTAGGAGTCAGTTATAGAGATCGGGTCTAAATCAAAGGAATCATATGCCGAACTGGGAGTCGACCCCTTAGTAAGGTTGTGACAGAGCGTCGTATGAGGTTTTGCGGGACATGATCTCCGACAAAATGAGTTACGCATAATAAGAGTTGCGGAAACAGCTTGCCGGAAAATGCACCGAACGGCGCGAGAGTGTCTAAGTCAGTAAGAATAGCACATTAGGTTTTTGAAATAAAACTTTTTAATAGCAAGATAATGCACTGTAGATACCTCAGAATATGCATTTTGTTGGCTTTCAATACCAGAAATAGTGCTCGGCGGCGGGGCTTCTCCCCGCGCTGGGGGACGCTGAGAGCTACCCCAGACCCCTTTGCTAGCGAGGGCGGGAAGTTTACAGGTTTTCCACTAATTCCAGGAAGAACCTATTCTAGGGCACAATAAGCGTCTTCCAAAAGGGTCAGAATGTAATAAAGATTAATTATGTACACACACACACATATATATAATTTTTTTCTGCGGGGGGGGGGGCGGGGAAGGAGGGGGGATCCTCCCCCCCCCCCCCCCCCCGAAAACAAATCCTGGCTACGCCCATGATATATATATTGGCCTCCTTTAGTAGTAGAACGAGTATGGTTCGTCTCGAACACTTTTTCATGTGGCTGTGGAGCCCGATTTTGGAAAGACACTCCCGTCACCATATATTGCAGGTCAAGGTGACTATCGCTTTGGTGGTAGAGGAGCTGACAGTTTTCCGTGTGGCACGCTTTTCTTCAATAGCTGAGGCCCATGTTTTCTTGCTATCCATAGCTTTCTTGGTCACCATCTCTCTCCAACTAGTGTGGTCTAAGGCTATGTCTTTCCAATGGTCAGTATCAATGTTCACATTTTAAATCCCGTTTTATCACATATACGTAACGAAGGTGGGGACGACAGGTTTTTCTTGAACCAGATGCAAGTTACCCATACAGAATGATTTTCGAAATTCTATTGTCCTCCATCCAGCGAACATGTCCGAGCCAGCGAGGCGTTGCCTCAGTACTGTAAAGATGCTGGGAAGGCCTGTTCTCACGAGGATCTCAGTATTACACACTTTCTTTCCATTTTAACTTTTAGATACGTCGAAGGCAGCGCAAGTGGAATGAGCTTAGTTTTCTCTCTCTGTGTAGGTAGTCCGCGACACACTGCCGTACAGTAGCGTGCTAAGAATGCATGCCTTGTAGACCTCCATTTTGGTCGCTGTGGTGAGCTTCTGGTTTTCCCCAAACTCTTGGTCGGAGTCTAGCGAAGGTCAAGGCAGCCTTCCCTATTCGTTTTTTTTTACCTCCTCTTCTAGAGACAGGTCACCTTGAATTGTAGTTCCAGAAAAGAGACAGAAAAAAAGAAAAGAATTAAGAAGACTACTTCAACTTACACAACTATATCAGTTAAAACACTTTCCTTCCTTTGATCGATACCAAACAAAATAATTAATTATAGTTAATTATTTATTTGATCAAGTAATTGGTTAAATTTTTAAATTCTAGTGTTGTCAGGCAAAAGAAATAAATGTGCACAATTTTAGCTTGATCCACGATTAGGTGTGGGAGAAATAATTTGCACAAACATTTGACTAGACAGACAAAGTGAGTTGTTAGCTTTGTAAAAAAAAATAAAAACAATGCAAAGAGGTGGGTTTTTTTTTTTTGTACTTACAAATTGGTCCGACAGTCTTCGTTTTCTTCTTTGACGCTTTCTTCGAAATCACTTCGCTGTACGAACCGCCGTTTTGTTTTCTTGTACACGGTTCGCAACTTTCCTGATAACGAATTTGTCCATCTCGAATGCGCGCGGTAAAACAGTTAAATCTACACGAAGTATCAGACACGCAAAGTGTGACAAACAAAATAGGCAAGTGACTGGTAACAATATTTTGTTTGTCTCTATCATGGGGTGATAATAAAAAGCACAATAAGCAATTATAATTTCTTCTCTAATTGGTTTACATATTAACTTAGTTTTAAAAAATATAACAAGCAAAAAACAAAAATCGATGTTTAAAAAAAAAAGCTTTTCTAAGGGGAGAAACTCCATCCTTACACCTATATATATATATCAATAATGTATAAGTTATTTCCTGTATTCGATATCAAACAAAATAATAAACTACCAATAATCTATTGTGTTATTGCGAGTGTTGTCCATAAGAATGCTATTACCATTGCAAACGTCCCATGGAGTGGGATGGAATGGGACAGCACACATTAGTATTTCCCATGGTAGTCGATTCTTGATATTGTAAACTTAATTTAGGCTGAAATTTACTTTTGCGTAAGTGCAACAAAATAGAATTCACTTATCATCTATGTAACTGCATTGTGCAATGAGAAGGATTTCTAGAATAAAGAATCATTTCCTAGGTTTTTTAAAGGCTCTGTCTACGTTTTCTCAATTCAACGAGCCAGACTTGCACATTGCGCATACATTAAATGATTTTATTTCAACTGTATTCCATATTAATATTATAATGGGAATCCCGTGGGTTGGGATGGTGTAGGACAGGCATAAATTGTCACGGGATGGGATAGAAAAATATGTCCCATGGACAACCCTGATTATTGGTGCTGTGGTTGTTTAGTAAACAGATGTAGAGTAGATCTAGGTCTAGATGAAGTATTTCTTATTTATCTTCTGGAGTTCGTTTCAACCAACAACATACACCAACTTGTATAAAATACTTAAGAAAAACGATAGATACTTGACAACTGCTTAATCCAGAAAATGAAGGGGCACAGTCCAAATGTCGACAGTTACTACAGATGATGTCTCGCCATTAAGAGTAGAAGTGAGTCGTTCTTGTCGACCGTTAAAATCTATCCCATAATTCATATGTCCGTCTAAAATAGTCTATTTATAGTCTCGTCGAATTCCCAATAAAGTAAACCTATAACATTAGTAATGTTTTTATTCATTCATCATTTGTTAGATACAACAAATAGTTGTTTTAAGGTTTCAGCTTGATCGGAGAACGCCAATAAATAATTGTGTAAAGTCTTAATTTGATCTGAGAATAGGCGTAAGAGAAATAACGTGTACACACTTTTTACCAGACAGACAGACAGATACAGAGAGAGTTTATATTAGGCTCTGTAAAAATAAAGAAACACCGAAGAACAAAGACATCGATTCGTGGAGAAATAAAAGACTACGCGAGTATCGCGTTTAGACCTAAGCGTTGTAATGATAATACATAAGGGCAACTACTGGTGTGCTTATACAATGATGACCTTACCGTTGGTTACCGCTTGATGTTTTTAATAAATTCCATACTGTAGTAGTTTTAATGAATGCATTCAAAGAGGAGTTCGTGTCATTCTTTTGAGACTGAGAATCGGTCAAGGGTGAGGTCCAAGTATTCCAAACTGAACTAGATTCACTCCAAGATGAAGTCGAAGAGTCGAATGATGTAGAAGTCTCATTTTTTCCTATTGTAGCTGTGTTTCTGAGTAAGATCTGGACAAATACCAACGTGCTATAGTTATAGTACACCATAATCACGGTACTGAACAGCAGCAATAACACTGTATGGTACCTGTACTGGAATATCAGAACATGAGACAGCGCTTAAATATGTATGTAAAAGAGAGATAAAGAAAGAGAGAGAGAGAGAGAGAGAGAAACAAACAGAGAAGGAAACAGGGAGAGAGACAAACAGAGAGAGAGTTAGATAGATAGAAATTCCAAATATTGGGTTTCGGTTAATTTATATTTTACATTTATGGGTACATGTTACTATGCCGATACTTTAATCTGTTAATTAATTTCTATATTTTGATTGGCCACCTTTAGTTGTAGACAGGGCCAGATGTATGATAGTGCGGTGTTGAACTGACGCCCGGGGCGCCATCCTAAAACGAATCATCCACATTTAATAAAAATCATTTCAAATATAAGAAAATAATACAAAGGAAAGTGGATTTACAATGACTTCATTTATTTCTTCTTAAATATGACATGCTTTTTGACTTTTTAATATTATTACCTTTATTTATATTGACGATTGAAGAGGGTAAAGGCCTGTACAAATACAATATCCTGGCCAGGGTCTCAATTTATTAGCACCTAGCTTCAACTCTATGTTTACGTTCACAGCTGAATTGCTCGTACCCACTGAAGCCTCTATATGTAATGTGTTTATGTTGTCCACTTGTCATTAGGAGAGATACACAATTGTCTAATACATGCCTACCGGCTGTCTGTGTCGGCTTCTATTGAAGTTGTTAGTGAACGGATGCTGCGAGGTGGGGGGGGGGGGGGAGGTACTAGCTAGGGAAATGGTCGGCAACCTTTTGAGTCGGAAGAGCCAAAAATTACAATTTAAAATTTCAAAGTTTGTAAAGAGCCAACAAGTTTTTTCTTGCCAACTATAAATAGTACTAGAATAAATAAAGTTCTTTAATAAATAAAAATGAATCTATTTATTCATAAGAAAAAATATCTATTTATTTATATATGAATAGTGTTTTTCACAACAAATTAGATAATATATATGTATGGCATTATTAGATAATTACTTTTTATGAAAGTATATAGATAAAAAAAATTAAACATTTACATTCACCACTAACTTGTACTTCAATAACAAAATAAT
This sequence comes from Biomphalaria pfeifferi, assembly GCA_030265305.1. NCBI lineage: Eukaryota > Metazoa > Mollusca > Gastropoda > Planorbidae > Biomphalaria > Biomphalaria pfeifferi. Next base: position 325,062 of record JASAOG010000161.1, on the reverse strand, counting down.
TGAGCAACCAAATTCAATGGGAGAGATGGCTTTGGTTTTAGAAAGTATTTGATACATTTGGGTCATAATGTGTTGTTTTTAGTTTCAAACACTGACTCTAAATGTTCATTTGTTAGTTGGCTTCTTACTTTACTTTTAATTACATTTAAGCAAGAGAACGCTTGCTCGCATGAATATGTCGATCCGAATATAGTCAGCACTCCGATTGCCAACCTTGTCACTTCACTGTAGCAATCTGGAAGACTATTCCATGCGTCGAATATAAGTGTTTCATCTCGCGACATTTCTTTAAAAGCTATCCACTTTTTACCTCCAACTTTTCAAACTTGCTTTTCAGTGATTGACTATGAATGCTAGAATGGTTTTGTTGGTTTTGAAATTCTCAAATCTCTCAACAAATTCATCTATATTTTTTTTAAAATAACTGTGCTAAAGTAATTCCTGTCAACGGTTGCACTGATTTTATCGCAATATTGCTTTAAGAAAGTGAGAATGAAGTCATTTACTGCTATGAATAAGTAAAATAAAGTTTACCTTTCAGATCTACAGGGCAGATGATTTAAATGTCAAGGGTGTCATGTGGTCAGCACAACGACCAACCGATTTTACTTTTCCCAACTAATGTCAGGTGTCAGGTACCCATTAGAGCTGGGTGGATTTAAAACGGCCAAAAAATATCTAGCGATTAAAAATCCCATTTTTCAACAATATTCTAACTTGGGAACCCGGTTCTGAAGCCAAGCGGTTTAGCTGCTCAGCCACCGCTTTTATCTTCTACCAAAACATCGGCTGGGTTTTCATTTTCTTTTTGTTTTAGATTCATCTCATTTACTTTTGCTGAAATATCCATCATAAAGTAACATTATTGCAAACATTAGTCGTTCTCTAATTCTGGGTGGTTAATACCCGTCCCATTCAGGAATGTATTTATTTTATTCAAGTACAAAGCTGGAAGTATCAACATCATACTTGTAGAAGCCATCACACTTTATTGGGAAGAAGAAGGTCGGAATACTGAGTCTCCATTTCGTTTAAGAATTCTTTAAACTGACTATGGTAGAGTGCATTTGGCAAGCGCTTCTTGGTGTAAGAAATTATTTTTTCCTTTCATACTTCTGGTTCCAACAGTTGCTATTGAAATGAGTTTGTTTAAAACGATCTTATTGTTTTCAAGGCATTTTTGCACGGCATTCGCTAAATAATTTCCTCTAGTTTGTCACGAGAGCGCTAGCAATCCTTGGGAAGACATTGGAAGACATATGCCTGACAGAAAACCAACTTGTGCCGTGCCTTTTATGTCGCAATTATCCATATCATTGATAAGGCAGAAAAAGATTGAATATCTTCCACCTGCACATATGTTACATTTGAAGACATGGGGAGGGGGTGCGGTGAAAATCAAGTACAAGTGGCTGAGAGTGGCTGAGAGATAGAATCGGTGCCTAATTTTAGTTAATCGATTCAATTTTTTCCCGATAAATTCTATATATATAATTTTCTTCTTCCCTCAAGAGTTTGGGCCAAAAGTGAAGGAAAGATCACTCTCTTATTTCTGCGGATGTTCCACGAGAAAACACAAGAGCAATGTTCACACTACGGATGACTGGCTGCGCGATGGACTGTCGTTTAAATTTATCAAACCCTGCCGCTCCCATCCCCCTTTGTCCTGTGGGAGGTTTGGACTTGGAACTAATCTAAGTTATCTTCTATGTTTATGTATATATATATATATATTAATAGCAGGGCCGGACTTAACCATTGTGGGGCCCTATGCGAAACGGATTTCGTGGGGAGAAGTTTGGGTAGGGAAGCGGATAATAAGTGAAATTTCAGAGTTTATAATAGAAAATAAATTCGTCTTTGCATTTTATTCATTCTTTGCTACGTACAGAATTACTTTTCTATCCTCGCGTGTAGCAAAGTCATAGAGTATATCATAATAATTCTGTTTTTTTTTTATATCATAATAATTCTGTTTCCTACATAGATCACGCTCAATAGCAAGAATTAACAAATGTTTTAATCTATCTTTGATAATTGTTAACCTCAAGTAATTCTTCATTAGTTTGACGCGCGAGAAGCTTATTTCACCAGATTACACAATTACGGCTGATGCATAATGCCGAGCGTAAATGACAATTTTTGTGTATATATTTCAAAATATTTTCAGGACTTTTTCGTATATTTTACAATTTCGGAAGATTTCCAGGAGCTCCTGGTAAATCGGCAGGAGGGCTCGGGAAATCTGTTTTAAGTTATAAAATGGTTTAATTTAATAATTTATACACCTTGAATTAGCACGGGTGCTATGAAAATGCGGGTCTTATAAAAGAGCGGGGCCGACTGCGGTCGCATAGGTTGCACTAGCCTAAGGCCGGCCCTGCAAAATAGCGGCGTATGCTACTCCGCCGGTCGACTAGAAAATAATATTTGAGCATGGAACTAAAGAGCCGCAGCTTAACATCCAAAGAGCCACACGTGGCTCGCGAACCGCAGGTTGCCGACCCCTGAGCTAGGGCATGTGACCTTTGACCACTGGGGTGGTAATTTGCATACAGGCGAAATGACTCTGGACCAGAAGTATGTTATTTGACATTCCGATGGTCTAGAGGTTAAGTTCGTTTAGTGCGTTATCGCTAGGCGGTGTTGTCCTTTCCAGATTCACTGGTTTGAGCCTCCGTCGGCGCAGTCCCTGGTGCTGCTATTCATGTATGTTTAATATCTGTATGTATCACATTTATTAATATGAGCATTGTTAGAAGAACACATTTTGTTGATCTAAAGAATTTATAACATACTGTTTATTAGAGTACTTCTGAAAAACATGTCCTCGTGCATCACACATATTTGTAACGCCTGGCTGGTTGTTAGAGATGCATTTTAGCTCATGTGGTTATTTTTTTTTTCCTCTTGCTCGCAGTTTAAGTCTAGCCAAAGTTTTCATAGCAGGTCATCTTGGATTGTGTAAACCCAGGTAGCAGAATTTATATACAACTCTGAACACATTTGTACAAAGCTTACAATACACTCCGTCCGTGTGTCTGTTAAAAGTAAGTAAAATTAATTTCTTTCACACCCAATTTCGGATCAAGCTGAAATCGTGCACAATTATGACAACACAAGAATCCCTATAAAAAAATAACCAATTAGTTAATTTACTGTTTGGTAATAAATTATTTTGTTTAGTATCTCAAACAAGGAAAAGTAATTTTAATTGACTGACGTGGTTGTATAAGCTGAATTAGTCCCTTTTATAGGTCGTCGTCTGAGTCAAATCTGAAAATAGTTTCTCCAGACTATAGAAACATTAGTTAACTATATAATCTTCCACGTTTATAAGTTTTCCACTTGCAGAGTGTTGGCTTGAAAAGCCTTAGAAGGTTGAGCCATGAGTTCCGATTAAGGTCATTCCTAATTTTTTTATTTTTTTATTTTTATAAACACTTTTTTAGCGGCCCACGAAAGAGGAAAAGACGCTATTACTTTTCTGTGGCCTGTCTGTCCGTCCGTCTCGTTTAGATCTCAGAAACTAGACGAGAAAATGAAAATCAGGCATCATGATATTTTATATCATTCAAAGTTCTGATGCTACAGCTCTGAAAACGAAAAAATCAAATTTTTAAAATCAATTATGCAAGCAGTTTTTTCTTTAAAATTTACCATTTTTTCAACTATTCACTATTAATATTAACAAACACTGGAGGCTTGAGTAAAGCCATAACCCTCATATCATTTATAACACATTTATGCAAATGTTAGATTTTTGATCAAAAAATATAATTTTGTACAACTGTATTGCTAAGTTATGTAAGTTCTGTTGTACTAAATACTACATTTACACAAAAAAAAAAGTTTTTTCTAAAGAGAAAAAATCTATTTACTATGCAAATAAGCTGGACATAATTTAGAACAACAATTAATAAGTAGTTTTTCATATTATCGCGAGAACTGCAATGCATATGGCACTTACATAACACTAAACGAAAGGAGTATTTTTTTTTACAGAATTGTTTTTTTCTTGAGGCTTTGAATAAGAGATTGTCCCTTTACAAAACAATTAGAGCTATTAGATACTTATTATAAACCATTAGCTAGGCCAGGTTCACATCTAACTTTACATTCACTTTCACCTATCCCTTGATCTGCTGGACCTTTGGGGCACCACAAAGGATCTGTCAACCGTCTTTCTCCATTCTTCTCTGTCATTTGCCTTTAATAGAATTTAATACCTGTATTCTTCTGAAAATATTAAAACCTACCATTTTTCCAGCCTGGGTGGACCACTTCGGGGGCTGATTTTGAGTTTGTGTTTCCACACAAACTGTCTTTGTAACCTTTTTAAACCCTAACCCTAACGCCCACTAAACCCTAACCATATGCATAAACGTGCGTACAGCACACACACACACACCCCGCCCCACCCCCCCCCGAAAAAAAACCCCATCTGTTTGGATGGATGGATGTGTGTGTGTAAATAAATAATCTCTAATACATTCTGACCCTTCAATCTTTTGGAAGACGTTTATTGTGCCCTAGAATAGGTTCTTCCATGAGTTAGTGAAAAAAATTGTAGACTCCGCGCCCTTGCCAGCAAGGGGTCTGGGGGAGCTCTGATAGCTGGTATTTCAGTAAACAGTATTTCTGGTATTGAAAGCCAACTAAATGCATATTCTAATGTACCTACAGTGCATTATTTTGCTATTATAAAGTTTTATTTCAAAAACCTAATGTGCTATTCTTACTGACTTAGACCCTCCCGCGTCGTTTGGCGCATTTGCTGGCAAGCTGTTTCCACAAAAATCTGTCACTGGCAATGTCTGAAGCCTCTTCCCACCTGCTTTGAGGACCTCCATGAAAGTGTGGCGCCAGGTTGTACAAGGATGTCTTCGCAAATCTTATTATGCATAATTTATTTTGTCGGAGAACATGTCCCGCAAACCTCATGCGACGCTCTGTCACAACCTTACTAAGGGGTCGACTCCCAGTTTGGCATAGGATTTCCTTGATTTATACCCGATCTGTATAACGGACTCCTAAAATCCATCTTAGCCATCTTTGTAGAGCTACACTTAGAGCTTTTCAATTTCATGCACTTTATTAATGGAGCCCAGCCACTGGTAGACGTGTAACTTCTATTGACTACGATCTTGGAATTAGGTGACTATTTTGCTTAAGATGTTATATCAAAAAGGAAAGTTTTATCGTCAAAATCATCTGTTGGGAGGTTTTAAACTAAAATATATCTGGAGTTGTTGTTTTTTAAAATCAAAACCCCACTTAGCTTTGGTCATAGAATTTGGTGATTGTAGTTTGCTTTAGAAATAATATTGAAGAGGGCGGCTTTCAACCTTAAAACGCTCTGTAGGGGGATTTTAAACTCAAAACTATCTTAAGGGGTTTTAAACTTTAAAAAAAAAGCCATCTGGAGGAGAAAGGTTGAAACTCAAAACTCCCCATAGGCTTGGCTACGCTCAAAGAATTTTAGTGCGTAATTTGCTTTTTTTTTTATATTGAAGAGGTATTTTTAGCTTCAAACCCACCTGTAGAGGGGTTTAAACTCAAACCCCCGTTGGCTACGCTCATACAATTTTGAGTGTGTAATTTGCTTTTTTTTTATATTGAAGAGGGGTTTATCGTAAATTTTGGAGAGGGGTTTAAAATCAAAATCTTCCTTAGATGTGCTCTTGGAATTTTGGGATTGTCGTTTGCATTTTTTTTGTTTTATACAAGAGTGGTTTTAAACTTTAAAAAAGCCATCTGTAGGAGAAGAATTTTAAACTTTAAACTCCCTGGTAGGGTTTTTTAAACTCAAAACCCCTGGTAGGGGGTTTTATATTCCCAACCCCCTTGGTAGGGGTTTCAAACTCAAAAACCCTCAAAACCACCTGGTAGGGGGTTTCCAACTTAAAACCCCATGGTAGGGGGTTTTAAACTCAAAACCCTCTTGGCAAATGATGGTTTAGTATAAAAATTTCACCTAAAATAAACAAAATTAAAGCAAAAGATCAGTCACTAAACTCCGACACCCCCACTCGGGGAAGATTTCATTTCGATTTCGGGGGGGTGGGGTTGAACTCCACCCCCCCCCCGTACGCCCATGAAATACATATATATGCATATATATATATATATATATATATATATATATATATAAACGTTTTCTTGCATACTTCACAGAAGAAACGCATTATCCAGACCTAAAGCTCATTATTCTACTATTAAAAAAGGACCTTTTGAATAATGTAGTACTTGAAACATGTTCCAATATGAATTAATAGGCCCTTAATACATTGCAAATAAAACCGATTTGTTCCTTGAAAAGATAAGATACCCCACATCTTTAGATTACGGCTTTGAGGATCGCCGCCGAAAGAAATAAATTTGAAAAATAATATACAATAGGTTAGATTAGTGTTTGAGTATATTTTGTGAGTTATAGTCCCACATATTTTAACTAGAAAAATATCAGATTTAATAAAGGTTGGGAAAAGGCGACTATGTAGGTATTGTTTTGGTTTAGAAATCATCTCAATCATGACTCTTATACTGAATAATTTCGTTTGAATTCTAATTTTCTTAAAATAAGTATGATAAATTCATGTGAAATTACATAAACTCTATCTGGAAATGGGAGAAGCGGTAGAGTGAAAATGACTAATCCTCGCTCCTTTTTATAATTTCTGTTAAAGATTGCATTTGGCATTAAAGAATAGGGGTGGGGCGATTCGATATAAGAATTTAATTTATAGTATATATATGACAGATTTTTTAATTTTTGTAATTTCTTGACTATAATACAAAAAGAAAAAGTATTTGTTTGTCCGATGGGAGAAATGTATCGCCCCTCCCACCTGGTACAACCCTTTTTCATTTAAATTTACTACTGATAAAATTTGAGATTAGAGTGTGGTACACATAATATACAATGGGTTCACATATCAATACGTAGTTTATATTATATAGATATTCAACTAATTTTGTTTACAAACTATGATTCTCCATAAAAATAGGACCACCCCACTGGGCCAGCCAGGTAAACCAGTGACTTGGCAAAATTTATGACATTGGTTAACATGCATGACTAGATGTATCACGCGTAGGAAGTAACCAATTTTTTTGAAGTAAAATCTGTATTTTATAAGAAGAAGAAGATAAAATACTTATAAATGCATTGTCTCCAAGTTCGAAGTTTGAGGAAGATCAAGGAAGCTTTCAATATTTCAATTTAACTATGTAGACCCTGCTGTGACCTACATTTTTGACACCCTTGAATCCTCGACAACTGCCGAATGTCTAGAGATGTTTTTTTTTTTCCTCACTATCTTCGTTGAGAATGTTTAATGTGGGAAGCGTGGTCGAGATGCCAAGTGCGATTGACTTGGCGACCTAGAATAGGGCTCGAGGTTCGACACCCGACTCGGGCAGAGTTGTGTTTACTGAGCGCCTAAAGGCAGCACTAGATACCCCCTTCCCCCACTGGCCCACAAATGAGATTGGACCAAAAGCGCTTTGAGCAAGCTATAAGCATGAAAGTAGCGCTTTATAAAAGCTATAATAATAATGTTAATGATAAACCTAATATTTAATCTACTTACTTGAAAAATGATTCGGCAAGTATTTCGTAGATACATCCTCTGATGACATTAGTTTCTATGTTCTTAGCATTTACATAAATAAGTCAATGGTTCGATGTCACATACACCATCATTCCTCTTTGATACACTATTACATTTTTTTGGTATTCATTTGTAGTGAGAATTCTCTGAGATTCTGCTTTTCCAAATCAAGACGATTGGAGACACACAAACTTTTTGAAAAATAAATAAATAAATATATATATTTATATTTATATAACATATATATATATATATATATACCTAAATATATATATATATATATATGTTATGTAAATATAATTATTATTTAGTGTAGCTGTGGCACTTATGATTAATCCAGCACTGTATTTTCCATTGAAAACAAAATGATAGCTTTTATTTCAAAGCTTATATTAACTCACTCTGCCTGGTATAAATATTTCACATGTTGTTTCTCCTAATTATAATTATCGATTCAAAATGAAACCTAATGCAATCAATCATTGGCTACTTACCACACGACGGATTGGAGTGATCGTTGAATGAGCTTGTGTGTTACCCGTACTTGTAATCGTGCTAGTATTTGTAATCGTGTTCGCATTATCGTAGTCTGTGAATCGTGACCAGTGTGTGCTGTGTTCTTGTGTGTATCAGTCGTGTTGTATTGAAATAAAGCCTTGTTTCTAAGGTTATGAATTGATTTAGCATATTACACTGATATATATAAATAAATATACATATATATACAGGTGTTAACCACCAACATTGGATATAATTAAAGTAATAATGTGATGTTATTATTTTTAAGAAAGACTTTGAAAGACTTTGCTTTGAAAAATTTAGAATTCATACGAACGTTTTCAGTAGAAGAGTAACGATTGAGATGAGTTCTGAACCCAAAGATTATTTTCCTAGTCGCTTTTTTCCAACCTTTACTCAATCTGCTATTTTTCTAGCTAAATTAATTTGGGAATATAGCTCATAATTTATGCTTCAATTCTAAAAATGCAAACAATTTTAGAGTAGAATCAAATGGGTTCACTTCATTTCTCATCCCAATTCCGAAATTTTTTGTTAGAGCTTTGAATTAAAGTTCTGTAACAAAACAAAGTTACAAACATGCCTATTGAACCAAATCGGAGGCGATCTTCAAAGTCTTAATCTAAATATGTGGGGTATCTTCAAATCGTTTTATTTGCAATGTAGGTTTTTGAAGTTATCAATCGATCCCTGCTATGAGAAGATGATGAAACTTAAAGTCAACACCGCTTTTCAAAAATGTCTTCACGACAATTTCAACTTGACAATTATTGTTGTTAAACGTAGTCTTGGTCATCATTGGGAAGACATTATAGAATGGACTTGGCCTGTCATTGAAAAAGATTTTTTTCAAGGAAAAAGGCAGAAAGGAATAGGGAAAGACGGTTGACAGATCATGTGTGGTGCCTCCACTATTTAACAGATTAAGTCATTAAGGGATTGATGAAAGTGGTGGAAGGTGCTGGCCTTTGATAATTTTCAATTAACCCTGATAATCTAAAAACTAAATAGTTATTAGATAGATATATAGATCAATAGATAGATATAGACATATAGAAAGACAGACAGACAGACATATAGAAAGACAGACAGACATATAGAAAGACAGACAGACAGACATATAAAAAGACAGACAGACAGACATATAGTAAGACAGACAAACAGACATATAGAAAGACAGACAGACATACATATAGAAAGACAGACAGACATACATATAGAAAGACAGACAGACATACATATAGAAAGACAGACAGACAGACATATAGAAAGACAGACAGACAGACATATAGAAAGACAGACAGACAGACATATAGAAAGACAGACAGACAGACATATAGAAAGACAGACAGACAGACATATAGAAAGACAGACAGACAGACATATAGAAAGACAGACAGACAGACATATAGAAAGACAGACAGACAGACATATAGAAAGACAGACAGACAGACATATAGAAAGACAGACAGACAGACATATAGAAAGACAGACAGACAGACATATAGAAAGACAGACAGACATATAGAAAGACAGACAGACAGACAGACAGACAGACAGACATATAGAAAGACAGACAGACAGACAGACAGACAGACAGATAGACAGATAGATAGATAGATAGATAGATAGATAGATAGATAGATAGATAGATAGATAGATAGATAGATAGATAGATAGATGCATGTTGTTACTATCACCTTTCGCACCCCCCCCCCCCTTTTGCTACGCCTCTGACTTTAGCTTCTGAAAAGCAACTCGAAACCTATTGATGACTACATTACTGACATAACTAATACACATGTACATTATAGCTAGCGCTACATCTGTGGTCAGGTTTTTAACCCTTGAAGTCGACAATTTATGGCAGCGACTATTGCCGCTTGGGTGACGAAGTGGAAATATATTAGCTTTTATGAACTACTGAAGTGTGGCTTCTAAATTTGTTGTGGTTGGGGGGGAGGGCTAAGTGTTTAAAACACAATTGTATAACGTCTTCTCTTATAATTCTTATACTAAGCATTTATTTAGAATGAAGTTTAGAGAATAACTGGTCACCTACTTATTTCTACAAAAGCTCAGTTAGGCCAAATAGTTTGATATCGAGGCCAAATAGTTTAATATCGAGGCCAAACAGTTTAATATCGAGGCCAAAAAGTTTGATATCGTTATCTCAGTAACAAGAAATTTGAAATAAAATACAAGTTTGAGTTATGAAAAAAAATATGTTGAAATCCAATTCTTGTGCGTTTGTATGTATGTATGTATCCATGAAGCAGTGGTTTGAATAGAGGTATTGTAATAAAAGCAACAAAGAAGTGGAAATGTATAAAGTCAATATCGAAGAATGAAAAAGATTGTTATACACAGTCTATGTGATCAGGAAATTGTCTGGTTAGATATTTAGTATCAGGGGACGGCACCTCGGCTGGATAATTTTGGTTGATACTTACCCGCGAACTCATTTTGGAAACATGTTCGTAATTGACGAAAATGATTGAGCGAACGACTTCCCATCCGAAAAGTTGCTTTTATGTTCTGTTAGTTTTAAATATTACTGTTCTTGAAGATTTGAATAGAAATACCGTGCCTCTACAGACTAGATCAGGGGTTCTCAACCTGTGGGTCGCGACCCCTTTGGGGGTCGATTGACGATTTGCCAGGGGTCGCCTAAGACCATCGAAAATATGGATTGTTTTGTCTATTCTTCTATTGTTGTGTGTGTGTGAGCGTGTTATGGGGGTCGCTGCAGAGTGGGGGATAGTAAAAAGGGGTCGCCGAGGTTAATAGGTTGAGAACCGCTGGACTAGATAGACCGCAGCTCACGTCGTGTCGTATTACGTGGCATCTTTTGTGTCAAACTATTTGCCTATTTGTGGCTAGGAAGAAAGTCTTTGCAGTGGCTACGTTTCGACAATTAAATTGCAGTTAGTATATTTATTATGGCTTTAGAACGAAACATCAGGAGATGCAAAATCTCTTGGGTATAGGGTTAAACATGGACTTTGTAACATTGGCGCACTTTTCACTAATAAACTTAATCATAGCGTTAGTATTCTAAAGAAGGTTGCATCAAATCCCGTATTCGGACAACAAAATCAGAGCAGCAAAGTCTTAATTAATGTAAATGTAAAATTTCAATTAATGTTTGGATTTATATATTTTTTTTTCATATTTATAATTTAGCCGCAAAGTAAAATATCACACTGTTTAATAAGACTATATTAATTCTACTAAGCTATCCTAATTGGGAATAGTAAGTCATTTGCCGAGAAAAGAATACTTGACCTATTTTATTTTATAATTGCCATCAATTAGTCACAATAAATTCTAAAAAGGATCAAACTTCATTGAAAGGCTCTGCACAAAGATGAAGGGAGCCATCAATTAACACAATCTAATCATTTTTTTAAAAATCAAAAATAAGAATATTCACATCTTTATGTCTAAGTCTTGTGCCAGTTACCCCCCTCATCCATTGTTTGTTAGTAAAATGTTTTCCATGTTTCGGATTTTCGGATGTTTCTTTCCGCAGCTCTTTCTTCCCGCAGCTCTTTCTTCCCTATCTTTAATTTGTTTCTTTTCTTCCCTTTCCTCCCTTTCTGCCTTTTCTAATTCTTTTTTGATAAACTCCTTTTTCTCCTCCCTTTCTAGTTCCGTCTCCTTCACAAGTTCTAGAATTTTATCATATGATGCCATGGTTATTATTAATGTATCAATTTATGTGCAATGAGTAGTTAAAGAAGTAAATCAATCAAAGTATATAGTTGCAAAAAAAATGAGATATGTTACAGATATTACACTGGAAGAATGTGTGTGAATTATTTTGTAATATATTTTTACAAAAAAAATATATAAGTTCAATGATCTTAATTAATAGTCATATATATATATATATATATATATATATATATATATATATATATATATATATTCAAATAATTGTATATGTATCAAATCAATATCATTCACAAATGCAATAGCTCAAGTATGTTTCAATGTAGCATTATTTTGAGTTCAAATATTTCTCAATGTTAAGTGTGTATGGCTATTGTTTATGCCAGTTACAATAGAAAAAATTTAAAAAAATTAAATTAATAAGAAGTAAAAAAATATATGTACAATGTATAAAAAAGCCAAACACAGAAACAATATGAATGACGACACAGTCTGCTATAAAAAAGATCAATAAAAAGAAATGAGACAGGAGAGTTACAAATATGTAAATACAAGACTTTACACAAACAACAATATAAATACAAACAGAATACTTTTGACAAACAAGACTAAAACAACTAATAAATAATTCCTGATAAGATCTAGTACCTCCCTACCAACAAGGATAACCTCAAACGCGTTGGGTCTTATTGAAGGTAAAAGAACAGATAGGATGTTCCCTAATAGATCCTATTATTATGATAAGTCATAAAATAGTCCCACTCCAGCCACCCTTGAAAGTAACAAATATATAGAAAGTGAAGGAAATTCAATGTCAATATCAATACTCAATATAAAAATTCAATCTTAAATAGTTAACTTACATCCTCTTTCCAACGTACCGTAGTAGTGTAGATAATCCAAAAGGTAACTTATCCAATAAGTATAATCCAAATAATCCAATAAGATAATCCAAAAGGTAAGTGTAGTAATGCAGGCACGTGTTATTTCTTCGGCGTACAACGATGACTAGGAGAGCGCCTATAGGTCCAAGTTAGTCCAACTTCAACGTCAAAGATATATAATCTAAAAGTACTTGCACATTCGTATAAATAATCCAACAGTACTTAAGTAAAAAACTTCAGCTTAGATAATCCAAATACGTAAAGTCGCTGAAAAAATAGAATGACCATAAGTGAACAGAGGTCTAAATGGAGGACCTTCTGTATAGCAATGTAAGGTGAAACCTCGACAATGCAGGAACGTTTTAAGAGTTGGTAACAAGCGCTCACGTAGAGATGACGTATCAGCTGTCTTCAAGCGACGCCTTGAATTTTTCACCCACACAAGTGTATCAGCTGTCTTAGGTTTCTGCAGATGGTGCTGTCACGCCGTGCTGAATCTCAAGATGTCGACAATAGTGGAGAAATAAGTATTGACCAGGTATACAGGAAGTAGCTGCAAGTCCAAATTAGTCAATGACATGACGAATTAGGTTAAACAAATTCGGTTCTAGTAGAAATGTCAATTTGTTTCTTTGAATGGTATGTCCTTTGATATAGAGTTGATTCCACCTAATGCTCTCTCCACATCTCTAGGAGGCGGGATCTATGTGGATGTAAACGACGTTAAAGCACAAAGTTTGATTGAGATTCTTCCTTGAAGAGATGACTGACTTGGAGAACACAATAACTTCGGTGTGTAACAGTCACACTCGTGTGTAGAGGTCAACCAGTGAACAAAAAAAAAGTGCAGGCTCTGGCTAGTTCAATGAGGATCTACTTGAATACTTGTGACTGGTTTCGCTTGAGTGGTATTAGAATTATGAGTCCGTGTGTTTCTAGCACACAACATACTGGCCACCATATGTCACAGCCTAGCTCTCGTTGTAGTCGTGTTGACTTGAATTGAATTATTATTATTATTATTATTTGAATTATTTATATGAATATGTTGTAGATGCCTCTTGTAGATACCATGATATTCTTTGTCTTATTAATTAAATACTTTCACTCGCGCACTAAATTTGCTAGTGCGTGAGAACACCAACATGCTGAACTCTCTGACTACAATATTTAGAATAAGTAATAGACTCACTGGTAGTAGACATGGTTTTTATTCAAATGCAATATAATCTCAAAAGATATGGGCGACCTTAGCCATCACAAATTACATCCAATGAAATAAGTCCCGAATACAAATCAATTGTAATAACTTCCATACTTGTACATTGCTCTAGTGTCAAAAATATCCATAACACTCCTCTCTCTACCAGAGTCTAAGATCAACTGCCTTGTCCACCTCGTGGTCAGCTTCTGACCAAACAAAATCTCGTGCTAACTGCACGGAATAGTTCAGTAACTACAAGTCACCAAATATTACAGGGGTTCTAAAACTGATATGAAACATTCATAGTCAATCACTGAAAAGCAAGTTTGAAAAGTTGGAGGTAAAAAGTAGATAGCTTTTAAAGAAATGCCGCGAGATGAAACACTTATATTCGACGCATGGAATAGTCTTCCAGATTGCTACAGTGAAGTGACAAGGTTGGCAATCGGAGTGCTGACTATATTCGGATCGACATATTCATGCGAGCAAGCGTTCTCTTGCTTAAATGTAATTAAAAGTAAAGTAAGAAGCCAACTAACAAATGAACATTTAGAGTCAGTGTTTGAAACTAAAAACAACACATTATGACCCAAATGTATCAAATACTTTCTAAAACCAAAGCCATCTCTCCCATTGAATTTGGTTGCTCAATTATTTTGTTATTGAAGTACAAGTTAGTGGTGAATGTAAATGTTTAATTTTTTTTATCTATATACTTTCATAAAAAGTAATTATCTAATAATGCCATACATATATATTATCTAATTTGTTGTGAAAAACACTATTTATCAGTCTTTATAATCCTTAAGCTGTGTCTAATTTATCCTTTAATTATCGTCTTGTCCCCCGGACTCTGCTAGTACCACATTTTCCCTAAATTAATCCAAAAATCCGCGATGTGTCCAACCGGTTTCACTGGTCTTGGTACTTCGAGTCCTATTGTTCCCAAGTTTATTGTTCCTCTCGAGTATTCGCAGTTTTCCTGCCAATCAATGTCTCTGTCTGGGTGTTTATACATCACTGTCATAGTCTGCTCCAGGTCGAACAAAAGATCAAGAGAGATCATACTATATTATTGAATCAACAACAAAACCCAAACAAACAATCACACAACTTTTGTTGGTCAGACAATGCGATTTTTTTTTAAAGTAACATTTTAATGTATTTCAAACAATTCCTGATCTCTCAAATAAAATCCTCATGCCTGAAATTCAAATAAGTGTTAATTTTAAACAAATAAGATCCTTCAACCTTCAATATAGACCAGTAGGGAATCTGCACGGATGGCGTCGTTATCCCATGAGTGTTAGAAAGACTTTAATCCAATGAACAGGCCTGGACATGAGGCTCTTCACCCCTCTCCTGTCTGAGGGCTCCCAGCAGTGACGCCATAATGACTGGGCTAGAAAGCGACCGTACCACGTACACGGGGCACCGCGCCTTGTTCCAAGTGGACGAGGGCAATGGTAACCGTGGGGAGATTGCCTCATGTTCCTATAATGTAACCGCCTCTATTCGTGTAACGGCTAACTAATGGCGGTTTCCTTTGTAGAACGGTGTAGCGGATTTTTCTACAGGGATGCTGGCTATTTGTTCCATCCCCAGCCCGAATGAGACAAAAAAAAAGCTCACCACGGTATCCTGCAGGGGCCTTGTTCGCTACTCGTACTTAGCCTATCTAGTTCCACTACTAGACGTTTCCACGGAGGCGCCACGCTAAGGCGACGGGTAGCTGGAATTCTCCGGATCCTTCAACAATAAATACAAAGCTTTAAGTCTAGAACTAGAAATCACTTAAATAAAATACACACTGTACAATACAATTACAAAAGTTAAATATATTCGTTCAAGATTTTAGTTAACTAGATATAATAATAGTAGCCCTACTGGTTCTACAACTCAAAGTAAAACTAATTTCGACAAGATTATCTGACTTTTCTTTGCTCTAGACTTTCTATTCATTGACATCTCTCTGCATTTGCTAATAGGCCACGCGTATCAGTGAGTGGCGTAGTAAGGTTCACGTAGACCCGGGTTCAAGAATATTTTGGTGGGCCCCCATTCCCTACCCTCACCCACCACAATAGATGATCTTTATCAAGCCAGATAACTGAGCAACAAGATATTGTTATACGATGTCTAGATTCTATGCAAAACTGCCCAAACCTTTTTGGAAGTGAAAAAAAAAATTATAAAGACCAACGGAACTCCGCCTACGTGGTATGTTCTACCTATCGTATTAGCTCCAGGGGCCAGATCGACAATAACGGTAATAGGCCTGAACTCTGACCCGTGACACGAGCTATTGGTCTAAACTGCCCATAGGTTGCGACGTCTCAGGACTACTATTAGTTTCATACAGATTGTTATTAATTGTAGCGGTTATATCCAAACAGCAAGCTCAGTGCTTGGCTGTTTCAACATTTTGTGAAAATTGACACATTCATTTTATTTGTTATCTTTAATTTTTTAAATTTAATTTTCAAAGTCAAATGCATAATCAATGTTTGTTTATAAAACGAGGATATTGGAAATAGAGTTAATCAATGATGCTTATGTTTTTACAAAGTTTATATAAAATCAGTTTGTCTGTCTGTCTGCTACAAATTTGGAACACGTTATTTCTGCCATTTTTCGTAATGGATTAAGTTTAAACTTTGCACAATTTTTTGTTGTTGCTAACAATACGTGAATCCATAAAAAAATATCCAAGTAGTTATTTAAATAACGGTAATTAAATAAGTAATTAAATAATTGTGTTTGATATTGAAAAATAAAAATAAATCTTACAATATCGAGACGTATGGCTATAAATGTTATATTCTTCCTCTTATATAACCTTTCCTTTACAATTACATACGCTGTTGCAGGCTCTATGTTTCTTAACTATAAACAGACCTTAAACAAAGATCCACTTAAACATAGGAATGATGTTTATACAGATGCATAAGTTGAAAGAAAAGCACCGTTGGACACTTTACGAAGTCAGTTGCTCCTATAACGTACGTTCCGTGCAAGAAAAGGATTGTGTTAGCGCGTCATCAATGTCAAAAGTTCACTAGGAAGTTTCAAAGATAACAGGACGAAACTTGAATCCGGGGTGATAAATAAAACCACCCCAACCCTTAATGAAATAAGAACAAGATTAAAAAAATTAGAAAAAAAAAAGAAACTCCGAAAGGTTGCAATCTAGAGTCCTTGATCGCACAATTCAGTAGAAGGCGATCGGTTGAACCTCTCCCATCTCAACTGATTCTCAGAAAACAAACACTTTATTCCGCTGCGACCTTACCCACCCCTCGTGCGTCATCACACTTGTTATAGACTCTACAGCAGTGGTTCCCAAACTTTTTGTCTTGTTTTGTTTTCTGGCTTTTGGTAGACCCCCTGGTCGACTTTTCTGCTAGTCATCAGCATCAATAGAGTAAAAGAGATAAGATAAGATAATTGGTTTTATTGGTCCAGACAAATGGAAATTCAGTTTGACTACAATTGACCACCTTAGTGTAGCTGTAACAATAACAAATATAGATGCAAATACGAACTATATTCCTAAATGAAATACATACACACTCACAACCAGCGCTTTATGAATTTGACTTCTATGTACTTCTTGATGATGAAAGATGACCTTTTAACACTCTGACTGAAAGTGGGATGAAAGAGTTTTTAAATCTTTATGTTTTAGTCCTAATGGAAAGGAGACGACCACTTCTTTCAGATCTGATGTAACAGTAGTTTAATGGGTGCAGGTTGTCTTTAAGTATTGTGTGTTTTGGAAAGATATCTTTCATGAAAAAGTTCTTCAAGAGATGGTAGCTATGTTTGACTGATATACGATACTTTTTTTTAATTAGTCTATTTAGTCAATGCCTTTGTGTTTGTAAAGTATTACAATCCAGCAGGTGATGGCAAAGTTAATTAGACTATTGATGGTTGCTGTATAGAAAAGTCTTTTATTGTTTTATCGATTTTAAATTTTCTTAGCTTTGAATTTTGGTGTAAAAGTTTAGACAGTGTTCAAACCCTAACCCATTTTTAGCGGCCTCAAAAGGGGAAAAAACGCTATTAGTGTGGCCTGTCTGTCCGTCCCGTTTAGATCTCAGAAACTAGAAGAGAAAATGAAAATCGGACATCATGATATTTTAGATCATTCCAAGTTCTGATGCAAATGCAACTTTTTTCTTTTCTTAAAGCGAAAAATCGATTTTTTAAAATCAATTATGGAAGCAGTTTTTTTCAAAAAATACACAATTTTTAAACCTTTCACTATTAGTAGTAACAAACACTAGAGTCATTTTAGTAAGGGAGATGACCATCAATCATTTTTAGTTGGTTTTAGATTTTGGTCAAAACATTTTTTTTTTACATTTGTATTGCTAAGTTATGTAAGTTCTGTCATAATAAATACTACATTTACAAAAAAAAAATGTTAACTTTTTAAAAAAGAGAAATAAATCTATTTACTATGCAAATAAGTTGAATATAATTTAAAAGAACAATTAATAAGTAGTTTTTCATATTATCGCGTGATTTGCAGTGTATTAACAATGCCAAGGAACATAAAACTAATGGATTTTTTAAATTTTTTTTTTACGGAAATGTTTTTTTTTTCTTGAGGCTTTCAATAAGAGATTGACCCTTTACAAAACAATTAGATACTTAATTATAAGACATCAGTTTAGGCCAGACTCACATTGAGCTCCACATTCCCTTTCGCCTAACCCTTGCCCTTGGTCTGCTGGACCTTTGTGGCACCACACAGGATCTGTCAACCATCTTTCTCCATTCTTCTCTTTTATTCGCCTTTGATAAAATTGCATTCTGATATTCTTTCTGAAAATATTGAAACTTGCCTTTGTACCTGCCTGGGTAGACCACTCTGATAGAATTTAATACCTGTATTCTTCTGAAAATATTGAAACCTACCATTTTCCTACCTGGGTGGACCACTTCGGGGGCTGATTTTGAGTTTGTGTTTCCTCACAAACTGTCTTTGTAATCTTGTTTTCGTTATAATAATAAAAATAAGAAATATAGCTTTTATATAGCGCTACTTTCATGCTTATAGCATGCTCAGATCGCTATGGCCCAATCTCATTTGTGGGCCACTGGGGGAAGGGAGTATCAGGGAGAGGGTTTTGCGTGATGCCTTTAGGAGCTCAGTAAGCACAACTCTGCTCGAGTCAGGTGTAGAACCTCAAGCCCCTTTCATAGATAGTCAACAGTGGCATAGATAGGGATTTGGGGACCCTGGGGGCTTGACCTCTTTAACGGCCCTTGCATTTTGAAATTCGACATCCTGACATAAGATAAGGGTGTAATATTTAATATTTAATGTGAAAACACATTTCGGACACTCATTTGGGGGCACCCTCAAGTGGGGGTCCTGGGCGATTTTTAAATCTAGACCCCCATCCTAGAACGCCGCTGTCTATCAATACTAATTTGTAATGTCATATTGCTTAAAGGAATTCTTTTTATGATATCAGATACGTGTTTTTATAAGGCTGTTTTTTAATTCTTAAACGACTGAAAAATATTTTTTTATGTATAGTGTGGCGTATTCCGGATATCTTGTCTTTGTGATGTCTAAGCAAGGATTTTTTCCACTGCGAGTGTACTCTGAACTTTATCTTTGAGAGTTCGAATGTATTTAAAATCATTATCTATTGTATCAATGCGATACAAATGATCCTTCATTGCATCATTACATTAAACTTGGTGGCTTAAAAAGTATTTAGACGTTTGTTAGTTCGATAAGGTTGGAACGAAGCCAAATTTCAATAATCGAATTAAAGTCACGACCTTCTTAAATGAAATCCAATTCCGTTGAGACCCATTTTCGTCTCATAGAAATCCAAATCATTTTTCACATTCGTAAAACCCCCCTTGGAAGTCTTCATAGACCCTTCGGGGTACCATATAGATCACTTTGGGGATCACTGTTTTAAGAGTGATGCAGGATATGGTTAATCAGTTTTATTCTATTACCCTTAGTTTAACTTCTTTAACTTCCTGACTTTGTTTAGGTACTTGGTAATAGGAATAAAATATCACGAATAGAAAGACAAGCAATTTCAGCCTCATGTCAAATCTGGCAAATTACGTTTAAAGTATTTGTTTTTACAGTCTAGATCCGCGTATGTTCCCCCATCCGCCTTCTCTGTTTTTTTTTTACTTTGTTTCTATGAATCGTTAAGTCGCCTTATCTGGAAATCTAAATATAATAAGGCACAATACTTTATAAAACTGAGGAGATCTGTTAATATATGAAAACACTGAGGTTTTATAGTGTTATGCTTATATGTTTCATTTTATGAAGTAACTTCTGTAATGTCCTTCTACTCTTGATGACAATGACTTCTTTAACTTTCTAACCTGGTGGCAGGGACAGACTAGGTATGAAAATCGGCCCGGGCATTTTCATATAAACAGGCCCACATACAGCATGTCATATGTTGTAGCCAGGATTTTTTTCTCCCCCCCCCAACCGCAACATATATATATATATATATATTAGATTAATTACATGTATGTATATATATATATATATAATATATATATATATATATATAAATAAATATATAAAATATATATAAATAAATATATAAAATAGAGAGAGAGAGGGGTATTTTAAGCTCTGCCACCTCCTTGGCTGCAATGGGGCAGTCAGTAAAGTTTTCCTTTCAGACAATGAGGTCTGAGGCTATTGATGGTTTGAACCCCCCCCCCCCCCGGCTACGCCCATGTGTCATATTATATGTATAGGCCTAAGCCTAATTCTCTTCAAAATATATAAAGTTTGATAGCGCATCAGAAACTTGATGTATTGCGTATTATTACGTAATGTATTTAATTTATACATGTATGAGTCTGAAAACTATAACCAATACAATAGCAGCATTAATGAGTTTGAAATGAATAAATTATTTAATGTTTTGGAAAGTTTTTGGCATTATTTACAGATTTTTACAGACGTTACTTGAAAAAAAAACAGATAATTCCGTCCGACGCTTTTCATTTGTTAATCTAGTCATACATGTTGCTCTGTGACTTAAACTCTCAGTCGTTGGGTTTCCTGACTGAATCAGGCAACTCATTTCATTAAAAGATTAGAAAACGCAAAACTGTTAGAGAGGCACTTACTTAATGTGGAAAGCTCTTGCTTCGTCCTAGTGCATTCTCAAAAAAGCGAATTGTCAAATATAATTCTCCTTTCCTTAAATATAGGATGTGACAGCGCTATATTTTACGAATTTCCGTCATTAATGACTTAATATATTGTGAATGAGTATGCCATTAATTATAATAGCAAAAGAAATACATTATTTACATTTAGGTCTAGACTTGTTTTTTTTTTAAACGTACAATAATAATTCTGTGTGTATAGGCTTAACTGTTGTATTTTTAGATTTTTTTTATTAAAAATAAACAACATGAACATGAAAGCTTTTTCTTTACAAATCGCAGAAAGAAGTACTCCATATTCATATTGAGCTGTGAATGACCTGTATGGTTTGCAATTTCGCGGCTGTGTGTGTTGAAGTCAATTTCTATTAAGTAGGCTATTGTTAAAGAGCTAATTCTCACCCCTGCTGCTTTACATGAACGTTTTCTAACTTAACCTCGCCATTTGGCAAAACAAAATACTGGATAATAAAGTCCTTCGAAGAGCGGGTTTGCAAAGCATCCATACAACCATGATGCAGTCTCAGCTGCGATGTGCAGGACACGTCTGCAGAATGGAAGACCACCGCATCCCTAAACATCTAATAGACACCCATTTTATTTTTTTACTTTCGTAGACCCCATGGAACTCTTATTAGACCCCTGAGGGTCTATATAGACCACTTTGGGCATCACTGGTTAGTCGAACTAACAATACAATAGTATCGGCAACACTTTAGACACCAGCGCGTCTATTCTTTTTGTATCGATGGAAATAGGGTTATAGTTGCTGATAGTTTGTAGTTCATAGTTTCTGATATTCTTTCTGAAAATATTGAAACCTGTCTTTTTACCTGCCTGAGCGGACCACTTCGGGGGCCGATTTTGAGTTTGTTTCCACACAAACTGTCTTTGTAGCTTTGTTATTGTTTCATGTTTTGTTAGGTACAGTAAGTAATTGTGTATCAATGTTTAACTTGATCTAAGAATGGATGTGAGAGAAATTACAAGTTCAAAGTATGTACCAGAATGACAGTCAGACAGAGTGAGTTTATACTGATCCTGTCTGTCTGTCTATCTGTTGGTTAGAAGAGACTGAACTTTTTGGGTCGTTATTATCGCGAATAACAATAAAAAAGATATTTATAGAGCCTGATTTCTGTTTACAACTTAAAATGTTTATAGAGCCTACATTTCTGTTTACAAATTAAAATGTCTATAGAGCCTACATTTGTGTTTAAAAATTAAAATGTTTATAGAGCCTACATTTCTGTTCACATATTATGTTCATTGGCTGTCTGTGGCCATCCTAAAATATTTCTTTTAATTATTGATGTGAAGCTTTAATATCGTACGTAGTTAGGCATTGCATTAACCTTTTAAATAAGAAGAGGAAAGCAATAAATAATGTTTGTTTACCTATCGATAGCAGCCTTTTTTTAAAAGAATCCTACCAGACAGACAGACAGTGAATTAATAAAAGTTTTGAAACAAATGTAATTACATGATTGATTCAAAATAATTAATGCTATTTCATTCATATAGGGCTTTCCTTTTAAAAAAAAGTATGTTTTATTTGATTTGTTCTATGAAAAAAGCAAAGAAACCAACCTAAGAGATAAATGAAGAGTTCCTCTTAGTTCTCCGAATTAGCAAAGTGTTCCGTTGGGGTTGAAGCCGGATAATCCTTCCTACAAAAGTGTGAATAATTAATAATAATTTTTTTGTGTCAGACACTATCGCACGCAACAGAATCATACAAAAATGAGTCATTTTTACACTTGCAAATGCTATACAAATAAAAAAAGGGTTGGGGAACGCGATCTTTGGTCTGATTTGCAAGATTAATTTTCTGTTTGTTCTTTTGAAATCAATGTTTAAATATGATGTAGCCAAATGATTCTTATCTCCCGGCTGAATCCATATATATTTATATAATAAATCTTGTCTTTTTTAGTCCGATGATTAATGTTATTGGTGTTTTAACCGATCTTTATATTATGTCGTTCCCCTGATGTACGATTGGGTGGGGGAGGGGGGGGGGGGCGAATTCCTCTACTGCTCTTCTCACCTAAATCTTTTGAGTGGAAAAATCATAGTTTGTGAACAAAATTAGTTGAGTTAAAATGTAAGTTTTATATTATGTCGCTACCCTTCTGGTATTTTTGCCGATTAGGTGGGGTAAAAGGGGGGGGGGGGAATTGCATCTACTACCCTTCCCACTCTAGCCCTCTGAGTGGGGGGGGGGGGGCGGTTCTATGTTTATGGAGAAATCATAGTTTGTGAACAAAATTAGTTGAGTATCTATATAAGCTACGTATTGATAAGTGAACCCATTTGTGTATTGTGTTATACACTTATTCTAATCTCAAATTTTATCATTAGTAAATATAAAATAAAAAAGGGTTATACCAGGTG
The DNA here is from genome assembly GCA_030265305.1 of Biomphalaria pfeifferi. Taxonomy (NCBI): domain Eukaryota; kingdom Metazoa; phylum Mollusca; class Gastropoda; family Planorbidae; genus Biomphalaria; species Biomphalaria pfeifferi. The sequence goes on along the minus strand of JASAOG010000161.1, from coordinate 301,573 downwards.
TGAGGGGCGATACATGCGCCCATCGGACAAAAAAATGCTTTTACTTTTTGAATTATAGTTAAGAAATTAAAAAATTAAAAGAAAAATCTGTCACTAATGTAATTAATATATGTTTTAAATTGAATTCTTATATCTATTCTTTAATGCCAAATGCAATCATTAGCAGAAATCATAAAAAGGAGCGAGGATTAATTATTTTTACCCCTCCCTTTTCCAGACAAAAACATGATGTTTTTAAACAGAATTTTCAAATATGGCAAAAGAGTTTATGTAATTTCACATGAATTTATCATAATTTTTTAAAGAAAGACTTTGAAAGAAAGACTTTGCTTTGAAAAATTTAGAATTCATACGAACGTTTTTAGTAGAAGAGTAACGATTGAGATGAGTTCTGAACCCAAAGATTATTTTCCTAGTCGCATTTTTCCAACCTTTACTAAATCTGCAATTTTTCTAGCTAAATTAGTTTGGGAATATAGCTCATAATTTATGCTTCAATTCTAAAAATGCAAACAATTTTACAGTAGAATCAAATTGGTTCACTTCATTTCTCATCCCACTTCCGAAATTTTTTGTTAGAGCTTTGAATTAAAGTTCTGTAACAAAACGAAGTTACAAACATGCCTATTGAACAAAATCGGAGGCGATCTTCAAAGTCTTAATCTAAATATGTGTGGTATCTTCCAATTGTTTTTTTGCAATGTGGTAAGGGCCTATATAATTCATATTAGAGTATTTTTTAAAGTAAAACATTATTGAAAAGGTAATTTTTTAATAGGATGAATAATAAAATCTAGAGGTTAGGAGAAAGCGTTTCTGTAGTTAAGAATGCAAAAAAAAAAAAAAAAAGGTTTGGCCCGAACCCAATCGATGAATTATGAGCTGAAAATGTCAGGATAATGCGTTTCTGCCGTGAAGAATGCAAGAATCGCCCCCCCCCCCCCCCCCCCCCCCCAGCACTCCAATGTTCTGGATCCGGTAGTGTCCACATCTCACAAAACAGATAAGCGACTCATATGTCTTTGCAATTTACAAAAGCCTTAAGTAACTCACTCTGTCTATCTGTCCAAATAGAATTTCGCACAAGTAAATTTTTTCCCTTCCTCCTTGTTAAAGCAAGGTGAAACTTACCACAATTAGTCATTGGCCCTAAAGAAAAATACAAAAATCAATAGAGAGATTGACGAATCATTTCATGAATTAGTCATATTTAATTAATTTCGCTGCATATAGAGACAGTATTAGCTAATTAGCGAATTAGGTCGTTGCCTACAAATTTCAAACTAACAATAAAATCTTCTCTTTTCATAAGCACTTTACTGGCTCAGTGACTAGCCTGTCGAATTTTTTAAAAATATTGCTTTAAACAAAAAGCCATCACAAAAACCTCCCAGTTATCCCATCCATAGTAGATTGTGTTTGCTAAAAGCATAAAAGTGAGTGGAAAAAACATATTGTAAAAATGTGTATCATTGCACAGTTTTATTAGCGCGCCAGAAAGGGAAAAGACGCTATCTAGCAGTAGTTCTACACTTAGATTCTAGATCTAGACTCATATCTGCAATATTATAAGTTTCAATATCACTGCCTGGCATGGCAATCTGAGCATTAAAAATAAGAATAAACTTTATAGAATCCTAAATGCTGCTGGTAAAATCATTGGCAAAAAACAAACCCCATTTGGGCAGTTGTTTGAGACAAACATCTATAAAAAAGCTAACAAGATCCTCGAAATAAAGAATCACCCTTTGTGTCAGGATTTTGTGATTTTACCATCACAAAAAGATACAAGACACCGATAGCAAAGGCAAAGAAACACAGACACTCTTTTGTTCCCCTAGCAATCAAATCATTAAATAAGAACAATCTGGTATAAACTTTGGTTTCTTATAGTTATAATGTTTTTTGTTTGGTGTAATGCACAAATTATAAGACAAAGTTCCATACGGACAAGAAAGAATATTATTATTATTATTATTATTAATTTACTTCCTAGTCCAAACCTCCCTTAGGACGACGGAGGATTGGAGCGGGGAGGGTTTGTACCCGGGACCATTGTAATTGTAAGACAAATTTCCATACGGACAAGAAAGATTATTATTATTATTAATTTACTTCCTAGTCCAAATATCCCTTAGGACGACGGAGGATTGGAGCGGGGAGGGTTTGTAGCCGGGACCATCGATAAGTCCGAACGGCAGTCCAGCGCGCAAACCGCACGACCAGGCAGCCAGCCATTGCTATTGCCGGTGAACCTGAAATGAACTCCTATTGAAAAATCAGAGCAGGAAGGACTAGTCCTCCCGTAGTGCTCTGGCAAGAAACTTAGCCGTCCAGCGTAGTGCCTCATAGCTACCATACAAGTCGAGTGACTGCACAGACAGGTCCCCCTTTAGCTCGCGGAGCTGGGGACACTCGTACAAGACATGCGCCACTGTTTCAGCGCTCTCTCCACAGTGGCGGCATCGGGAGTCAAAGTTCGTGCGGAACCGGGCAAAGTATGCCCCTATAGGACAGTGTTCCGTTCTGCATTGTGCAATAATCGATTGCTCTGACCTCTTCAGTCGCCACCATGGATCGTCGCGATCTGGGTGACGCATGTGCTGCCAGACACCACGTGCTCTGTCGGATTCCTCCCAGGACTTTAACCACTTCTCATAAATGAGTGCTCGGATTTGTGCCGTTGCTTGTAAGTACGTGCTTGGTGCTTCGAGGTGTGTGGCTGCCATTGCACCCTCTCTTGCGAAGGCGTCTGCCGTTTCATTGCCCTTCACGCCGCAATGTGAAGGCGCCCACTGCATAAAAACAACAGCTCCGATAGCTCGGCGGATGTTATCTGCGGCGCCGACTGCCTCTTCTATTACGGGTGACCCTCCCCCGCCGCCACCCATAGCCTGGAGACTGGAGTGAGAGTCGGTGACCAGCACCACCATAGTGGCGCTAGTCTCGCGTTGGAGCATACGGGCCCTAATGGCCTCGAACGCTCTAGTTATCCCTGTTAATTCGGCTTCCATGGAGCATGCAGCGTAGCCGCATGGACCAGAGAGCCTATCTTGTTCAGTCCGGTCGGGGTATACTATAAGGGCCCCATACCCCGATCTATCGGGGTCCCTCATTACCGACCCATCAGTGAAGCAGAAAATGGCATCCGATGGGTAGGACTTAATTGTTATAGATGCCAAATTTTGTAGTATGGCTGGTGTTAATCGCCTCTTGGTGGCTCCCTCTTCCCCTAAAAGGGACAGGTTTATGTGTGGGGCAGGCAATCTCCTCCACGGGGGGCATGTACTTATTCTCCTAATAGGTATTCTGTCAGTGGAGAGTCCAGCTGTTTTAGACAAATTGGTCGCTATGTGGAGGAAAGATCGCATTTTGATGCGGTTCCTCTCTCTCCACTGACGCACTAATATAGATGTGGGTAGCCTAGAGTCGCCCCTTTTATAGCGCTCATAGGCCATGAGTACTGCCCTCTCCCTCCTAAGATATAGGGGTGCCACGTTTGTAAATATTTCAGCAGCGTTTGTTGGGCTTGTCCTAAAGGTGTCACTAATGAACCTTAGAGCCTGTGCTTGTACTCGATCGAGTGATTCGAGGGCAGCTTTGGTAGCATATACTTGAACTGTATAGCTGTACTCAATTTGTGATCTGACTGCCCATAAGTACAATGTGCGTAGCATGTCAGCTTTGGCACCCCACTTTGTGCTTGCCAGCTTTCTTAATAACACTAACTTCTCCGAGGCTTTTCTTTCAACATCCTGGACGTGCTGGAGCATTGACAGTTTTCTATCCAAGGTCACCCCTAGATATTTTGGCGTATTTTCATGCTGGAGTCGCAGCCCACCGATTTGAAGCTCGAATGGAGCCTTAAGAATGTCGATCCATAGGCTGAACAGGGACCAGGTCGTTTTGGCAACGTTTATCTGAATCTGCCATTTGTCACAGTACGAGGAGATGGTATGGAGGTCTGCTTGAAGTGCCGCTTGAATTTGGTCGGCTTTCTTCCCGGTTGACCAGAGGACAATATCATCAGCATATAGCAGTTTTTTTGACCGCAGTGAGCTGGGCAAATCGTTCAGAAAGGCCATGAAAAGTGTACAGGACAGGGCGGAGCCCTGAAGCAGGCCATTATGTTGTTGTTTTGGCTTGCTAAGGGAGTGCTGGTATTTTGTACGTGTGCTCCTCCCAGACAGAAAGGATTGTATCCAATTGTATATCTTGCCCCGCACACCCATGGCTCTTAACTTTAGATAGAGGCCTTGCTTCCACACACTGTCGTAAGCCTGTTTTAGGTCTATGAATACTGCGTATGTGCTCTCGGCCCTCTGGAACCCATCGGCCACTTCCTGTACATAACAGAAGTACACACCGCCCTTTCTTTTAACTAGATCAAACTATTTTTCACCAATCGCTGGTCAATTGTAGCATTAAATTTGACCTGATACATATTTTTGTACACACTTGACAAGCTATGTGATATGTAAAGAATTTTTTAAAGTACTTTTTAATTAATTGACATCTGTTTAGATTGCATTACAGAGTTTCAATCTATCTATCTATCTATCTAACGTTCTGTATGTCAGTCTGTCTATCACCATAGTTTGCTTAAAAAATTAAAATATTTCGGCATTAATGGTCCACTGCATCAGTGGATTAAAGATTTTCTGATAGGGAGAGAACAAACTGTAATAATAAATGGCTCTAAATCAACACCAATAACAGTAAACTCAGGTGTACCTCAAGGAACAGTCTTGGGTCCACTACTATTTTTAATTTACATAAATGATTTACCAAATTGCATTAGTTCAGGAACAAAAGTCAGATTATTTGCAGATGATTGCATAATATATAGAACAATAAAAACAACACAAGACACAGATATTTTACAAAGAGAATTAGATGAATTACAGAAATGGGAATCAAATTGGAGCATGTCTTTCCACCCAGAAAAATGTCAGTTGTTAAGAGTAACAAAAAAACTAAAACAAATTAATTCCACTTATCTTATTCATGGCAAACCAGTAACACAGACTAAAAACGCAAATACCTAGGTGTTATAATAAATGAAAAACTGTCATGGAATCCACATATTGATGAAACTACAAAAAAATCCAACAAAGCATTAGGGTTTATTAAAAGAAATTTCTATAAATCAAATAAGAACATAAAACTAAAATGTTATTTAACCTTGGTTAGGCCAATAATAGAATATGCATCCACCGTGTGGGACCCCTCAACTCAAGAAAACATTAAGAAACTGGAACAAACACAAAACAGAGCAGTGAGATTCATAACAAACGAGCATTCACATTTGACTAAAGTAATACCTTTAGTAAAATCACTAAATTTCAAAGGCCTCCAGGATAGAAGACTTAAAAGTAAAATAGCAATTATACATAAAACACTAAACCATAATCTTCAAATACAAAAACAAAATGTAATTTTAAAAAATTCAGAAAGACACAAAGATAAAGTCACTTTCCTCGTTTCATATGCTAGGACAAATTTGAACAAATGCTTCTTTTTTCCCTAGTGCTATTAGAGCATGGAATGGGTTGCCTGAGCTAGCCAGAAAAACCAGTGACTTGGCAGAATTCAAGTCATTGGTTAATATGCATGACTAAATGCATGACGCGTAGGACGTAATCATCTTCTTTTTTGAAGTAACGTCTGTATTATATAAGATAAGATAAGATCTATCCATCCATCCATCCATCCATCCATCCATCTATCTATCTATCTATCTATTAATCTATCTATCTATATATCTATCTATCTATCCATCCATCCATCCATCCATCCATCCATCCATCCATCCATCTATTAATCTATCTATCTATCTATCTATCTATCTATCCATCCATCCATCTATCTATCTATTAATCTATCTATCTATCTATCTATCTATCTATATCTATCTATCTATCTATCTATCTATCTATCTATCTATCTATCTATCTACTTATCTATTTATCTATCTATCAATCTATCTTATTTATCTATCTAACAATCTATCTATCCATCTATCTGTCTATCTTTTCTATCCATCCAGTCATCTATTTATATATCTATCTGTCTGTCTGTATGTCCATTTATTCGTATCTGTCTATTTTATCTATCTGTCTGTCTGTGTTTTTCTATTTAATCTATGTGTGTGCGTATGAGTGTGTGTATGTGTGTTTTGCTTTGGTGTTTTCAAAGCAAACAAAATATGACAGGTTATAAAGACAATTAGAAATGCAACTATTTCACTAACAAACTCTTAACCAAAAAAATAAATAAATAATTAACTATTTAGTTTTCGATAATCATTCACAATACATTCTTATTACATCATTGGTTTCTCAGATGCAAATAATATTGTGGGTAATATAAAACATCAGTTTGTATTGGAGATTTTAATTTACCTACTATGGAACAAAAATTACAAAAAAGACATAGATCTGAGTGGAGATAATAAAAAGAAGCAGAAAAGTTCCATTAAATGTCAATGTGTCATTCTCTTGGAAGGGTTATTAAAGCTGCATTAAAACAAAGGTTATCCGATAGGCTCCTTGCATGACCATAAAATACATGTGGGCATTTCAGCTTTTATTTCACTCATTAATGGTGTCAAGGTAATGACAGTCAAAATTTTAATGTCAGCACAGACATGCTATGCATTCATATGTAATTCGTTTGGATCAGCTCTATTAAGAAATGAGCTCGAAATATATGGGGCTTGATGATAGATTGATAAAGAAGAGAACTTAGTTCTAAATATAGAGAACTTGATGGTAGATTGATAAAGAAGAGAACTTAGTTCTAAATATAGAGAACTTGATGAGAGATTGATAAAGAAGAGAACTTAGTTCTAAATATAGAGAACTTGATGAGAGATTGATAAAGAAGAGAACTTAGTTCTAAATATAGAGAACTTGATGGTAGATTGATAAAGAAGAGAACTTAGTTCTAAATATAGAGAACTTGATGAGAGATTGATAAAGAAGAGAACTTAGTTCTAAATATAGAGAACTTGATGGTAGATTGATAAAGAAGAGAACTTAGTTCTAAATATAGAGAACTTGATGAGAGATTGATTTTTTTTAATGTTATAGAAACTTGATCTGGACGTCTGCCATCGGTCAGCCTACATTCATAGCTAACAACACGAAGTCTGGAAACAAAAAATAATTATGAAGAAAAAAGTGTCATTGTTTTGTAGCCTAATGTATGCCAAAACAAGTGATAAAAGTTTTAATCCATGTCTACAAAATCAAGCTGATTTTTGTAAAGCTTATATCAACTCACTCTGTCTGTCTGGTCATTTCTCCCACACCCAATCTCGGATCAAGCTGAAATTATGCACCATTATTTCTTTTACCTGACAACTCAAGATTCAATTAAAAAAAAACAGTTAATTAACTATACTTAATATATTATTTTATTTGGTATCTCAAACAAGGAAAAGGATTAGTACTTGACTGAAGTGGTGATATAAGCTGAAATAGTCCCCTTTATAGGTCGTCTTCTGAGTCATGGTAAACACAACATTAAAAATATGAACAGACTATAGAAACAGTAGGTAACTATACAATCTTCCATGTTTATAGGCTCTCTACTAGCACAGCATTGCAAAATCATTAATCTCTAAAACTCTAAAACTAGATAATATTTTATATTTGTATAAAAGTAGACACTAGTCCAATCCTTCAAGTCTACATAAGACGGTGCGCAAAATGTTTAGACCATAGACTTATATATATTAAATCTAGACTGAAAATCAGAGTCAAATTCTTATCCCCGATTGATCGATTCACAGACCTATTTCCGGTATTGAAAGCCAACAAAATGCATATTCTGAGGTATCTACAGTGCATTATCCGGCTATCAAAAAGTTTTATTTCAAAAACCTAATGTGCTATTCTAACTGACTTAGATCCTCCCACGCCGTTCGGCGCATTGGGCGGCAAGCTGTTTCCACAAAAATCTGTCACTTGCAATGTCTGACGCGTCTCCCTCCATGAGAACATGTATATTTTCTGTCAATAGTTACGATCTGAGTGGATTAGAATATTAATTCAAGGCCAAGTAATTCTAAGTGCCTAGCAACATAGCAATGCTATAGGATAATCGTTAGAAAATAAATATAAGTGGGTATAGGTGGCTTAACGTTGAGTGGCGTATCACGGTATTAGAAACCTCTTACCCCCCAAAGCGCTACAGACATCAACTCGGGCGCCATTTTGCCACCACTGCCATAAAGGCAAGAAGCAGGCAGCAGGTGGACTCTGAACGAGTCAGCAAGAGAGCTACCATGAAGGTCAACGAGCAAACATTTAAGGCCCAAAGAAGGACGACTTCACTGTAGACATGCGCAGACGAAGATAAAAAACAACAACATATGACCCCTGCGGACAACGACTTTGCATCAGATACAGATACGGCAGGAAATTTTCATCTTCAAACTAGAACAACGGTTTCAACCTTCTAAGCTCGGTGACCCTTTTTACAATCCCCACTCTGCCCCGACCCCCTCCCCCGGCAATACACAGCAATAGAAGAATAGACAAAATACCATCCATTTTTTCGATGGTGTTTGGCGACCCCTGACAAATCGTCAAATCACCCCCCCACCAAAGGTGTTCGCGGCCCACAGGTTGAGAACACCTGAACTAGAATGTATACGTTTATATGTGTTAGTGCAAGTGTACTATTTTTAAAAGTTATAATATGTGTGCGTGAGCGTGTCTATGTGTGTGTCTGTAGAGATGTATACCTTTCGCCGTTGCCGTCAATTAGCAGAGACCCCGTTCCCTCTATGACGGTAAACTGATTGTTTGTCTTCAAGTGACAGAAAACTGGAGTTTGTAAATTACGAGGCTGTATGCCAAAAACTTGAATCAAATTTTTGTCGCTGATTGTGTCAAAGAATGCGGAATAGACCCAAGCCTCGTTGGTGTTTATTCGCAGAAATTTCTCCTCGTCCGATCGCAACAGGCTGTTTACCAGGACAGTGCAAAAAGAAGAAGAAAAAAATTCTTAAAATGATTAACTTCCTTAAGAACAGGATTTAGTTTTGTATTTGCAAAGTAGTCGGAGAAGCAGTCGACCATGTTAAATATATTCATTCGAAAACTTGTTGTCGGGGAAGCAGTCGACCATGTTAAATATATTCATGCGAAAACTTGTTGACACAAATCCATGTTTACCCAAAACACGGTTTATCCGAGACCATTCATAATAGACAGCATCAACCCTGACCTGCAACGTGACAGTTTAGACCAATAGCTCGTTGCCAAGTCACAGGTTTGTGCGTTGCAGCTCAGAGGTAAAGGCCTTCTATAACGATTGGTCTCGGAAGAGGAAGAGGGGGGGGAGGCTGGGGGAGACGCAGCGTATCATTTACGTTTATTAGCCTACTGATGTCAAATCTACGTTAGTACTTCGATGCTAAATATTTACAAAGCTTGCATCGACTCACTTTTTTCTCTGTCTGTCTGGTAAGAAGTTTTCAAGACGTCATTACTCCCACACTAAGCAAGACAGCAGGGATTCTGTCCAGGGCTTTTGAAAGAGAGGATTAGAGCCTCTCAAGCCCTAACTCAAATGGAGTTTGATGATGACGATGATGACTCCCACACCCAATGTCGGATCAAGCTGAAATTGTGCACAATTATTTCATTGACCTGACAACACAAGAGTCAATAATAAAAAAAATTAGTTAATTTTCATAATTGGTAAATTTTTTTTGGAATTGCGAACAAGGGAAAGAAATTGTACTTGACTGAAGTCTTTGAAGCGGTGGTGTAAGCTGAATCAATCCCCTTTACAGATAGCCGCTTTAAAAAGTTTGAAACAAACTATATATATAACTATACTATCTTCTATAGAAGCGATGGACAAATTACGACCAGCGGGTCACATGCGGCCCTCCGGAGTATTTTATACGGCCCGCGGACACCTATGCCAACACATTATACATATAAAAAATGCAAAAGCTTTAAAAAAAACAATAACGGTAAAATTCAGCCAGATATCCCCTTCGTTCTTAGGGCCCTATTTTCCCAACCGGTCCAGACAAGTGAAAAGATCATAGCGTAGTCAGAAAACTAAAAGCATAAGATATTTCTAATCGCACAGATTTATGTTGGTCTAGAATCTAGATCTATAAGAAAAATTGAATGGCATGATTGATTTGAACTAATCGATACGATTACTCTTCGTATACGTTGTTTTAAGATCTCATCTGTCCCTAGACTTACGTCAAGGGGTTGCTATGACAGCTCGCGTAAACAAATCCCTCCATGAAGTCCATGCTTATTTTACGATCGTGCATTACACATACGAAAATATTACAACGATGAATACAAAGTGTGTATTCATTCCACAGTTTCATCATAATCGACTTTCTGCTAGGCCTTCCAATTTCCGTGTTCCATGTGAACAGTTTCACAATATCCGTGGTGTTTTATTTAATATCAGTGTAATCAGTGTTGGTCAAAAGAATTATTATTTTTTCAATTTTATTTTTTAGCAAGACAATTATTGTGACCTATAAATAGAATAGGTCATAAGACCAGTGACCTGTACTGTACCGGCAAGTTAGTCCAGCGGTACTTTGTGGTCCCAATTATATTATCTAGGCTAATAACTATAGCCTCTAGATGTATAAAACTACCGAGACAAACAATTAATAATTCTGAGATTTCAGTTGCAGCAAAAAAAAAGAGTTTATTTACAAACAAAAGAAAAAGATCATGAAAAAATATAAATGGCCATAAAGGCTCACAAAAGAAAATGACATAATGAAACAAAGCAAAGTAGCAAGACAGTTTCCGGTCAATATAATGAAAGGACCACCATCACAGAGGCACAATAATGTCTTATGCCGAAAAACCAAAAAGATGGTTTACAATAATATCATACATGCATTAACAATGAAAGGACGTCATTTATGAGACATTTTATGTCAAAAACCAAAGCGAGGGTTTACATTAGTTTACAATAATATACTACATGCATCAACAATGAAATGACGTCATTCATGAGACACACTACTGTCTCGTATGTAAACAAAAGATGTCTTTAAAAAAAAAGACATACAGAAGAAGATAAGAGACTAAGTAGACCTATACCATTTACATAAATCAACTAACAAATCGATAAAGTCTACTTAGCTCATTATTGAAATACTCTTTCCACAACAGTGGCACACTCCTCTTGAGTAACACAACAATAGTACAACACAAGTATTAGTCAAACATTATATAGATTTAGTTCCAGCTACACTGGTCAGTTGAAAGACTCAAGAGAGAGTGGCAAGTGTAAACAGTTGACAGGGACTTAAATCAAGTAATCAAGGGGGCTAACTCTAATAAAAAAAATAAAGGTAGCCACCCTTATTGTCCCTCTTGTCACAATTTTGATGGTGAAATTATCGTACAGTTTGGGATTTTTTTACACTTTTACACGAACTCACCTTAATCTGCTCTTTGTTTTAAAAAATATTCTGTTTGCGCTCTTTAAACAATAAAATACAACAAGAGGGGAAAAAATTAAAAAAGCAATATAGAGAAATGTGGTGGTGTATGTGTGTGTGTGTGTGTATGGGGGGGGGGGGGGTTATAATGAAACTTAAAGAAAAACGTAAAAAAGAAAAAATTGATGGTTGGGAAAAAAACTTTGAAACAAAGAGACAAAACAAACAAAAGGTCAAGGAGCACATAGTGAAATACATTCATTCTTCCGAGCTGACAACTGCAGAAACACTACGTTATAGTTCAATGGGTTAAATAATTTCATTACTTATGTATTCTGAACCCAGGATCCATTTACGAGTTTTCTATTTGTGCAAGTTCGACTCCATTTTTTAAATCTTCAAGAGCATTTCATATTGAACAGATTCGTTTTACATTTGACCTAGTTCAAGATATTAAAAAAATTAACTAAATAAATAATCTAAGGGAAAAAATCCAGCACTAGCAGCTATATATCTCAATAATGTAGAAAATATTTTCCATATTCGATGTCAAACAAAAACATTAATTACCAAAAAAAGTTAATTAATTTTTTTTTATTGATTCCTGTTTTTTTATGTTTTATAAATTAATGAATTAAAAGTTTCAACTTGATCCGAGAATGGGTGTGGGAGAAAAAATTTATTCAATTATTTAAGGGGACGAAACTCTTATCCGCATCTGTGAATACTGAAGGTTTAATCTCTTTTGTTGGAATTAAATAAAATAATTAATTACTAGTATTTAATTGACTAAGTAGGTATTTTTGTTTTGGTTTATATCTTGTCTATGCATGCCAATGACTAGATAGATAGATAGATAGATAGATAGATAGATAGATAGATAGACAAAGTGAGCGGATATGCACTTTGTAAAATATTATCAGAAGTGTACAGGCTAAAGACTAAATTATAAACTAAAGCTTTGTCTAGTTATTTTTTTAAATGTATCAGTGGATATAAAAGCTTCAATAGCAATAAAACAAGTACCTGGATGATGATTTGTAGAATTGTTGTGTATTGAATTCAAAGGGGTACTGTGTAAAGCTGTACTCCCTTATCTCGCGATGTGAGGCCAACAACTTGGTGGATTGGATGTAGACTACAAGTACAGTGGAGCTCAGTACTAACAGGACTAGGGCAGGATACCTGTACTAAAACAGAAGAACGTTTAAGCAGTCGCTGAGATTTTCATAAAATGGAGGCTAACCCATAAATAGTAAGCTTTTTGGCGTACCCGGTGTACAGAATAGGAAGCATCCAATGGACCTCATTCACCAAAATGAATGGTCACGTGATAATGTAGATAGAACAACAAAAAATTGTCACATGATAACCATTGTTGATTAAAAGTAGATAGTAATTTATATAGAAGAGATAGAGAAGCACGCGACTCAATGTTGTTTCTTTACGATTGGTGAAGGAGGTCAATTGATAATTTATACATTTTTTTTTATCATGCACTTTTTATCACACTATAGAATCAAATAGAAATTCAATTTTCAAAATCCATATGTACAATCATAATTTTACCCCTCCCCCCAAAAAAAAAATGTTATTAGAGATTTATTGTCATAATCTAAAAAGAGTCAGGAAGGCCCGGTGGCTGAGTGGCTTCACGAACGGCTGTCTCGGGTTCAAATCCTGTTGTATATTGGATTTTTAATTTTGGGGTACTTAGGTCGTCTCTGATGCTTACCTGACATTAGTTGAGTAAAATAAAGGCGGTTGGATGTTGTGCTGGTCACATGACACCCTCGTTAAACGTAGGCCACAGAATCAGATGACCCTCATTTTGCAGAGGTGTACTACCCATCGCAGCTATAAAATGTTTTGTTTGTAAAATGTTTTACATGTTTCGGATGTTCCTTCAGAGTTAAAGATAGTTTACTACCTAGTCCAAACCTCCCGCAGGACGACGGTGGATGGGAGCGGGCAGGGTTTGAACCCTCGACCGTCAATAAATCCGAACGACAGTCCAGCGCGCATACCGCACGACCAGGCAGCTGGGACTGCATCAGGGTTGTGTGGATGTATCCATAGTATCAAGTTGCTTTTCTAATCTTATCTTATATATTACAGAGACGTCACTTCTAATGAGAAGGTAAAACGTCTAGTTGTGCAGGTTAAGCTTTCCAAGTTTTCCTGGCTGATTCTCGCAACCCGTTTCTATGCTCCAATAGCATTTGGGAAGAGAAAATTGTATACGTTTTTATCATCATATAGATCTCGGCTCTTACGACATTCTCTTGTGCGAGTTTTCAGCCGTGGATAGGGGTGGGAGGCTAGTGCAAATCTCCCGCAGGGCGTCAGGGAATGGGGGCTGCAATTCTTCGAACTTGTACCCGTCGTGACAAAATTTCGAATAGCATACCATTACAGAACAAAACAGATTTTAAATAAAATATTTTATCACTGCTGTGGGTCAAATGTCATTTTTACCCCCCCCCCCCCGAAAGTTTTGGATGACTTGGTATAAAGTCTTGTCTGAATAGGTATAAAGTCTTGTCTGACTGGGTAACAAGCCTTGTATGACGGGGTATAACGTCTTGTGTGACTGGGAATAAAGTTTTGTATGACTGGGTATAACGTTTTGTATGACCGGGTATAAAGTCTTGTATGACTGAGTATAAAGTTTTTATGACTGGGTATAAAGTCTTGTATGACTGGGTATAAAGTTTTGTCTGAATAGGTATAAAGTCTTGTCTGACTGGGTAACAAGCCTTGTATGACGGGGTATAACGTCTTGTGTGACTGGGAATAAAGTTTTGTATGACTGGGTATAACGTTTTGTATGACCGGGTATAAAGTCTTGTATGACTGAGTATAAAGTTTTTATGACTGGGTATAAAGTCTTGTATGACTGGGTATAAAGTTTTGTATGACTGGGTATAACGTTTTGTATGACTGGGTATAAAGTTTTGTTTGACTGGGTATAAAATCTTCCTTATATATATATATATATATATTAATTTATTTATTTATTGGCGTCACTAGGGGATGCTGTCCGAAACGGGTAATACCCTTGTGGGGATGACACCTAAGTGTCAAAGTAAAAAAAAATTGACTCTTTAAAAAAAAAAATATATATCCCACCATGACCAGCCTATCTAGTGTAGGTAATCTAGATCTTTTTATTTTACTTTAGACCTTATTGTATTTTTGTTAGTACAAATGTTTCAAACATTATCGTACGTTCTTACAAAGGGAATTCAAACGTGGTCTTTTTCTAAAAATAAGAAAAAAAAATCGGTCGTACTTGCATTGTAGATATTTTTATATTTTAGTATCAATTAGGTAAAAACGACATTATTCCCAAATGTTAGGAAATTAAATTATTAATATAAGGGACGTCGTTTCATCTTTGTAGAACCTTTCTACCTTAGCAACACGATCGATTCACAACATTTTAATCGCAGATAATGTTAAGGTCACCTGTTTCTATGGCCAACAGTTGACGAGCAGGGTGTCACGTGACCATCACAACGACCAATCGTCTTTACTCTCAGTCAGGTTTTTCATTAGAGTTGGGTGTACTGAGGGGCGCCCTAAAAATCCCGAAATTTGAAATCCCAGTCTTCACCGAGATTCGAACCAATGACCCATATGGCCCAGGTTCGGAAGCCGAACGCTTAACCTCTCAGCCACCGCGGCGCAAAAACTGAACAGGCCCACTACAACACGCCTTGCTAAATACGAGGATGATCTTAAGGCAAGCCCACTACAAGCTTGCATGGTATACTGCAGCTATGCTCAAACTGAAGACACCCCGTGGGTAGAGGTGCGACGCTCTTTCATTGACATTCAAGTACAATTTCTTTCCCTTGTTCTACATACCAAACAAAATAGTTATTTTTTTAATTAATTTTTTTGTTACTGATTCTAGTGTTGTCAGGTAAAAGAAATAATTGTGTAAAATTTCAGCTGGATCGGAGATAGGGTGTGGGAGAAATAACGTCGTGTGCACACTTTTTGTTGCCAGACAGACAGATAGAGTTGATATAAGATTTTGTAAAAAAAAAAGTTCGCGGCAAGGCTTCAAAACACGAAAATTATCTTGTCTTAAGACAGACGTCCCCAATATGTACGTCGACCATCCCTCGCCTAATAATATTGGCCAATGCTGTCTCTTTCTATAGTAGACTTAAATTGTCGTCATGTGAGTAATGAGGACAGCCTATGTGAAGAGTCAAGACTGCGTTTTTTAGCGACCCCGAAAGGGTAAAGGAGGTTAATGGTTTTGTGTGGCTTGTCTGTCTCGACGTCCGTCCCGTTTAGATCTCAGAAAGTACAAGAGAAAATGAAAATCGGGCATCATGATATTTTAGATCATTCAAAGTTCTGATGCAAAGGCTACATTTTTTTTTCTTTTCTGAAAGCGAAAAATCTAATTTTTTAAAATCAATTATGCAAGCATTTTTATCATAAAAACACACCATTTTCACAAATATTCACTATTAATAGCAACAAAGAGTGTAGGCTTTTTAGTAAGGGTCATATACATGTATCATTTTTTAAACACATTTATGCAAATGGTCTTAGATTTTTGATCAAAAAATAATAATTTTTTTTTAATGCATTGCTAAGTTATGTAAGTTCTGTCATACTAAATATTACATTTACAAAAAATGTTAACTTTTTTTTTTTCAATGAGAAAAAATCTATTTCTATGCAAATAAGTTGGCCATAATTTAAAGCAATTATTAAGTAGTTTTTCGTATTATATCGTGAACTGCACTGCCGCTCCCTATAAGATAACAAAAGAACTTTGTTTTTTACGAAGTTGTTTTTTTTTTCTTGAAGCTTTCAATAAGAGATTGACCTTTTACAAAACAATTAGATACTCATTATATCAGTTAGGACAGGTTCACATCTGGTATCACAATACTATCACATTCACTTTTACCTATCACTTGGTCTGCTGGACCTTTGAGGCAACACATAGGATCTGTCAACCTTCTTTCTCCATTCTTCTCTGTCATTAGCCTTTGATAGAATTTAATTATGATATTCTTTCTGAAAATATTGAAATCTGCATTTTTTCCTCATAGGGTGGGCAACTTCAGGGGGCCGAGTTTGAGTTTGTGTTTATACACAAACTGTCTTTGTAACCTTGTTTGTCTTGTTTTGTTTTTTTTAAACACTTACAACTTAATCGAAGTTCGTATCAAAATTTTTTTTAAAAACATTTGAATCAGTATTTCATTAAATAAGTTAGTTAATAAATGGAAAATGTATCTCATAATGAGCTACTGATACATTGATGGCTGCCTGGTAGTGAATCATGTGCGATTGGCTCTCGTTTTTATTTCTTTATGGTCCCGAGTTCATACCCTGCCCGCTCCCATCCCCCATCGTCTGCGGGAAGTTCGGACTAGGAAGTTAATTATCTTCAACTCTGAAGGGATATCCGAAACATGGAAAACATTTTACAGTTTATTTTTTCAGTTAAATGTAGCGGTTGCATCAAAACTTTCAAAGGTCTAATATATCATACTGTTTATTTTCATTTTCTTTTCATGTTCTAGTCTTTGAGATATTAACAGGAAGGAGGGCCGGACAAACCTTACAAAACTAAGAATGGCTATTTAACTTTTCGAGACTACTACTAAAATCCAAATAAAATCCAAAACTAATATTGAATAATTGACATGGGATAGTTACTCTTGTAGTGGAAGCGCAAATATCTTTTTTTTAAATTCGTTCAAATTTAATACGCAGATGGTCGTTCAGTGCCTTCTGTGTACACAAGGGGGCTAGGCTAATATCCAGAGAATCTCAAACTGTAAGATGAAAATACCCTAACTGCTTTGTGACATATGTGTGTCGGTCTGTCACGTTTTAATCGAAAAAGAAATGAAACAATTGAATTTATCTTTTTCTCCTTTTTGGCAATAAATATGTATCTATATATATCTATATCTTTCTCTCCCTATATGTATATAAGTCAGTAATCTCATTATGGATACCAGATTGCTCACTTTGTTTTCCCCATGAAAAAAAATGCATAGAGCACAATACATTTGTAGCCTTGTTTTGTTTTTACAAAACATTATATGAACTCCTACTTTAAATGCTTTTAAAGAATAATTGAGGTAAAAACAAACACCTCCCAGATCCCCCTTTCTTTCTCCGCCTCCCCCCCCCCCCACACTTTCCCCGATTGGTCCACACAGGTGATAGGATCAAAGCCTATTGAGAAAGATAAAACATGAAAAGACGCTAAACAAAATCAGTTGGTATTAATCACACATATTTAGTTTTGTTAGTCTACATCTCTTACAAATTTAATTACATGACTGATCCAAACTAACTGATGCAATTATACTTCGAATAAGCATTGTTAGTGTGCATTTTTGTTAATTTTGTTTGTTTGTTTGTTAAAACAACAAGTTTTAAAACTGGTTCTCAAATTTTTTTTACAAAGATAGAAGTGATAAAGTCTAGTTGATTAAAGAAAGCACCCAGTCCTTGAACTTTAAGGATGTAGCGTCTACAATATTGTCTTGAGGTGAGGACCACCTCCTGTGGTGGTGGACCAGGGCTAAATCAACGCTGACCATCACGTGGGCGATCCCTGGACGATTTCTGTTCGGGGTGTGGACGTCATTGAACAAGACCGTTTCTGGCCGGACAATAGATTTCTGTCGTTCTCCTACGAAATGAGTTTTTAATCTCCTTAAATTGGAGAACACTTTTAATGAATATCTCTGAAACATCTGGAAATCCTCTTCGCTGACCGAAAAGTGTTGTTTTATTATCTTCCATTCCGAAGAGGTTAGAGGATCTTGGTAAAATGTGCTTTGTAAGATATGTGTTCCTAGCTGCTCACTTCGAGTTTTGCTACTTAGTTCAAACTCTTTATTTAAAGCGCCAATAAGTTCAGTCCAGCTGTCATGCTGGTGTGGAATAAGAAATTCGTCAGTATCTTAAATGGCCACATATCTGGACGCTCCCCTGTTGCGATAGACGCAGTCGTTGATTACAAGTTTCTGACCGTGGTATGCTATTTCCCCTACTGGATCGGGCCATTCTACGACGGTCAAGAAGCCTCGTCTCTGATAATGTTTCAGTACAGTGTCTACAGCGCTGGAGACGCTCTCCCTGTACAGAAAGAAGTGCTCCGCCCCAAGGACTCTGTTGAACTCTACGTTCTGAACCAACAGGTAAGGATTATTGTAGTTATATAACATTGAATAGCAGACGGTAAAATTTATCTGCAAGGCTTGTGGATATAGAACCAGGAGGCTGTTTGTGGGCGTGTCTTTCTCATTAAATGTCAAGGACACATTCTGTGGTGGACATTTTTTGTTTAGAGGGCACACATAACTAAACACTTGCCTTCTGAAAGAACAAAACACGCACAATTAAATAAATACTAAAAAAAAAAAAAAAAAAAAAAAAAAAACTTTGCCTATATTAAACGAAGTAGGATCAATTATTTAGAATCAATAATGTACAGTAATTTATTTTTAATAGATCCCTACCCAAAAAAAAACTTAAATTTTTGTGACTGGAAATAATGCTATTTTTTTGTATACCTCGATTATTACGATTATAGCCCGGTCAGTACTCTATGCAAACCAGTGGGGGAAGGGGAACCTGGGAGTAGTTTTTCTTGGTGACAAAATCGTATTGCAGGAAAGCAGTAGAGGAGAACGACTAGGGTTAGGATTACCAGACGTCCAGCAGCAAGAGGATTTGTCCTTCTTTTCAAGGTCGCTGGAGACATTTGCCTAAACTAAATATATATATATATTACTCTGTTTTTTTACTTCGATGACCTATCGATTTATATCTTTCACATTTTCAGGTTTAAACACATTAACTCATATATACAATACCTAAACAAATGGTGAAGGCGCGGTGGCTGAGCGATAAAGCGCTTGGCTTCCGAACCGGAGGTCCTAGTGAAGACAGGAATTTATAATTTTGGGCGCCTCTGAGTCCACCCAGCACCCATCTGCCCTATAGACCACTAGGTCTGAAAGAGGAACTTATGGTATTTCAATGTGAATGAATCAGTCTGGCTTGATGTAACTTGAATGTTTTTGTTTTTTTTATTTTAACCTTCTTCGTGAGCATTAGTTTCTATGTATTAATTGATGTTCAAGTGAAACTCGCTATTCAGATCTCCTACGCCGAAGCCTTACCGTCACAAAAAGCCCTATATATATATTTAATATATTTAATAGCTAATAGCAAACATCTATCCATGAGAAACTTATTAATGTGTAGGAATAGCTTGGTATAGACACTCTTTTAAACCGCAAAATGCAATGCCCTCACATCTACCAATCCTTTAGCCTTTTGGACCATTGGGTCAACACACAATATTGTCGACCGTCTTTTTACATTCCACTCTGTCTTTTGCTTTGGATAGAATCTCTTTCAATGGTAGGCCCGTCAAACGTTTTCTGTTGTCTTCCCATCGCTTTCTTTGTCAGTCTCTTCTTCTTTTTCCTGGTACTGTTCCCTGAAGGAAGGTCTTTGCGAGCCCCCAAAACCTTGTTATATGGTCATTGAGTTTCAATTTGCGTTTTTTTTTTTTCACAGTAGTTAGTAGGTCATAGTGAGAGCCAATAGTGAACCCTTCTCTAATCTCTTCGTTTGTGATGAGGTTATTAAATGCAATACCTAGGATCTTTCTGTAGCACCTCAATCCATGGCTAGGATCCTCCTGTCTAGTTCTTCATTCAAGCATATAAAAATGTGGCCATGACCAGGGAGCACATCTGTCTGATTTTGTTGTAGAGGGCTAAGCCTTTGTCTTTCTATAATGTTCTGAGTTTTGCAAGTGCTGTTGTGAACTGTGCAATACGGGCCTGTAGTTCAGTTAAGTTAGTTTCAGCTAGTTGTGTATTTAATATTAGATCTACATAGACATTTACTATCGGCTCGCCAGGTTGAGGTCGTTAGATCGTAATCCGAAATCTCACTGACATGAGTATTTAATTTAGCCCAATATGTCGCCTCTGTAATTATTTATTTATTCATTTATTTATTTGTAAACTGGCTCTACAGAAAGACAAGTTTAGGCGCCGAGTTGCTTTAACTGAAATCTAAGAAAGCCCTTTGTTACAGGACAATAAGTGAAACCTCTAAACCAAAAATAGTTTGTTTTATTTAAGAAAGTGTGTACATGATGTGTCTCACAGGCTGTAATAGCGAATACTGAGTCCTCGACAATACGTTAGAAGACATTATTAATTTTTCAGTACAAAGAAAGAGCACAAGGCGTTATTACCGTACTTCTATCAACTCTGTCTGTCTGTCTGATAAAAGATTTTTTTACACATTTTTTCTGCTTTATCCATTTTTGCATTAAGTTTAAAATTTTCAAAATTATTTTTTTTAATTAAAATATTAATCAATAAAAAAAAAACAACAAATAGTTCGTTATTTATTGGTATTTAATTATTTTGTTTGAAACCAAAAGGGAAATAAATGATACTTATTGAGATATGCGTCTATATATCTGGATTTCTTTCGTTAAATACGTTTTGTACACGTTATTTTTCATACTTGCTTCTCTCGGATCGTTGACATTTTACATTTTTATTCATAGTCGATGACAGTACCTGAATAGATTTTAAAAAAAAAAATAGTTTACCAATTCTTAGAAATTATTTTTTAAATTTCAATATCGAAAATAGGAGCTCACTCCTGCAGTATTAAGATATATGACAGTTATTTTGTGGTTCTTCCCTTTTGATAAACCCCCCACTTTAGAAAAAAGATTTTAAAAATATTTTGCTTATTACTATTAATATAATTTTTTTTTTTCTCTTTTGGACTTCATGCCTCTTTTTGGTTATACCAACGCTATTAATTGTTCCCAATTTATATAAGGGAGTTAGAGGAGTATTTCATTTTAATTGATCGTACCATATATATTACTTGTGTATAAAATATTGCTATTGATTAATAGTATATTTGTAAAAGGAAAAAATCATTTGTAAAAATGGTGATTCATACTATGCGACTACCAAATCCATTACAAAGTTTTCTTTATATTTAATTAATATAAAAACAGCCTACATTCTTTGATGTAATCTTTATACCAACATTTCATTATTTGCATCTTTCTCTAGCTATCGTTCAAATAAAATCGTTACATTCTCTACACAAGGCTTAGTACATTCTCTATATGGAAACATAATTAATTATTTAAGACATTGATTTTTTTTATATAGATTCATGTGCAGTCATTGAGTATGAGGTAGTATGCGAAACTTGATGACCATTGGATAAGTAGATGGGGTCGAAGTATCAGTAGCCCAAATCGAAACATACATGAATTATAGAAACATATAGAAAGAAAGAGACAGAGTGAGTTAAAATATAAGCACTGTAAAATAATATATTTACTATAATAGCAGGGATCAATACGTTTCGTTAAGTGTGTGACAGGACCAGCATAGAGAACAACTTAATTGTAGTTTTATTGCATTGTATTTAATTGGACAATATTCTAAAAGCTATGTTACACTTTTCTATGAAATGTGTGTGTGTGTTTGTATTTACGGAGAACTCGTCATTAAGGAAAAGTAAAAGGAACTTAACACCTGCAAGGTTAGGTAACAGAAACTTTACACCTGCTGTGTTAGGTAAAAGTAATTTAACACTTCCTAGTGTACAAGGAATATATACCTTCTAGGTTTGGTAAAAGGAACTTAACACCTGCTAGGCTAGGTAACAGGAACTTTACACCTGCTAGGTTAGGTAAAAGGAACTTAACACCTGCTAGGCTAGGTAACAAGGAACTTTACACATTCTATGTTAGGTAAAAGGAATGTAAAGCTTGCTAGGTTGTGTACAAGGAACTTAACACCTGTTAGGTTGTTGTGTGAAGCTGAAGGTTGATTCTAATCCGGATCCCTTTTATTTTTTAAACTTTGAACTTTGCTCTATATAGCTTGGTAGGCAATTTTGTGTGTGTGTGTGTGCCTGTAAATATACATTATTTTGATGTATACATATCTTAATTTGGTCATTTAAATTATGATTTTTATACTAAACATATTGAAGAACATATGTTTACCATGTAGTGTAGCCCTATCATTTGGTATTTGGGTAGACAGGACACACTTTGTTGTTACATGCTTTGACACAGTTGACATTTGGTGGCTGGATATTGAGGCAGTCTGGAGAATTATTAAATTATCATCATTTATCATATGTAATTAATTTAGCAAGCATTATCTGTATCCATCGTACAGATCTGAGAAAAATTCACATCCGAAGAATCACATTCACATTCAAAGAATCAATAAAATATTTGTATGCACACCTTTCTAATGGTCTATATTTGTATGCACATTTTCTAATGGTCTATATTTTTTTTTACTCGCTTATACTCTCTTAGCTGAAAATGTTTTTTTTAGCCGAAAATTCATTCTCTTCCCTCATACGTGGCCCGGTGGCTGAGTGGTAGGGCGCTTGGCTTTTGAACCAGGAGTCTTGGGTTCAAAACCTAATGAAGACTCGGATTTTTATTTTGGGATCCTCGGACACCTATGAGGCACCTAATTAATCCCATGAACAGTCTGAAAAATGAATATTTTGTACTTTTATTTTATTTATTTTTATTTTAAACCAGATGCATACATGACTGTTGGTTTTTAAATATGTAAAATTAGCCCTTTTAATATATTTATTATGTCATAAAAATTAACAATTACAATATCAGATCTAAAATTAGCAATCTTGAAATTTCTTAGGCCTACAACTAGATCCATATCTATCTAAGGAACATATGCTGGGTAAATCCGCTAGCTTCTAGTAGTCATGGTCAAAAGTGAAATAAAAGTTTAAAAACTTGAAGTATAAAAAAAAAAACTTAATAAAGGGCAAAGTTTAACTAGAAAAAAAGTTTTGTTAAAATCGTAGCTTAAATAATTATAAATGCGACAACTGGTAACAACGGATTAGTAATGATATTTCAGTAATGTGGGAGGCCCGGTGGCTGAGTGGGTAGGGCGCTTGGCTTCTGACGTTAAAATCGTAGTGTACATTTTTCTAAAATTACAAACTAAAAAGTTCAAATAAAAATGTTAAAACTTTTTAACATGTGGTAGCAGTTGAAACGCACATCCCTTTTTTCTGGTGATATCAACAGCTTTGATTATCAAAATAATATGATAGACTGGTATAGCAATAATAGAATATGCATCCTTTGTTTGGGACCCCCCAACAAAAGAAAACATTAAGAAACTGGTACAGACACAAAATAGAGCAGACGAGCATTCACATTTGACTAAAGTAATACCTTTAGTAAAATCACTAAATTTCAAAGGCCTCCAGGATAGAAGACTTAAAAGTAAAATAGCAATTATACATAAAACACTAAACCATAATCTTCAAATACAAAAACAAAATGTAATTTTAAAAAATTCAGAAAGACACAAAGATAAAGTCACTTTCCTCGTTTCATATGCTAGGACAAATTTGAACAAATGCTTCTTTTTTCCCTAGTGCTATTAGAGCATGGAATGGGTTGCCTGAGCCTTCAAGGAAAACCAATGAATTGGCAGAATTTAAGTTATTGGTTAACATGCATGACTAGATAAATGACGCGTTTTTGAAGTAGTAGGCCTATATAAGATAAGATAAGGTAAGAGGCTGATTGTGACATAATGAGGAGTTAATTTTTTGTTAGCCATTGTACAGACACGAGTGACTCCCGTTAAGGGCATGTAAAGTGTGTTTAGTTGTCACTTGCTACTGAGGTTACCGTGCGAGTCTCATCGCACTATTCTCTGATAACACGGACAAGAAAAGCGGCAGTTCTTCCCAGAACTCCTCTGTCACCGTACAGAGCCAGTTCTTCATGCAAACTAGTTTTTGCTTCACTCATATGGCCATGTTTAGGGTGTAGTGTTGCGCACTCGTAAAGGATGTGGTTTACTGTCTCGACATCGTCCTGACAGTGCCTGCAGCGAGAATCGAAGTTTGGATTGAATTTAGCAAAATAGGCACCGACTGAACAGTGTCCCGTTCTGTATCTAGTGATTGTCACCTGTTCTTCCCTATTTAGTTGCCACCATTCGTCCGATTTTGAGGGCCCTTTTTAGTTTTGCCAGACTTCCCTGCATGTATTACCGTTTTCCCAGCTTTTGCACCATTTATCTCTTGCCCATTCGTCCACTATCGCACGCGCCTGCTCAAAAGTCTGTGGCTCGTCCACAGGGTCCAGCTTTGTCCTGAGCTTGGCTAGTAAGTCAGCTTTCTCGTTTCCTTCGATTCCTACATGCCCTGGTATGAATTGGAATGTCGTCCGAATTTCGTGTTTTTCTTGGAGGCGTCCCACGCACGCCAGTGTTTTTGCCAGTGGTTCCGGGAGCGTATCGGCGGAGTTTTCAATGGCTTGTAGGCTCGACAGAGAGTCTGTAAATAGCACAATAGGACTGGGTTGTGCTGTTTGCTCGTTCCTCAATGTATTCTACTGCATTTTGAATTGCTACCATTTCAGCTACGTAATTGCTCCTGCCAGAACACACACCCAGAATCTCATCGTTTTCGGTCGAGCCAGGGAATCGAACCACCACACCAAACCCAGAGGTTTTTTGCCCAAGGTTCTCTCTCGTGGAACCATCTGTGTACGCCTTGATGAATCCAGCTGGGTATTGGGCGACAGTTTTCCTGGCTGTGTTTCGTAGGACAGTTTTTGTGCATTTCTTGTTAATTTCTGGGTCAATCAGCGATTTCCTCACCTCCGGGATTCCAGGAGCATACGCCGGAGAAGAAGCCCCATGCAGAGCGAGAGCAGCTCTGTTCTGGGGTAAATCGACTTCTTTGGACAATTACCGCACCGAGTGCATGAAAGAGTTCCGCTTTAGTCGACTTCCGCCCTGCCAGTAGTCAACCAGACTTCTGACCGGCAGCCTTCTTCTAGCCGTTTGAATTTTTCGTAAGCAATCATAACGGCTCGCTCCCTTCTTAGTCTCAGTGGTGAGAGATTTGTCATGACCTCACATGCCGCAGTTGGCGTTGTTCGAAATGCACCGCAAATGAGTCTAATTGCTTGGTTCTGCACTGAGTCCAGCCCCGCTAGAGACGTTTGTGAGGCATAGACTTGTGCAAGAGACGAGTACTCCATTCTTGCCCTTACTACTCCAATATAGAGGGCCCGTAACACGTTCGCTTTGGCTCCCCATTTGGTCGTGGCTAATCGCTTGACTACCTTAAGGCTCTCCGAGGCTTGTTCTCGTACCAGTCTCACATGATCGGACAAACCCATTTTAGGGTCCAGGGTTACTCCCTGGTATTTCGGCTTGGTTTCCATCTTTAATTCTGTACCATTTATTCAGAAATATTTTCTTTGTGGACATTTTTGCCAAGAGTGAAGAGGGTCCAGACTGTTTTCGCACAATTTACCTCCATATTCCACAACCGTGTGTAGCAAGAAATCGTGACTAGGTCACGTTGGATCTCCGCAGCTAGAGCGACTGCAGATCTCCCAGTTTTCCAGATTAACAGATCGTCTGCAAAAAGTAGTGAGCGACACCCTAGGCGTTTTATCAAATCGTTGATAAATACCAGAAAAAGTGTGCACGAGAGTGACGAGCCCTGAGGCAACCCCTGCTCAAGTACCTTTTTATTTGATAGTTGCTCGCCATAACGTGTCTGAACTAACCTGTTCGTTAGGAAGCTTTTGATCCACCGGTACATATTGGAGTTTACCCCAATGTCCATCAACTTCAGCAACAATCCTTGCCTCCAGACTCTATCGTACGCCTGCTTCAAATCGAGAAAGACCGCAAGTGTTGACTCACCCTTCTTCTCCCCTCCGCCTCTCTGGAAACCGTCTGCCACCTCCTGCATAAAGACTGTTACCTGGTCCATTGCACTACGCCGTTGTCTGAAACCACCCTGCTCCTGGCAAATTAGGTTGTGGGACTCAAGGTACCACGTCCGTTAATGATTCTCTCCGCAACCTTCCCCACACACGATGTGAGGGAAATTGGTCTGTAACTCTCAGGGCTGTTTGCATTCTTGCCCTTTTTTAGAATAGGAACAATGGTAGCCAATCTCCAGGCCTTTGGGAAATCCCCTTGTATCCATGTCCGATTTAGTAAGCCGTGCAGTTTTTTGAGCATCTCAGCGCTGATACCGTCTGGCCCCACTGCCTTATGTAGCCTGGCCTTTTTGATAGCGAAAGCCACCTCCATCATAGTAAAGGGCTCTGAGAATGTTTCCGTCCCAGCCTTGCCGTCGACCCACTTACGTTTTTCATTGGCTCTTCTAACACGGTTAAGGGCCATCGACACGGAAGATTTTGGGTGAGCTTTAGAGACTCCAGCAAAGTGTTTGTTCAAAGCCTCCGCTCTCTTTTTGTCAGTAATAACAGGGCCATCTGGCGTTTGCAGGGGTTCCCTCGGTTCCCCCACTCCAGCCAAATTGTTTAGTAACTTCCATGCCTGCCGTCCATCCGCAAGGTCCAGGTTCGCACAAACATCCGACCACTTTTTAAGCGATTCCTCCGACACTGTATCCCTCACCAATGCCGTAAGTTTGTTGTAGTCTCGTCTCTTCGGTTCTTTGTCGTGCATGCCTTCTTCGTGCTGCTTTTCGTTGCCTGACAAGACGTGCCAACTTTCGAGACCAAAAGGATCGGTATCTGCGCTTGCCACTGATTCGCGGAATCGAGCCGCCGATAAAAGAGCCTTCACAAAGAGACTGTAAGTTGCGTCAATATTATCAAAATCAATATCAAGTTTTTCCAGGAGCGCATCCGATGCACTCATGAAAAGTTGCCAGTCCGCCTTAGCGTACACCCACTTACGTCTAGGGCAGGCTGGTCTTTTTGTCGTACCGAGATCAATAGAGACCATTAGTGGTAGATGATCCGATCCCAAATCTCCCAAGACATCTAGTCGACACTTCGCAACTATGTCCGCAGACACCAGGCACAAATCTGGTTTCGATTCCCCTCCATGCCCGGAGTGGATAAATGTACTAGGGGAATCAACGCCATTGAGAAGAACCAAACTTGATTCATCGCACATGTCAATAACCTTCTGTCCCGAGAGATCGGTTATTTTGCAACCTATGACCTGGATTTTGGCATTGAAATCACCCGCCTCTATTGTTCTGGTGTTGGAGAGGCTTTTGTTATCGAGTGTGAGGACACTTCGCGGTGGATTATAGACATTTAGGCATTCAAATCTCTGTCCATTCTTGAATACTTCCACCTGGAGTGTGTCGGTCTCACATCCCCGTGAGGTGGCTTCCTTCACACGAGCAAGCAAAGGATTCCTGACAAAAGTGACTAACTTCTGACATTTTACACAGGGACAGGTAAAGGCCGTGAAGCCCGAGAGCGAGGGCACACAACTCCTTTTCCTACCAGCGTTGCCAGCTTCCTGCACCAAGAACACATCAACCTCGAGTTCCGACAACAGTCTTAAAATTTCAGGCTTCTTGAGTCTCAATTGCCTGTTTGCATTAAATGATATGATTCTGAGTTGCCCAATACCACAACCATGTTTGGGCCTGGAGGGATCGTCCCTCCTAGGTGTACTTTTGAGCTTTTCCCAGTCACATTTGGTGTGGGGGTCACGACTTCCCCGTCCGTGGCATTAGTAGGGTAGCTTGGCTCGACTTGCATCGAGGGGCGTTGGCCACCCGGCAACAACCCTGGGTCAGTTTTTGCTGTCAATATCGGTGAACTTAGTGGGCGGACATCTTGAAGATCAACGACGGTAGCTAACTTTTCGAACACCAACCCGTCGTCAGGATTGGTAGAACTGGGCCTATCAGATGAGTAATGCCCATACTCGGGGTTAGTAGATAAATTTTGGAAAGCCATATGAGTGAAATTACCTGAGTGCGGGCGAAACTGGTTGCATGTTAGACTGTTGGATTCGATCTCCTCAGGTGGGATCAATGCTACCTGCCCAGGAACTCGTGTTCGCTAGCTTCCAATGTCACGCTTGCCGTGACTACCTTGTGGTGTAATGAGAGATGGTCTGGACTCGTTTCTTTCACCGCCAGACAGTTCGCCATCAGTGAGGCGACTGGATGCAATGTCGTGCATCTGGGAACGTACCTACGGCGTTTATGGGGCGCGCCTCGCATTCCGGCGCACCCTAATCCAACTTTTAACCAGGCACCCACACATTGGGTTGGACATCCTGGATTTTACGAGCACTGCCCACTTGGCCTTTAAAACCGTGGGCAGAGGGGATCCCCGTTGGCCGCTGTTAGAGGCGTTCACAGCGTTGCCAACGTCCTTTACCAGCTTGACCACTGGACCTATGTTTTGAAAATTGCTAAATAATAATTATAAGACAAGAGTTCTCTTATTTTTGATGTTCAATTACTAGATCTGGATCTAAACATTCTGTGGCATTTTACGTCTCGAGAGACGATCTTTTCCCTTTGCAACTTCTTGTGTGACTAAAGAGGCCAATCCTTGATACACAGCTCCGATTGCAGGTTGGGCATACATAATCACCAGGCGCCATTGCATGTTCACCCTTCTTTCTGCTTCTGCAATCCGTGACCCTTCCTTTATGCTCTCACCATTAAACTATATGTTACATAAGTTAGGGTTGAAGAAAAGAAACTTTGCTACTTTGATCTACTCTACACAACAACGCCTTGTCTCAACTTTTAGAAACAGTTTTCACATTTTTTTGTAGTGTTAAAAGATCTCCATATCCAGTCTAGATAAACTATATATACGTAATTAGCGAATTTGAGTTCACGAGTATTCATTATGTGGTCATTGATACTGTGACATTGTTGTCATTAATTTATGCACATTTAGAGTGCCGTAATAATTACGTGAACAAAGTAATTACAGGCACCAGTAGTGAGAATTATCACTAGACGAAAAGAGCCAAATTAATTAATTATACTGATTATTTATCGATACATATTAAAATGAGGTCGTGACTGTACGACTGGGGGAACGAACGGGTTGTAACAGTTACGATCTAAAAAGGTCAATTTAAATGTGTAAAACTTTTCAACATGTAGCGGTTGAAACGCACATCCCTGTTTTCTGGTAATTTAGGCCTACACAATAACAACAGCGTTGATTCTAAAAAAAAAATACAATCAACAACTACTAAGTCACAGTCTGCATTTGAAGGGGATAAAGTAAAATGGTGACAGAAGTTATGGAGCCAATATCTGCACTTGAAAGTAGCAACATTATAAATGCTGTTAAACAATTTTCGCCAAAAGTTTATATGCACTATTATGAACGGTGCTGTTAAGAATTTTTAAGAATCGCGAGTTGGTGTTTAATTTCTGTTCGTTTATAGTGGAAATCTATTACGCGTATTTTTATTGATTTTCATCAAATCATTTGCAGTTAACATCAACCTTAGAAGAAGCCGAAGCATA
The DNA here is from genome assembly GCA_030265305.1 of Biomphalaria pfeifferi. NCBI lineage: Eukaryota > Metazoa > Mollusca > Gastropoda > Planorbidae > Biomphalaria > Biomphalaria pfeifferi. Next base: position 271,719 of record JASAOG010000161.1, on the reverse strand, counting down.
TAATAGATAGTAGTCTTTATTAGACCTATTGTTGCGATCTAGGTTTAAATCTTAAGTTAGGCCTATGTAGATAATAGCATTAGGATAACCAACTATAGAAACACTAAATTAATCCACATCCCTGGCCAAAAAGTAAATAGACTTTGCAACTGATTTTAACAACCTGGTCAGATAGACGTAGGCCTAGTGTACTGTAGTGTGTAGTCGATGAAGACAATACAAACTGCGTTTTTTTCCTTGCGCGATATGCAATAGTGTTTGTTGTAGGTTGAGTAGTCAGACAAGAATAGAACACATTGGTCTAGTTAGTCAAAAATGTACGTAGATCTACCTTCTTACACTCATAAGTAAAAAGGCTGTGTGCAAGACTGTTTTTAACAACCTGGTCAGAAAGTCGGACGCACTTAGACCTAGTGTACTGTAGTCCATGATGACAAGACAACCCTATGTATTTTCCATGTTGCGTGATTAGACAAGAAAATAACGCATTAACATGTTTCTAAATCCTATCTTCTTTTCCTACAGACGCGACTTCAAAAAAAAAAGAAGACAATTACGTACGTCCTACGCATTTCATGTGACTATCTAGTCATGCATGTTAATCAATGACCTAAACTCTACTTTTGTCAAGAATATGTAAGTAGATCTATCTTCACACTAAAATAGCCTAGTTACACTTGTCAAATGTTTCTTAGAACTCAAGAAATTTCGCTTTTATATCTTTAGTGAAGATCTAAATGTGAAATTCTAGATCTATTTCTTTTATGAGTTTTTAAATTTTATCAGTACTGTAAGATTTTACATTATATAATGGATGCCTGGTTCTGCGGTTTGGGCGCTAGACTGTCGTTTGGAATTATCGATGGTCCCGGGCTCAAACCCTGCCCACCCCAATAACCCGTCGTCCTGTGGGAGGTTTGGACAAGGAAGTAAACTATCTTCAACTCTGAAGGGACATACAGAACATGTTAAATATTTTACAACAAATATTTTAATATAATTAGAAAAAAAAAAAAAAAAAGTACGACCCGTCTGTTCTAAAGGTTTTAATTCAAGACACAAAAAGAAACACAAGACACATTTTTATTTAGACAACTTTTTTTTTACATTTTTTTATGCATTTATGAAGAAACATCCTTCTTACATGACTTTAGTATGGAGAAAAATTTCAGCAATGTTGGATGATTAACTAGGTCTAGATCAAACATCCCCCCCCCCCCCCAAAAAAAAGTTTTAAAAATTTGTTAAATTGTAATTTTTTTTAAATCTGACTTTTGAAATTGGTGATAAGCTTTTAGTTTATTAACTATTTTATTTTAATGGGCTTTGTTGCTGCACATAAAAATTATATATGTGTCAGACGCAAATAGCCCGAAGTTTCAGTAAAAGAAATTACAAAAACCACAGACCTATATATACTACAATAAATATAGGTATTCGGTCTCTATTTACGATTTATTTAGGTAGGTGCTGTTTTGCTATTACATACCAAGTATCAGATTTTAGAAAAACCCAGGTTTGTTTTTTGTGTAACGCTATTCGCTAACACCATATGGATCTAAATTACAACTCTTTATTAGTATAAGTAAATCGATGTATACAAATCTGTATGAATGCTTTGGTAATATAGTAGATTATAGTAGATCTAGAGCTACATATTATTAATGAGATTAATAGATTTATGTTAATAAATTAAGTGGAAGGAATAGATCTACTGTTCTAGATTTTAAGGATCTCCTTTTATTTTTTGGCATCTCGTACAGCACAGCAGACAAACTTACAAAAGCCTTCAAGTCGCTATAGGTTCTGCGTATACCGTTCATGCCATTCTGCGTGTACCGTAGGCGTAGTCAAATCACCACATTGGCACATGTGATTCGTGAAACATTCAAATAAATAGTAACACTGCACTCATCATTAAACTTCGAAATCAATGACCTTGTCATTAATTAGACTCTATATCTAGATCTACATTTCAGATCGAATCTACTTTAGAAATGTAGATTCTTTATTGAGACCAGATTGTCACCAGTCTAGACCTAGCTCTACCTGACTAAAGTTTATTAGATAGGATAGGCGTACATATACTATCTAGATTTTTATATACTAGTCGACCAACGGCGTAACATACGCCGCTATTTTGCAGGGCACTGCAACCTATGCAACCACAGATGGCCCCGCACTGTCATAGGCCCCACGCTAATCCTAGGTGTAAATTATGAAATTAAACTATTTTAGAACTTATAACAGATTTCCCGCGGCTTCCTGATTTACCAGGAGCTGCTGGAAATGTCCTTATATTGCAAAATATACGAAAAAGTCCTGGAAATGTCCGAAAATCATTAAAAATCTTTTGAAAACTCTTAAAAATCTCCTGAATTATAGACAAAAATGTTTTTTTGGGGTGTCATTCAATATGGAAAACTCCAATCCTACGAGCGATAAAAAAACCGCATTATACAATACCTGTAATTGTGAATTCTGGTGAAAGAAGCTTCTCGCGCCTCAAACTAATAAAGTATTACTTGAGGTCGACAATTCTTGAAGATAGATTTAAACATTTGGTAATTCTTGCTATTGAGGGTGATCTATACAGGAAACATAATTTTTTATGATATAATGTATGACTCGCTACACGCAAAGCTCGTAAAGTAATTCTGTACGTAGTGAAGAATTAATAAAATGCAAAGACGAATTTATTTGCTATTAGGAACTCTTAATTTTCACTTATTATCCGTATCCCTACCCAAACTCGGCCCCTCGAAATCCGTTTCGCATAGGGCCCACAATGGTTAAGTCCGGCCCTGCTATTTTGTGACGGGTGAATACTACTTGTTCTCCTCCCTCTTTTCTTTTTTTTTTCGCCTCTGAAGTAACGTGGGGTAACTCTAATTCGATTTGCAGAAATAAAAGAGTGATCTTTCCATGACTTCTTTGTGTCAGGAATTAATGAGTGGGAAGCTTGGTCGCCTGAACTTGGCTTGGCTTGGCTACCTAGAAGGGGGCTCGAGGTTCGACACCCGACTCGGGCAGAGTTGTGGGACGGAAAACCAACTCCTAGATACCCCCTCCCCCCCCCCCCCCCCCCCACTGGTCCACTAATGAGATTGGACCAAAAGCGCTCTGAGCATGCTATAAGCATGAAAGAAGCGCTATATAAAAGCTATAAGAATAATAATATAAAAAAATGAGCCATGGAGAGAATTATATATATATATAAACAGAGTCTATATCTAGAGCTAAACACATTCTATAGCTAGTCTGCCTTATGTTCCCTGTACAACACATTCATATTTTTCTATCAATAAGAGACGCTACATAGTTGAAAACGGATCTGATGTTTCTACCAAACACTCCAAAGTAATCTGCGTAGGAAGCTTTCTTTTTTTGTTAACTTTAGGCATATCAAGTGTTATGGCGAGGATATCACGAAAGGAAATATCTTGAATACCAGAAGTTAATCGCTTTGTAGGTCGCAGCTGTGTCTTCGTAGCGAATGGCAATATTTTCTTCTTTAATTTTTCGACAAGAATTTTCATGCATGTTATTAAAGACTGAGTATCTATCTATCTATCTATCTATCTATCTATCTATCTATCTATCTATCTATCTATCTATCTATCTATCTATCTATCTATCTATCTATCTATCTATCTTTCTATCTATCTATCAATCTATCTATCTATCTATCTATCTATCTATCTATCTATCTATCTATCTGTCTGTCTGTCTGTCTGTCTGTCCGTCCGTCCGTCTATCTATCTATCTATCTATCTATCTATCTATCTATCTATCTATCTATCTATCTATGTCCGCCGGAGCCCCATTATCTGAGCTATATTTGAAGTCAAGGACTGGTTGTCAGGGGCTAATATTGACGTACGCCTTGTAAGCATTTTACAAGTAGCTTTGTATATAATTATATAGGAAAAAGTGGCTGGTGACATATATGTTTGTTTGATTAATAATAATAATAAGTTATAGCTTTTATTTATACCGCTACTTTCAGGCTTTTTTTATTGACCGAACAAACAAATAAATAAACAGCACACAAACATTTTATTTTTTACCAATCTATAACATATTTGCGATATACGACCCACTGATTGATAGATTCACTGACTTCTTCAAATGTCTCTGGAAAATAGAAAAGGGATTAGCATAAACTTTCGTACACAGGTTCCTTTTATGTCCAAGTAATTTCTTAGAAACGGTTTTCACAGATTTGAAATCTGATCGCGAACATTTGCAATACATCTGAATTTTCTAGTATGCAGTTGTATTCATTTTTTTCCCCACAAAGTGGACGAAGCCTATATAGCTTAAAAGCTTAAATTGGGAATTTTCAAAAACCACAAAAAAATACTCTTTAAAAAAAAACAACAACAACATATTTTGTCATTTTTAGCTCTAGATAGGAAATAGCAGCATGAATACGTGTGTGTGTGTGTGTTGTTAGGCGCTTTCACACTGTATCTTATGCAGATAAGTCAAAAGGAGGTAATTCTTAAATTCCAAAATGAAATAACACAGGCGAAAGGCCAAGAATATAAGTTAGTCGACGCTGACATTGGATTGCTGCCTGGTCGTGCGGTTTGCGCGCTGGGCTTATCGTTGGCCCGGTTTCAAACCCTTTCCGCTCCCATCCCCAGTAGTCCTGCGTGAGGTTTGGACTAGGAAGTAAATTATCTTCAACTCTGAAGGAACATTCAAAACATGTAAAACAAAATATTTGACTAACCTTTAATGTCGAACAAGAAGTTTAATAATAACGAATGGTACCGTCGAATATTTTCAAGCTGAATATCTACGTCCATAAACAGTGCCTCTCTCTACAGCCGTCAAACGTATTCTCTTTACATTTCGCTATTTTCCTAAGATCCTATTCTTGTTTTTACTAGTCGCGTCATTGTCTCGTAAGTCAAAACTTTACCTTTCTACAAAACAAAGAACTAATTCCTAATTGTCCCATAACAGTGTTTCGATGAGATTTTTTGTTCAATAATGTCCTTGTGGGAAAGCTACTTTGTTTCGACGAGCTATAAATAAAGGGGAAAATAAATTATTTAAATGTGTATCAGGTGCGTCGTATGTACAGAAAGGACTAAATTGCGAAACTATTCGACTTGTTCAATCGGAGAAGAGAAACCTAAATAAAAGTTCGAGGACCAAAAGTCTATATGGGAGAGCTTTACGATGTAAAAAAAAAAAAAGGGTGGAGATAGAGAGAAAAGAGAGAAGGAAAAAAAACACAATTCACATACCAAAATTACGTGTGCGTGTGTGTGAGCGTTAGAAAGTAGGTCCTTATAGTTTTGTCAAAAGTCTATGTTAAGGAGTATCATGATGCTTAGGATGCAAGCAAAAAGTTTTCTATCTTTTAAATTATTTCCTTTATTATATTCCAGTGTATGATTAAAATATTGCTGCTAATGGTGATTAGTACCTTGATTCTGGTATGCTATTACAACATAGAAACAACTGCAGATGGGAGGCCTGAGACTTTTCCATCAAATGAAGTTAGGATGTCGTGGTGGAGAGACTATGGTTCCGTTTGGAAGAGATTTACTGGCCTCATTCTTCAAAGAAGAACATTTCCTCTTCTTTGCATGGAGCAGTTTCTATACCAACTACATCAACTTCAATATTGAACACATCGACAAATGACCAACAGTAAGTGTTAGAGTGAATGGCATTCAACGTCCGTAGTATACGAGTTTCTTCCTTAAGAGTGTACCTGTACAGGGGTTAAATGGGTCAGCGTTATTGAAAGAAAAAAAAAAGGGTAACAGGAGGTTAGATGCGGTGGCATAGCTAGAGATTTGGAGGCCCGGGGACTTGATCTCTTTAGGAGCTCATGCAATTTGACATTTGACGTCGTGACATGAGATAAAGGCGTAATAGTTAAGTAAAGACAAATTTCGGACACACATTTGTGGGCAACCCATAAGTGGAGGTCCGTGGGGATTTTAAAATTTTGATCCGCCCCCCCCCCCCCCCCCCCCCACTAGCTACGCTAATGGTCAGATTTGTAGAGGTAGCCATAGATCGGTCGCTTTGGTTGTACAGATAAGGATTTTTACTTTAGACCAAGATCAATTTCAGGCACTCATTGTTCCCTCCCTCCATGTCCGGATTTAAGGAACGGCAGGCGGGGTTAAGCCCCGAGGCTTCCACAAGAAAAGGGTCTCCACAAAAGAGATAATAAGAGGCCTAGCCTTCCCCCTCTCAGACAAAAAAATTATTTACCCTCCCCCACCCTTTTAGCCAAATAAGTCGGCTAAAAAAGTGCTAAATGTTTCCTAAGGTCCAGCTTGGTTCCAAAAATATAAAAATAAGGAAACATTAACATTAACATCTTTTTTTGTTGTTGTTGTTTTTGTGAAAAAGAAAAAAAACAATATCTTCCTTTAAGAACTTTTAAAGTAATAATTTTTTTTAATAATAATAAATAAATAATACTAATAAATGGATGTACAAAAAAAAAAAAAAAAAACAAGATTACAAAAAGAGTTTATGTTATCACACAAAATCAAAGGCGGCCCCGTCGTAGTCGGATCGCGTCTATTCGCATGGAATATTCAAGAGGTGATTTTGTTTTAATTGTCAAAAGTAATAATGTTTCTAAGATTCATTTGTCGTTGTAAAAAATGTCGCTTTTTTGTTTTGTTTTACATGTTTCGGATGTTCCTTCAAAGTCAAAGATAATTTACTTCCTTATCCAAGCCTCTATCTGGACGACGGGGGATGGTATCGAGCAGAGTATGAATCAGTCCAGTGCGCTAACTGCACAATCAGGCATTGCTGTTAACTTGATAACAAACTATTAGCCTATTATTGATGAAAAGATATATTACACATTACGGCATGTCATCTCTACCGGATATTTACAATATGTCGGACGAGCGATTTTAGATAATCTTTTGGTATTGATCTGTAATTGAAAAAAAAAGAAAAGAATAAGGCATCGAGCTTGTACTTTGGCAATGTCTGCTCGATGTCCCAGCACAATTACCAACAGAGCTATTGGTATTTTCATTTATATGAAACTAGAATGTGAATGTAGATCTACCTAGATTAAACATCTGATTTAGCACTCTTAAAATCTATATCTACTAGATTTTGATCTAAAATATAACTTTGGAATAATGTAGATGTAATTTAGACAAGATATATATTTTATATATATATATATATATATATATATATATTAAATTTTAAAATAGTAGATAATTTTTAGTATTTATTTGCAATATTAATCTTAACATTTGGAAATTTAAAAAATCTACACTTTAAGTATAGAAATTGAAATTATAGATCTTAATCTATTCTATATCATTATAAAAAAGACCTTGAAATTCTAGATCTAGAATCTACAAAATTTTAATTAAAATATAAATCTGAATTTATTTTTAAAAATCTAGATCTATTGTAAATAATCTAGCTCTATTGTAAAAAAAATCTAGATCTAGTGTAAAAAATGTAAAAAATATCTAAATCTAGCTAGTATGTCTTTTTCGATACTAGAAATATGTCGAGGTTTAATAAACATTAATGCACCGAGTTCTTTTAATGTTTCATTTGAAATATTCATTATATATGACGTCAAATTTTTAAAAATCCACTACATCACACGGCCTAGTTAGACTAAAAAAATGTCTTTATCAATAAGAGCAAGTTTTCGAGAGTTCAAAGACATTGGTTCGCCGAGTTATTTTAGCATTGTATTTATAGAATTAACTCTATATAACGTCAAAGGAAAAAAATCCACTAAGTCAAACGCCTAGTGAGACTAAAAATGTATAAATATTGATAGATTATATATAAATAAATATAAGGATTAAAGCCACATTTTTTGTGCGTTTTGTCTGTCAGTCTATCCGTCTTGTTAGTATCGAGAAAAAAAAAAGACTAAAGACTATTGAAAACCTGATTAACCTTTAATTTCCCTTCTTAAACAACAAAATAGTTTTAAGTATGAATAATAGATTGTTACGGATGTTTATATATTTAGTGAGAAGAAAAGAGAATTCCAGATAAATATAGTACGTAATAGATGTACCATAACCATACTACGGTGTTAGGAAATTGTTTACCTTAAAAATAAGAACATTGTATTAACAATAATTAGATTTTGTAACGTTTTAGCTAGAAATTAAATATAATATAAGACAGAAGTGCGATTTTACATAAATAGAATTATAATGATTTTTATAAAAATCTGGAACAACCAAATTTCGTAAATGAGAAGATTATTTGTTTTATTTATTAGAAGAGGGATTTCAAACATTTATATTGCGTTAGTAGATTTTTCATCTGAAATTCTAAATAAATTTGGCGACGATTTGTAAGAAAAATTAAAATTAATGTAGTCGATTTCTTTTTCAAACAAAATCCGGAACATTCTTAACAGATAAAAATTATTTGTTATGTTTCTGCAAACTAATCAAACTTAAAAAAGTCTAAAAAGTGATTTTCAATAATTATTCCTAGTAAACTACTTTCTTATTTTAAAATCCTTAACAACCTATTGTTGATATTTATGAAAAAAATCATTTGACATAAATTTGTTCTAAGATTAAAATACGGAACAATACGATAGCGACATTTGACATAATTAATTTTTTATAAAACAATATGCGTAGCAATTTTATAGTTAATGAAATATAAGTCAATATAAAGATTTTCATTTAGCATTGTATGCTATTTACATTAAAAGAAACAGGAGCAACATATGATTGATTATGTGTTTTTGCAACGCTTAAGCATGGAAATTAAATGTAATATAAGTTAAAAGTTTAAAGTTTAATTTTAATGTATACCCTTTAACCTATAGCAGCCCGTTCAAAATAAATATTTTTTGGTTCCTAGCCTAAACTAAACTTTTTTCTTTATTCTACAAAGATGAAACCAAAGTTTTGCCAGTGGGGCTAACGAGCTAGTAATTCTTTTCTTATTGAGAAACATAAGCAGTAAAATTTCTAGGAAAATTGTTAGAGTCGTTTTTGAGTTCCGTTTCCAAGTTCCACCCAAGAGTATCCCAGATGAATAGAGGTATTATAATAAAATAATAAAATGAAAGCAAATTATCACATAACATAGTAATAATAAATAATGAAATCGATGAATTCAATCAAACATCTTCCCATAATTCCTATTCCAGTTCTCAATTCGCATCGGCAATGACCCCCCCCCCCCCCCCACTTAAAGTGGATAGAGCCCCAACTAACTAGAATTACAACATATTAGCGTCTTACTACACGTCAAATCGGTACAAACATTCAGCTGTGTTTCTGAGGGGTACTCTGCGTTTGGTCTTATTGTAAGTTGACAATGAATAGCTCTTGTTATATACTTTTATCCCCGCCGTGTACGACTTGAAATACTAAAAATGTTCTATTCGCTAGATTTTTTTTGTCCGAACCTAAATAAACTTTTCCTTGAAATACTAAAAATATTTTTTTGACTAGACTTTTTGGGTCCGAACATGAATAAGCTTTTGCAAAGCAAATTTTCGCCTATTGACTAATTCAAAGCGTACAAAATATAAGTACATCACAATGATTTTTACCTATCTAGATATGTACAAAATGGTTTTGTCTGTCAATATTTTCTTCCTGCTTAAAAAACAACGCATAAAGCTATTTTTTTATGAGAATTATAACTGAGCATTCTCTTATCAATAAATATCTACGATGATGGAAGCCTTACAGTGTTTTACAAATCCTATGCTTTATCAAATCATCCCCTAGTAGAAAAGAACAACAAAAGCGGCTTCCTACCAAATTTGGGTTAGCCTACTGCCTAGTCATATGAAACACTGCACTCATTCCTTAAGTTTCGAAACCTAAGACATTGCTATAATGAAATATTTGCATGTTATAAACAAAATTTGACACATAGAACAGATCACGTGAAAAACATGGAATATGTTTCGTTAACTAGTGGTAACATTTTGTCTTTAAATCTTAAGGATGTCGCTTCTACTATATCGGTAGGCGATGACAAATACTTTCTTTGGTGGTGAACTAAAGCTAAACTTTGACGCACCGTTACATCACTGGCCGATGGTCGATGTGTGATGGTGGTATGGACATCGGGGAACAAGACCATCTCGGGTCTTACTATTGACTTCTGTCTACCACCTACAAATACTTTTTGTAAACGTACAAGATCTGTAAACACGGTGAGTGAATAGTTCTCAAACGAACGTTCCACTTGGTCAGAGATCGAATACTTTTGTTTGATTGCTGACCAGACCGAGGCGTTCGGTCTATCCTGGAAGAACGTACTCTCCACTATATAAGTGCCTATCTTCTCGTGACTCTGTGGGCTTTGTTTCTGCTGATCGTAATCTTTGTTGACCTGATCTATCAGATCGCCCCAGTTATCATGATTATTTGGGATAATAAACTCGTCAGTATCATGAATAACTACGTATTTAGAGACACCCTTATTACGATAGACGCAGTCATTGATAGCTAATACCTGACCATGATAGTGTATTTCTGAGATAGGAAGCGGCCATTGCATGACTGTAAGCAAGCCTCGTTTTTGATAATGTCTCAACAGAGCGTCTGTGGTATTTGAAATGCTCATGTTATATACAAAGAAGTGCTCAGCTCTAAGTATTCGATCAAACTCAACACTCTGTATAATTTGTTTGTAATTAGTATAGTTGTACAAAATAGCATAACACACTGTGAAGTTTCTCTGTAGTGAAGATGGGTATAGAACTCCTAGGCTGTTGGTGGGTGAGTCTGTTTTAACCCAAGTTATAGAGACATGATCTGGATGTCTGTCATCTATCAACTCACATTCATAGCTCACAACTCGAAGCCTGCAAAATTTGAGACATTGTTAAATAAAGTCATTTCTGTTAAGAATCATCATCAATCAAATTATAATTATTGTTTTGAAGTAATTAATAAACATATTAGTTTTGAAAATCCCTGGAATCAGCGGCGTAGCTAGGGTAGGGGGAGGCGGAGGGAGAATTTGAAAATGATAAAAAAAAGATAAAGATTTAAAATTATTTCGAACACTCAAAGACAGCGTTCAGAGTAGACCCACAGTGAATAAAATGTTCACTTTAAGATCTTAAAGAGAAGAGATTTGCTAGCTCTCGAATTAAAATCATCATTAAAGCATTATTATTGAAATATTTCGTTTTATTATGTATCAAGAAATCCATAAAGATCTGTTCTTTGCAGAGTACATTGATTAATTGTTCCATCATACTGAAGTACAATGGTTGTCGAAATGCTTAAGTTTGACATTATTGTCTTTCTCTTTTGAACAGTATTTCAGAATGGTTGTATGCTTAAGATCAAAAAACAAAAACGTAATCAAGTGGGAATGATAGTCTATTGAACAACTAAAATGTGATAACATAAATTTGAGGGCAAAGTTTCCAAATTTAAAACAACCACACTGTCAGGAAAACGGTGTTCGGAATTATGCTAAACATTGAAATGCCATCAATTCCAATTTTCAGCTAAGTTTTGAGGATATTTTGAATTCGGTAATACGTCTATATATAACCAATCCATATCATGATAATGCATAAAAGTCAGATTACATTGAAAAACTGCTTGGAATAAATACTAAAGAAGAGCTGTAAGTACGATTAAAAAAAAGATATTTCTTCTGGCGTCAGAAAAGATTATACCTGATACTTTTAAGGTATTATGAAATATCGTTACACGTATCTCATTGATTTTTTTCATCTTCAGGTCTAGAGGAAAAAGGTTTCAGCAAGGTTCCCAATCTACTAATAAATCTACTAATAAAAAAACCAAAATGGAAATCTCTAAATGTGTAGTTTTTATTTCAAACTTTTCTTAATTGAATCCTAATTTTGAAATTTTATTAACCAATAAATAGGTGATATTGTATTTGTTTGGTCAATTCATGTACTACATATTACATTTTATTTCTTCTTCGTTTTAATTTGAATTTTATTAATAAATAAATATGACATAGAAATCAGTGGGAAAAAATGAGGTTAATGAATCTTCCAAATTGCCCTAATTAGCGAAGCAGGGGGTGTACTGAAAACTATAAAAAAAAAGTGGCAAGAGGTCTACGAGTCAAAAACATTTTGAGAACCACTGATCTAAACGAAACATACTAGCATTAGATATTTGTCATGTAGAATTGTGCAAAAGCACTTGGAACCCTAAGGCCAGCAAAAGTGAACAAGAGCTCCCCTCTACCGGCCTGAAATGAACAGTGTACACCTCGCATACACTCTTCTGTCTGACGGGGGCGGGGAGGGAGACTCGGGGTTAAGCTCAAAGTTTAGTTTTGCGTTCACTTCCGGTGGTACGGACACTCCGGACTCGCGGACTAAAGACACCGGGGCTCCAGTCATTTTCCTTTGATCTGCCAGACTAATCGTACGGGACACACCATTTCTGTTACAGCCCCTTGAGGGACGGCATAGTAGAGGCGGCCTTAGCACCATTCCGGGCCCTGGGCGGGTTTTTTATCAGGGCCACGAATATTTGTGTGATAGGCAGAAGGTGATAAAAGATTCTCTTTATCGCGGGTCCCCGTAGCGCGGTGACTGGAGGAGTTGTCCTACTCGCCCCGCGCCCCCCACCCCCACCCCAAAGCCGCCCTTGATTCTGCTGGATTGAAGAACGATTCCTAATGAAGCCTATCCTAAAGAATTGAAAAGAAAAATTGGTAACCTTTAAATTAGATTTTACTGCCAAACTGAAACATACAGTGACATTTAATTTTTAACTAAAACATCTAGCTGACATATTCTCAAACCTGTAGCCATGATTATCTAGTAAAAGCGTCCTCTTCCCTTCAATCGTGTAATTCTCGTGTTTAAAACCCAGATGACAAAAAACTAAATTCTTTAAAGCGTGAGGCTGCATTCCAAATACTCGGATCAGATTCTTGTTTTTGTATGTGTCAAAGAAAGCGGAGTAAACCCATGCGTCGTTCTGGTTAATGCGTTGAAACATTGGCCCAGTTGGATTCAGCACCTCCTCGGCTGGGGCTGACAATAGGGGACTGAAAAAATAAGTAAACAAACATAAAACATAAACAATATTTTTGAAAAATTTTTAAAGTTAAAAGGGAAAGAACGACTTTTCAACACTGCACGAATTTATCTCCGTGTTTATATTTGTAAAACAAAATTAATTAATTACTACTAAATAAATATCAAAAGTCTCCCTTTCAGACATTGCGATCTATGGGGAAGATCGTGTAAAGGTCATCTGTTTCTGTAGCCAACGATTAACGAGAGTGTCATGTGGGCAGCACAATGACCAACCGCTTTTACTTTCCCCGACTAAAGCACAGGTACTCATTAGAGTTGGGTGGACTCAGGGGTGCCCTAAAAATCCCGAAATTCAAAATGCTAGTCTTCACCGAGATTTGAACCCTGGACCCCAGGTGCGGAAGCCAAGCTCTTAACCACCAATCCACCGGGCCACGCCGATGGCTACTGGTATAATGAATCGCGTTCCTCACAGTTACCTGGTTGTGTTTGGAGCTAAGGTGAGCAGACTAGTTCTGAGTGTATCATTCTGTATGCCTCCGTCATATTCCTTCACTAGGCGCAGTGATGGTAAGTAACTCAAGTCATAGCTGTAATGTACCAGCACTGTGCAGCCTAATAACAGCATTACTAACACATGGTACCTACACTTCAAAGAGAAAAAAAAAAGTGCCGAAATTGTCAAATCTAAAGTAATACCTTAAATTTAATTGGAAATATTTAGGTTGCTATTGAAAACTAGAGACGATCAATACGACTGCCTGGTCATGTTATGCGCTTTTCGTACTGCCATTTCGATGATCCCGGGTTGAATCTTTCAATTGACGTTATCCAATAGGTTCGAATAGTAAGTTAAGTTTTCATTGGTAAGAAGCGGACATCTGTTTCTTTAGTCGACACTTACTTAAGGTGTCATATTGCCAATTATTACATCAATAACCAGTGTATGGAGTGTTTGTTTGTATGTTTCTATGGTGACGGTGGGAAGAAATTAGCGATTGGTTGTGAAAGATAAACGGCATTGTCGTCACAACAGATAGACAGCCAGAGGCATCCAAAAAAAATTGCTGCATTCAGTATCCCACTGTCATGTTGTGATAGCGATAAGGTCTCAAGAGAAGTGTAAACAGGAAGCATTTTTTAAATACATTGGCTTCTCAAAGACGCTAGATTCTACACATAAAAGTAAACATGTGAAGGGAGTTATTTAGAAATAAAAAATAAATTTTTAATGTTTTTTTCCCCCAGATTTGGGTAAACAAAATTAAGTCTACTTTTGTGAATCTGTAATAGAAATCTAAATTATAATGTGTGATCATTAGTTTCCTGATTTATACGTGAGAAATAAAACTTTTGATTTGTAAAGAGAAATTATATTATCTACCCCCTTTAGCGAAAATTCTTCGATACACTTTCAAATTTAAGTAAGGGGAGTTAAACTCAGAAAATGTGAGGGGGCACTCACCGCCAAATTCCATTGCAACACGGGATTCAAATCGGAGAATTCTTGGTCTGGAAACCAAGGGATTTTCCGCTTGACTAATACGCTCTCCACAGGATAGGGCAGGTCTTAAAAATCTTAGGGTTAGAACGTCACCAATGTTTAAAATGCACAAAAGTAGTATCTTTGTCTCTTTATGATTTTAAGTGTTTAACCCGATCTTCCGTATCCCGTTCATACTCTCTGACACGCCATTATTTGTTTCGTAAGGAAACAGTCCATAGACTTCGAACAACATTTTTTACAATACCTCTAGTCCCACGTTCCGAATGGGTGTTTCAAACTTCCGGGTCAAAACCTAAGATCTGGCTGAATTAAAGGACTAGAAAAAATATATCCTGTACAGGTTGTACGTCTCTCGGGTATTTCGGCATGTATTCATTCATTCAAGAGTGTAATAATTAGTAATAAATTAATGTTCAGAAACATTTTAAGCATTGTCTTCTAAGTCTAGATCTGTAGTCTTATAGAGTGAATGACTGTCGGTCTACAATATTTATATATTTCCTTTAAATAAGATTTTTTTCTAGCTGAAAAATGGGTGTAGAAGGGATGGAATAGAGCAACGTAAAACATTTTGTTTCTTTCTGTTTCTTCATATCAGTTTTTATTGCTTTTGCGTTTTTTATTCAACAAAGACTTTTTTTTTCCATTAAACAGCATTTTTTACAATACCTCTATTCAGGTCATATTTCAGGGATAGTGGAACCTTCTGTGTTGGTGGCGCTAGACACAGATCTCAAAAGAGCACTAACGATTTTCCAAGAAATGTAAAATTTGATGTATCTCACTGACAAAAAAAAAAAATACTAGCTCGTTGGCCACACGGGAAAAATTTTACTTTAACCGTTATAATTTTCTAAAGAAATAAATTTCAATTTCGTTAGGGAAGTTTAATAGAGTAAAGAATAATTAAAGAGTGTCTCTCCAAAATAGGGCTCCACAGTCACATGGAAAGGGTTTGAGATTAACCATAGTGGTTCTACGACTGAAGGAGGCCAACAATATTACGCACCGTCTGCTAATAAACATAAGTTTTGATGACGCAGTAAACCTCTTTCTTTTCTAATGTAATCTACATCTAAGCAAAAAATATTCTGATAAGAAACAAAGAATATTTATTGCGCTATGACGTTCTGTTTTATAAGTTGTACTTATCATTCATTTTCAGACTCCATTACAAGCTTTATTAAAAGTTATGTGAAGGAGCTATTGTATTTTTTCATTAATATTTTAATGCTTTTCTTGTGAATTGTTACAATAGAAATACAGAGACTGAATGTAAAAAGAGGATTTATTTAATGTTTTAAAAAATTTTGTGTATGAAAAGTTAATATTTTGAACTACGAAATTGTTAAATTTTTTTTAAAGTTGCTTTTGAGAAGAGCACGTTTTCATATACTATAATGTGTTATGTGGTATGCAATGTATGATTATGCTATGTGTGGCTAGGTTATGTATTGTATGGTTATGCGATATGTGTTATGTAATGTGTCGTTATGTTATGTGTCATTATGTTATGTGTGGTAAAGTGATGTGTGAAAAATTGCTAGGTACAATAAAATTCATAGCACTTTAACATGATTGAAAAAAAACTAGCCTTAGTGATTTTCTTCTTAAAATCTTTTTATAACTATTTTGCCTGTTATGTTATGTTATGTTATGTTATGTTATGTTATGTTATGTTATGTTATGTTATGTTATGTTATGTTATGTTATGTTATGTTATGTTATGTTATGTTATGTTATGTTATGTTATGTTATGTTATGTTATGTTATGTTATGGTGTGGTGTCCCGCATGGTTGGGCGACATTGACAATTATATACATAGATAATAACAATAATAATAGAACGTCGACGAGCCAGTAAAAGAACAACAAAACACAATTGTGTCAGCAACACTTTTGCTCCGCGCACGACTGTTTTGTATGGAGGATATAACATTGTGGTTGTTGAAAGTTTATATTTCGTAACTTCTTATCAACGTGCTGAAAATAGTGAAACCTGCCTTTTTTTTTTAACCTGCTATGCTCACCGAACAGATCACCTTCTCTGGGTGGGGGCCGCCCAATTGTTTAGAGGTTTTACACAAACTCTAAATGTACTGTTCAGTTGTTGTTTTTTTACAATTTTAAGTAATCTAATTCATTTGGAACTACTTACATGTGTTGCCATTCGGCATGAACCACGAGGCAGTGAAACACATGTCCAGATTTGCATCCCTTGTCTAGCTGTAATAAAAATAATAATTTTAAAAAAGGGCACATAATTCCCTCCACAGTGCGATTCAAGGGACACTACTAATTAAATGAATTTTGCAATATTAATGAAAAGCCAAATAGGTTATCTCGTACCGATTACATCTTTTAAAAATAAAACGAAAGCAAAACAATTATTCAACTAAAATTGCTATTTAAAGACAAACTATAATCAGTACATAGATAAATTCTTAGACTTTTTTTTAAATAGTCTGATACGTCGCCATTATCATTAAAATGTAGACATACGTCCGCATGTAAAGTCGCTATTGCTTCAAGAATGTAGCCCAGCAGACACTATTTGCAACAATCTTATCTGGTTGCCAAAATAATGGCACAATGTCATGACAGGGGAGAGAGTGAGACAAGGTTTTGACCTCGTTCTTCTATAAAATAAACAGTCAATCAACGAATTATCAACATGGCTAATAATCTGAAATAGATGCTATTACCTGATATCTCTCAAAGCCATTGCAAGTCGATGAGTCTAGTGAAAAAGCAAATTTCTTAAATCGTGTACCGTTTGCAAGATGCGAAAAAAAAAAAAATCATGAAATTCTAGACGAATTTTTATTGTTCCAGCATTTATCAAGTCCCACATCAGCAGAAGATATGTTTAGTGTTCTGAATGCATGTGGGAAAGAGAACAGATTGAACCAACAAAATGTGCAGTTAAACATTTGTACACACTAATGGAAATGGCTTTCTAGATAAGTGTACTGTTTGAAATTGTCCCAACTTATCGATGCCTCAGGTTCAAGATAAAGTGAACGCTGCCAACGCTAGACTATATTTATGGCATTTTAGCGACAGAAAGCTGATAATGGAGAAGCGACTTGTTCTCCTCTCTTCGTGAGTTTATGACACGTTTGGTTCAGTGCTCGATTTAGGAAAAAACCAGTGCCGGGGACGAAAAATTTTTCTGCAGAGCCGGGGTTAAATACTATCCCCGGCGGGGATGGTAAAAGTTAAAGCAGAGCCGGCAATGGAGCCTCACAGTTAATGTTTTAAATTTTTTACAAGACGGCTCTTTAGACATTTCAATTAAAACAAAATTTAAAAATATTTATTTTAAATAGGCTATAATTCTGATAAACCGTGCTTTGTGACAAACGAAAGGTGAACTTAAAATTGAAACCAAAGAATATAAGAAAACGAAACACTTAGAATTATTTTTACTTACGTTTATTTCGATTAATTCGGTAGATGGACGTACCAAATTTTTCCATTTAACTAAAAATTTCGTGATTGCACTTATTCGACTTAAAAAACCAGTGCCGGGTTGAAAAAAAATTTTCTGCAGAGCCGGGGATAAATACCATCCCCGGCGGGGATGGTACAAGTTAAAGCAGAGCCGGGAAGGAGCCTCACAGTGCCTGATATTTCCCCGGCGGTAAATCGAGCACTGGTTTGGTTACGTAATTTGATACCATTACTCTGAAAAACATAAATACGTAAAACAGCATTTGTAGTGGATATCTGTTTCAAATTAACGTAGTATTACAATTTCGAGATATATGTCGCTCCTTCGTCTCACGCCTATTACAATGTTACAATGTTACGATATTATAGTTTCAAAAGAGCAATCTGTATCATGCAATAGGAGACAACGTCTATCTGTTCAATTTTTTGTATGATTTCAGAATATATCAGTCACTGATGCCTACATTAAAAAGTAAAGTTTCCTAGCAATCAAATCATTAAATAAGAACAATCTGGTATAAACTTTGTCACATGTAAATTATGAGTGAGTCTGGTGTGAATGTAGTAAATGTACACTTTGGTTTCTTATAGTTAAAATGTTTTTTGTTTGGTGTAATGCACAAATTGTAAGACAAATTTCCATACGGACAATAAAGATTATTATTATTATTATTATTATTTTAGACCTGCTGAAATATAGGGCGGATAATGTAAAAGTCATCTGTTTCTGCAGCCCACTGTTTACGAATGTGTCATGTGGCCAGCACAACCACCAACCACCTTTACTTTTCCCCCAACTAACGTCAGATACCCATTAGAGTTGGGTGGACTCAGAGGTGCCATAAAGATCCCGAAATAAAAAAAAATAAAAGTCCCAGTCCTCACCAGGATACGGACTCCGGACCACTAGTTTGGAAGCCAAGTGCTTTACCACTCAGCCACGGCACTTCTGATGTCTAAATTTATGATGTCGTTTATGAGCTTTCCAAGCTGATGATGTTGGACTAGCCTGGAAACTTAGGAAGTGTTTGCTAATGTCTCGAGTCAAACAATGTTATCACCCCCACGTCTTCTCGTCCCAACCCGTTTGTTTTTTCAAGCCCCCCTCCCCCTTCCGTGCGGGAAAGTTATTAGTTCCTTCGCTACATCTGCTCGGCAAAAGAACAAAGAAAAATAGAATTTTCGACCTGATTTACAGGTCCATATATCGAACCTTTATTCTACGAGGTCTCCTGGCCAGGTGAAGTCATGTTCATGATATTAAACTCTAGGGATTTAGAAGTGATTTTTATGTTCGGTTTTACGAAAATTTGTGATGTATTGAAATATAAAATATAAAAAGCATTTTTAAAAATCTAACAAGGACAAAAAGAAAATACTTTTTTTAAGAAGGACAATTCCTCCAACTTATATTATGTTATTATATTATATCTATATATAGATATTATGTTTCTGTTAATCACTAATGACTTTTAGTTCGAACATTTTTCACCATCCCCCAACATCCCCTCTCGAGGAAAAAATAATCCTGACTTAGCGAATGTATAAATCTACTAGAATGTATAAACTTCTTTAACTTCTTGTAGGCCTTGAGTATAGTCTATGTATGATCTAAACTATAATCTAGACTTAGTCTATGTATGAGCTAGACTATAATCTAGACTTAGAAGTAGAAGATGCGAAAATGTTCTTGAACATTAATTTATTAAACTCTTTAATGAACAAGGTGACAAAGAGAGTTTGTATGGAAACACAAACTCAAAATTGGCCCCCGATGTGGTACACCCAGGCAGGTAAAACTGCATGAATCAATATTTTCAGAAAGAACATCAGAATTAAATTCTGTCAAAGACAAATGACAGAAAAGAATGGAGAAAGAAGGTTGACAGATCTTGTGTGGTGCCCCAGCGGTCCAGAAGACCAAAGGTTGGTGAAAATGAATGCCTAACTGATGTCTTATAATTAATATCTAATTAATCTAATTGTTTTGTAAAGGGTCAATCTTTTATTCTGTACAGACTTCACAACACGTTAATTCAGACTTTATAGCTCGGAATTCACCACAGGCACTTTTGCTGATGCCTAATTAAGAAACAATGTTTCCTATTTTATAGAATCACTATTTGTCTTACCTACGCGCGAAATAAAAAATATCTAGAGGTTTAAAAGACTCGTCTGATATATGTTGATATATACTTTCTTTACAACACTTGTATCAACACGGAATGCCAGGGTCACACAAATTGACTTTTGTATTTGGGAACCTAAATACAGATGGATTAAGATAAATCACGTATTTGGATTTTTTTCCCCCAGAGATAAGCAACTGATATTTAAGAAGCCACCCAAAAGAGCTACATGAGTTAGTTTAATGTCTGTCTCATTGTACGCCCGTCTGTCTTACACGTTTATATCTTAAAAGAAGAAAAAAAAAGATTAAAAAAATCATGATTACATTACAACTTACAAAATTTAGGTTTAATTGCGAATTTTATAGGCTTAACTTGATCTGTTTTGTCTTTTAAAATTAAATGCGTAAAACGTTGTTTTTTTTTCATAAATTACACCATTTTTTTTAACAATAAACTAAACAAAGGGAGGCAATATCAAGAAAAGGAAATTATTATCTCGAATACTGTCGTACTATTAACAATTAGAGTTGTGCTGTTTGTCAAAATAAAGTTATTAAAAACATATTATACGAAGTTAAAAGGTTTTTACTAAACATTTAAGAGGAACATTTACTTCACTTTATAAAACGGAAGAATTTATATTGTATGCGAATAGTTATACGTATTTTTAAAACAAGGTTTAATAGACAGTGTTTAATGTACCTGATGTCTACATAACATGCCGCCATGATTCTAGTAAAAAACAAATCAAGACATTCTTATTGAATGAGAATAGTAACATCGAGTATTGTAAAGAATAAAAGTCATAAATTATGTTCAAGTTATATAGTGAACTAAACACTCATACTTAATTTGACTTTCAAAAACAAAGACATTCGCATTTTTATCGCGACTCTCTTATCAAACGAACTATCTAGCCATTCTGCTGTTGCGCGAAATTTTAGCTACATTTTTACTTGTGTTTTTTAAATTGAAACCTCCGTGTCGTTCCAAGTAGCGTCTAGACAATGAGAACGGGAAAATATTTTTTTCCCCATCCGTTAAATAAGTTACCTAAGGGGAAGAACTCCGCACTTATAACTATACATCTCAATAATGTAGAAGTTATTTCCCTTTTGGTATCAACTAAATAAATGATCAAAAACCATATATTGAATGTTGAGGGAAGAAGAGAATTATATATGTAGATGCATGTACCTCCTAACTATGGTCATGTACTATGCGCTCTGCTGTCCTCTCCTTTGTCAAAGGTTCGAACCCTGCCCCCCATGTCCGCCATTCTGCCGGATGTTCAGACAAGGATGTAATAAAGCTGATATCTAAAGGACCCTCCGAAACGTATCTAACAAATAACAATCTAATATCTAATAATGTCGTTACACTCTATTCAGTAACGACTTTAATAAAAAAAAGTGTTATAACATTCAATTATTTAGAAAGCTCAAACTAACACACTTGGACCGATGACTGTCCGTTTGTCTGTCTGTCGGGTAGGATATTTTTTTTTACAAGTTAATACCTCCACTTTCCATTCTCAGATCAAGTTAAACTTTGCACAATTATCATATATTCTAGATGCCAACACATGAGTCAATTAAAAATTAATAAATTGGAAATTTTTAAAAAATTGAGAAAAAGGAATTAAATATTGCATTATTGAGAGATATGACAGAACTTGAGCGATTTCCTTGTATAAGCTTTGCTATTTATTATGATGTTTTTTTATATATATTTTGGTTGTCTAAGCAAAAGTGATAAACAAATAAGAGCAATGTTTCTAATTGCCTACCAAATGTTTTGCAATTAAATATTCATTATAAGACATCAGTTAGACTAGGTTCACATTTAACTTCACATTCACTTTCACCTATCCTTTGGCTTGCTGGACAGCTGGGGCACCACACAAGATCTGTAAACCTTCTTTCTCCATTCCTCTCTGTGATTCGTCTTTGATAGAATTTCATTCTGATAATCTTTCGGAAAATACTGAAACCTGCCTTTTTACCTGCCTGGGTTAGGGTTAGGGTTAGTAGGGGGGCCGATTTTGAATTTGTGTTTGTATCCGTGTTAAAAAAATAATTTTGTTCGTGTGTATTTTAAAATCCGAATCAAGAATCGCTTAAGTTGTGCTGGATGTTTGAAGCTACAAGGCAACGACCGAGTATCTACGACCGGTCCAGGCGGCATTCACTTTGGGTTAAAAGACATCCATCAGGAACCACCCAAACAACTAACCATCGATGGGAACACTCTCCTACCTGATCCGCGGCCCAGGTACCTGGGAGTCATCCAGGACCCAAACCTGGATTTGCTCAACCTTGAGCAGGAAGTAAGACAGAAAGCTTTGGGCAAGATTGAACGTCAGAAAGAGGATGAACTCTTGTGAAATGTGGCGCCAAGGCAAACGTGGTACTGGTGTGATCTTAGTCTTTATTTTGTTTTTTTGCTTCAGACGTTGCCAGTCACAGATCTTTATGGAGACAATATGCTGCCCAATGGCCGAACAGCGCAGGAGGAACTAAGTCTAAGTAAGTGTAAGTAAGTCACCTATCTGGAAAGTAGAGTTAGTAATGGCGTTGGAACTAATGTCGATATAAGAAATCGTATTAATACATCTTGATTTACCTTTAACCACTCTTTAAACGATCTGGCACTCTAAAGCAATGTCTTTACAGAACAAGAGCCGAATCTTTTTTACAAACATTAAGTCGTTTTTTTTTCTATACTGTGCTGAGACCTGGAGAGTCACAAAAGCAAATCTGGAAATACTCCAGACCTTCACAGACAGATGCCTACGCTGGATAGTGGAAAGTAGGAGGCATAAATAGATATTTATTGTCAACTTGTGGGAGAGAACCATGAAAAAACAACATAGCCCAGGATGTTGCAATACAAAATTAAAGCTGGATAAGACGCACCCTGTGAAAACCAGCTACCAATGTTGCAAGACACTTTGATTAAGAGTCCAAAAGGAAAGTGGGTGGTGGAAAATGTAGGTCATCTGCGAAGCTGTGGAGACTGGAATGTTATGGGAGCCACTGTAGAAAGCTGTTAACAGGTGTGATCGCCGCCCCATGCTCTCCTCCTGGGGGACGGGGGGTTCACAGGAATAAGTAAAGACCAATATCAGAAAACATTTTTTTAAAATACCTAATAACATGTTATATAATCCCCCCTCCAAAATAATTGCCCCTACCGTCGAGTGGTTAGGGTCGGTTGGTTGGGGATCGTTAAAGGTAATCGATCCTACACACACCGCGATTAGATCGATAATACTATCACCATGCCAGCATTGAGTCAGGACGTGAGATATCAGATAAATTTTAAATAATCTTCCATGTATTCCTAAAATACCACCCAATGACTGATTTATGTATTTCTTAAAAGATCTCTTTAGCTATCAGACGGATTTGTATAAAAGTTCGTACACAGATTCCTTTTACCTCTTTGGTGCTTGCTTAGAAACGGTTTTGGCATTTGCAGTATGAACGCCGCAATTCTTGAAAAGCCGCAAGTTTAGTTTATTTTCGGTACTTTCCCGAAAGGTCAGCTTCTATTTACAAAAAAGAAATGTTGAATAAGACAAAATGGACTTCCGTATCTTTTGTATTTTTTTAAACGTTTCCACATAGTCGAGTTGCTCACCAAAGACGTATTGATTTCATTTTGTCTTGCTAAACGTTCTAGACACGCATTCACGCATTAGTTCAAAGTTCCATCAAGCCCTAGTCCAGTCTTTGTAGTCGACAGGAAGATCTCTGATGTGATACAGCTCAATGACTCTCGTTTAGAAAGGAACATTTCGGGATCAAGCTCTGTATTTCGTCAACGACTAAGAATATAATTTATATATATAATTTATCTAAGAATATAATTTATATATAAAGATAAATCCATCAACAGAAAAAAAAAAATAGTCACACACATTTCCCCAATATTTTTCCTTAACGGAACTCTTCGCATCTTCTGAGTATTTAGAGCAGCGGTTCTCAACCTTTTTAGGTTGGCGACCCCCTTTTAGGATTCTCCACTATGTTGCCACCGCAACCATAAAACCATAAGCCTAAGTAGCTGTGCTTTTGATAATGTTCTAAAACATTCACTTAGTATGTACATAGGATAAAGTTTTAGGTTTCATCACTAAGCAATTGTCATTATAGTCTTGAAATAAATATTTCTGATTATGATTAAATTATAGACCTAAATGAATAAAATTGTCTTTGTCACATGCATTTATTTACTATTTTATTTCTTTTTTTCGGAAAACGCGGTGGCTGAACGGTAAAGTGCGTGGCTTCCGAACCGAAGTCATGGGTTGAAATTCCAGTGAAGATATGGATTTTTTACGAGGGATCTTTGGGTGCCTTTGAGTCCACCCAGCACTAAGTTGGGGAAAGTAAAGGCGGTTGGTCGTTGTGCTAGCCACATGACACCCCCGTTAACTGTGGTCCACAGAAACAGATGACATTTACATTATCTGTGTTTCGTGTGTGAATGTTGCTCGTACTTGCATCTGTATTGTTATTGTACAGTTGTTACGCTCTGGTTGTAAATTGTAGTCAAACTGAATTTCCATTTGATTGGATCAATAAAAATGATCTTATCTTATAAATCGTAAGGTCTGATAAGGGGAGCTTTACTTTTAACTTATTTTTTATTCCCCGTGTTTGTTTGTGGTGCAGACTTGTGTGACTAGTTTACGAAAAAAAAACATGACGTAATATATGCAGTATTAAAATCCATATTTTAAATGGTTTTAGGCGACCTCTGGCAAATCGTTATTCGACCCCCAAGGTGGTCGCGATGCACAGGTTGAGAACCCCTGATTTAGAGGAACACTTCGCTTAATTTTTAGAAAGATTGTTTCACGTGACGGAACACCTATTCAGACCTCGCGGAGCTCTGGGGTTCCGCAGAACACAGGTTGGGAAACACTGCTCTAAGCTAATACCTGCGCTCTGATTCATTTGCCGTGTCCACCTCTTTCCTCTCTCTTAAAAAAAATCATCTACACCTCTTATACACCTACTATTTTTGCGAATCTCTTGACCAGGATATCCATGGTCAAATTCAATTATTGGGTACGCTAAAACTAACAAAATTTAACCCTTACTTTCTATTTCACAAACATGTTTTATTACATTCATCACAATAAAATTGATTGTCAACTCGGAAATGTTGTACAAAATGTTTTTGTGTTTAAGTAGCCGACAAAGCGAGTTCTATGTAATCGTTTGTTCACGAATTATTAGATCTATTTTGAAGGAATGGAACCCACGACATAATAGAGCCTTCTTCAACAATGGTTTCATCAGAATAAAGCCAAAAGCTAATGATTATTGAGTTTAGGTAAAACTGAGAACGTGAACATTATTGGTTGACAATCACTTCCGGTGTTGGATAATTGCGTTTATCAATCAATGTTCAAGTATTCTATCTGACGCTGCCAACTGCGTTTAAATAATTCATCGCTGCCTAAGGACAGCGAAAGAGCATGGGCCTGAAGAAAATCGTACAATGCAAAAAATGGCCAGCTCCTCTACCACCGAAGCAAAAGCCACCTTAACCTGCGCTATTTGTGGACGGGAGTGTCTCTCCAAAATAGGGCTCCATAGCCACAAGAAAAAGTGTGCGAGATGAACCAGAGTGGTCCTACGACTGAAGGAGGGCCAACAACAATGGTAAGGAATGAACCTTAATGATTTAAAGCTGTAAAGACGGTGGGCTTGAGAGTCGCATCAGGTCTGTCAGTTAACAAAACATTCTCACATCCCCAAAGTGGGAAACACTGATCTATCCCCCAGTGGTAATAAAGACTTTGGACGGGGTACGCGTTGCATCTTATTAGCTAAGCAGATTTTTTAATAATACCTATTTATTATGTTCTGCTAATAATTTTTTTTAAAGTATAGAATCGCCACGAATTTTAACTCTCTGGTATTGTAGAACATTTATGTTGGGGGGGGGGGGGGGGGGGCTAATTTACAGTGGGTTCAAGTCGATTTTGAGATATCGAATTTTGCAAATAAAAATTCATATCGAATGTTAATGCTATGATAACAGTTAAAAATTGATTGGAAGAGATCTTATCTTATATTATCTTATCGTAAAAATAGAGACGTTAATTCAAACAAAAAAAAAGATGATTACGTCCTACGGGTCATGCATCTAGCCATGCATGTTGACCAATGACTTAAATTCTGCAAAGTCACTGGTTTTCCTGGCTGGTTCAGGCAACCAAGATGTGTTTGAAAAAGCTCAGATTGTCGGAATTATGGTGGGAATTAATAAAAGACTTGTTTCAAGAGTTTAAAATATTGCCTTAAATGTCATATCGACACCAACAATTTCATTCTTCTCATAGTTGCAAGTACATTGGAGAGGGGTGGGGGTGGGCGAGGGTACTCAGCATTTTAAAAATTATAAAAGGGGTTCACATAGGTCAAAAGTCTGGGAAACACTGAATTAGATAGCCTTCAAAAAGATCAGTTAGGTCAGGCTCACATTGAACTTCACTTTTACCTATCCTTTAGTTTTTTGGACCGTTGGGGCACCACACAAGATCTTTCAACTGACTTTCTCCATTCCTCTCTGTCCTTTGCCTTTGATAGAATTTCATTCACAGACAGGCCTGTCCATTCTTTGATGTTGTCATCTCGTCGCTTCCTCTGTCTTCCTCATCTTATTTTCTGGTACCTTTCTTTGAAGGAAGACCTTTGCGAGCCCTGAGTACCGTTCGGTGTGGCCATAGAGTTTGAGTTTACGTTTTGACAATGGTTAGCAGGTCATCGTGTGGTCCAATTGCTGGATTAATCCGAATCTAGTCTCTTCATTCGTGTTGTGGTCTTTGTAAGCCACACCTAGGATTTAACTATATCTTCATAACTATCAGTTCATCGAATGCATATGAATATTAACAATGTAATAATAACATTACAAAATCTCCGTATTCTTGGGTATCAAGTGGTTAGTCCAGTGGTTCCCAAACATTTTGATTCGTAAACCCCTTGCTATATTTTGTGGTTTTCAGTAGACCCCTGTTTAACTTATACAGGTACTGCATTTTTGTAAATTGACAAACAAATTTTTTTTTAAAGTCATTTTTAACTGTAATGAGTCGAAGAGTAAATAAGTAATTTCAAGCTATTTAGTAAGTTAGAGAGCTATATCTTTTTTATTGATAAAATTCAAATTTATAACTATTAAAATAACAATTGATATGTATTACTTGAATCTCCAAAGACACTGGAAAAGTGTTGTTGTTTTTTTTGTTTTTTGTTTTTTTTTGCAGGTTCATCATCCGAATTATATTATTATGTTTCAAATAGGAATTAATTGTACTATTAAGTAGTTCTCCAAACAATGAATATTAATTAATTAATTTATTGGCCTTAAGTCTCGCTGTAGAAGTTTTCTTAAAGAGCAGTTTCTTGTGTATTTCTTCGTCTTTCACGTCTGGCTCAAATATTGGGTCAGCGGAACTGTTTTCTCAAACAGGAGAAGGGGCGAAGTAACTGGCGTCTAAACCAGTAAGCTTTGGGCAGGAGGGACTCATTAGCCTAGGCTTGCAACCCACCTAGCAGGGGGAAAACTGAATTCAAACCTTTGCTGCCTTGCAGATATACTCAAACATGGGAACTGTTTCGTTGTTCAACACCGAGGAAAAATAAGGAGCCAAGGACCCTTAGGCAGTATGCAGCACACAGCGTTACATCCAGTCAGAGCTTGCGAGGCCGCTGATCCCAAACTGTATATGTTGTTTGCAAAGAATTACACAAGAAGCTTTTGTTATAACTCATACCACCGATGTGAGTACCTATTGTTTCTTAAAGAAATTTGTTTAAAAATATCAGATGTACGTTTGTGTAAAGCAGTTTTTTTTAAAACTACTTTACAGCTGGTAAAATCAATATTTTATCTACAGTGTTTTCCGTATTTGACTATAAGTAAAGAGATCTTGTAAGACGCTCACAAGTCACCATCTTCTCTGTATAATGTTGAAGAGAGATTTTGTGGTGTCTATTCTGAACTTTATCTTCGCGAGTTCGAAAGTTTAAATCTTTATCTTTTTATCAGGGTGGCATCGTCTCAAATGATCGTCCAGTGTAATTAGTTTCATATCGTCATACAAAGGCACATAGGCAACAGCTTGTTTGACAAGGAAGAAATGAATCCCAATTTAAAAAAAACAATGTTGTATAATCTACATTTCTTTTTTTTTTTACATGCAGAAAAAAAAATAATCAAAAAGTATTATAATTAAATATAACAATTGTTCGTTTGAATAGCAGGATAAATATTGAAAGGATTAAATCATATATTTGAAATAATTACATTGATGAGATGTGAAAATAAAAGTCACGACTTGCTTAAATAAAATACATTTTCGTAGACCCCCATGGACATCTCAGAGACACCCATTTTATTTTTTTACTTTCGTAGACCCCATGGAACTCTTATTAGACCCCTGCGGGTCTATATAGACCACTTTGGGAATCACTGGTTAGTCGAACTAACAATACAACAGTATCGGCAACACTTTAGACACCAGCGCGTCTATTCTTTTTGTATCGATGGAAATAGGGTTATAGTTGCTGACAGTTTGTAGTTCATAGTTTCTGATATTCTTTCTGAAAATATGGAAACCTGTCTTTTTACCTGCCTGAGCGGACCAATTCGGGGGCCAATTTTGAGTTTGTTTCCACACAAACTGTCTTTGTAGCCTTGTTATTGTTTCATGTTTTGTTAGGTACAGTAAGTAATTGTGTATCAAGGTTCAACTTGATCTAAGAATGGATGTGAGAGAAATTACAAGCTTAAAGTATGTACCAGAATGACAGTCAGACAGAGTGAGTTTATACTGATCCTGTCTTTTGTCTGTCTGTCTGTCTGTTGGTGAGAAGAGACTGAACTTTGGTCGTTATTATCGTGAATAACAATAAAAAAGATATTTATACAGCCTATATTTCTGTTTACAACTTAAAATGTTTATAGAGCCTACATTTCTGTTTACAAATTAAAATGCCTATAGAGCCTACATTTGTGTTTACAAATTAAAATGTTTATAGAGCCTACATTTCTGTTCACAAATTATGTTCATTGGCTGTCTGTGGCCATCCTAAAATATTTCTTTTAATTATTGATGTGAAGCTTTAATATCCTACGTAGTTAGGCATTGCATTAACCTTTTAAATAAGAAGAGGAAAGCAATAAATAATGTTTGTTTACCTATCGAAAGCAGCCTTTTTTTAAAAGAATCCTACCAGACAGAAAGACAGTGAATTAATAAAAGTTTTGAAACAAATGTAATTACATGATTGATTCAAAATAATTAATGGTATTTCAGTCATATAGGGCTTTCCTTTAAAAAAAAAAGTATGTTTTATTTGATTTGTTCTATGAAAAAAGCAAAGAGACCAACCTAAAAGATAAATGAAGAGTTCCTCTTAGTTCTCCGAATTAGCAAAATGTTCCGTCGGGGTTGAAGCCGGATAATCCTTGCTACAAAAGTGTGAATAATTAAGAATAATTTCTTTTTGTCCGACACTATCGCACACAACAGAATCATACAAAAATGAGCCTTTTTACACTTGCCAATGCTATACAAAAAAAAGGGTTGGGGGACGCGATCTTTGGTCTGATTTGCAAGATTAATTTTCTGTTTGTTCTTTTGAAAGGCTTTTGACAAAGTTTACCACCATAGTTTGCTTAAAAAATTAAAATATTTCGGCATTAATGGTCCACTGCATCAGTGGATTAAAGATTTTCTGATAGGGAGAGAACAAACTGCAATAATAAATGGCTCTAAATCAACACCAATAACAGTAAACTCAGGTGTACCTCAAGGAACAGTCTTGGGTCCACTACTATTTTTAATTTACATAAATGATTTAACAAATTGCATTAGTTCAGGAACAAAAGTCAGATTATTTGCAGATGATTGCATAATATATAGAACAATAAAAACAACACAAGACACAGATATTTTACAAAAAGAATTAGATGAATTACAGAAATGGGAATCAAATTGGAGCATGTCTTTCCACCCAGAAAAATGTCAGTTGTTAAGAGTAACAAAAAAACTAAAACAAATTAATTCCACTTATCTTATTCATGGCAAACCAGTAATACAGACAAAAAATGCAAAATACCTAGGTGTTAAAATAAATGAAAAACTGTCATGGAATCCACATATTGATGAAACTATTTTAAAAATCCAACAATGAATTAGGGTTTATTAAAAGAAATTTCTATAAATCAAATAAGAACATAAAACTAAAATGTTATTTAACCTTGGTTAGGCCAATAATAGAATATGCATCCACCGTTGGGGACCCCTCAACTCAAGAAAACATTAAGAAACTGGAACAAACACAAAAAAGAGCAGTGAGATTCTTAACAAAGGAATATTTACATTTGACTAGAGTAACACTATTAGTAAAATCACTAAATTTAGAAAGCCTTCAGGACAGAAGACTCAAAAGTAAAGTAGCAATTATACAAAAAACACTGAACCATAATCTTCAAATACAAAAACTAAACTTAATAAAATACTCTGAAAGACACAAAAATAAAGGCACATTCCTCGTCCCATATGCTAGGACAAATGTGTACAAATACTCCTTCTTCCCTAGTGCTATTAGAGCATGGAATGGGTTGCCTGAGCTAGCCAGGAAAACCAGTGACTTGGCAGAATTTAAGTCATTGGTTAATATGCATGACTAAATGCATGACGCGTAGGAAGTAACGTTTGTATTATATAAGATGAGATCAGAAATCTATGTTTAAATACGATGTAGCCAAATGATTCTTATCTCCCGGCTGAATCCATATATATTTATATAATAATAAGTCTTGTCTTTTTTAGTCCGAAGATTAATGAGGAATGCAGTATTTTCGTGGCTGTGCAGCCCCAGCTGTGGCCTATATATTGTGCCACCTTCAACATCACCATTGTCCGCCAGTGGTCGATTAAGATTTTCTTCTCGACAGCTGATTTTCCTTTGACTATATATATATATATATACATACATATAAATATATACGATCTCTCCTTCTAATCAGGCCTTCTGTAAACACTGCTAAACACAACATAACACATCAACACATTAAGAACTTGACAACAAGGCTCCAAATAATCTGGTACTTTAATAATGAGTGAATAAGAAGATAAAAGACTATTGGCATCAAACACATCAACAACTAAAATGTTACTCTGTACATCACCGTACAAAACTCTACTGTCCCTCTTTCTGGACTCGCACATCAACACCTGAGGATTCAACCAGGACGACTTCATAGCCAGACTGTCAGTGCTGGTCTCCTCCGAGTCCTGTCTTGAACTGCCGCTTTCCTACACACTGTGTCTCTGGTTTGCGCAGGCTTATGATCAGATGACCATAACACGGGCGCTATTCACGTGCAAAGTTCATGCCAGTACTGTCCCTTGCCTTTCAATATAGCACGCTAAACTGTATTACTGGCCTGCGTCACATATGTCAGCTGATCACACACAGTTAACCCTTTTGCATCGCGAATAGGGTTATAACAATATATATATATATATATATATATATATAGTCCTAGGAGTTGAAAGTCTAAACTAAAAAAAAACTACGTTGTTATAGCAAACAAAATATTTTTTTTATTATATAAAGGGGAGAACTGTACATTTACATATCTCAATACTGCAAAATTATTATCTTTTTCTCTATCAAGCGAAACTAGTTAATTACTATTAATTCAATACTTTATTTATTATTTGTTTTATGATCCATGTTTTGTTAGGTACAATAAATAATTGTGCTTATGTTTCTCAACTAGATCCAGGAAAGGGAAGTGTAAGAAATAATTTGAAAAAAATGTGTACGAGACAGACAGACAGACACAGACAGACAGACAAAGTAAATAGTTATAAGCTTCGTAAAATTAAAAAAAGAAAAAAAAAAGATCGCACTATGTGGTTCGTGTGGTATGCGCTCTGGGCTGTCGTCTCGATGGGGTTTGGTTCGAACACTACCATTCCCCGGGTACGGAGGGAATTTAGAACTAGGATAATGTAATATAACAATCTGAAGGAAAGTCCAAAACATGTTTAAAAAATGTGCATATGGTTTGTAAGTAATACGTGGAAAGTAAGGGAAAAAATTACTGAACATTTACTTGGGAAGACGATCTTGTTCAAAAAAGAAAACAAATGATCATTTAAGAATGCAGCTTTCAAATATGCAAGCATGTCTTGACTACATTTGAATACAGGACGCATTTAGTAATCTAATTTATAAAGTAGAATGTTTATATGTGCAGATATATATGTCCCCGTATAGAAATAAAAACCTCTTGACCAATCTTGATAAAACTTGGCAGAAATGTTCCTTGGGTACCAATTTAGACCTTAGTGTATGTATTGTAGCCCTAAAACAAACTTAAGACCCTCAAAAAAAATAGACCAACTCTTTTACAGCTATAGTATTTTATTGATCTAGTAATGTTTACAATGTTGACATGAGAAAAGATCGAAAAGATCTAGATCTAATTTTAAAAAATACACTTTGCGCAGATAGTTTTTTACTTTGACACATAAAAATACAAAAGAAGGTCCATTGATTTCATTATATAATTAAATTAACCTTCAAATTTGTGTTTCAAAACCATTTTCTCCATACATAAGTTCCTTATAGCTGTGACTACAGATTTCCTGACGAACATTCTTTCATTAGACAATACCGTAATGTTACACAACTTTCCATTCCTAGATCTAAAACTCTAAGATGATATAACTTCTCTTTGTTTTATACTTTAACACATTAACATACTAATTATAGTCCATTCATTTCATATTTTGATCCAATTAACATTCAAATTTGGTTTTCTAAAGCATTTGTAATACATTCGTTTACGAAAGCTACGAAGCCGTGTTGAGATAGGCCTATATTCATTCATGAATCGCGTACGAAAAATTATTTCGTTTAATTGTTTACTTTAGAATCCCATTCATTTAACTAATTGGGTAAACCCGTTTTAATTGTACTATTAATCTATCGCTCTTATCGTTTTTAATAGATATGTATGTATCGGCTTCGAGTAAACCCATTTTCGCAAAACTAATTTTATTTTCGTAGCGAAAGAGAAAAACTTGAAAGGATCATTAGTTAAGTTTAACAATATCTAAATCCAATCCACCAGATTAGTAAACACAAACTTAGAACCCCAGGCCGCTGGTAATGTCAGGCTAGTATAGAATATAACTTACTAGGGTATCAGATATATGCAATGCACAAAAAAAAACTTACCTTAACAGGCTGAATAGTTTCATCATTTTTTTAGATAACCTACGCCCGCTTCACAATAACTAGATCCATATTAATATTAAAGCTTTTCGAAATGAGGAATTTGTGTTAACTTCATAAAGAAAAGAGAATAATTTGCACGCTCTTTTGTTCCTGAGTCTGTGACTTTATCAACAATGACAATTGACTTACGGATATCTTTTGGATACAGAAAAAAAATAAATTTGACATAAGTGAGATAAATGGCTTTGAATGCGCAGTTCTTACCCTTACATAGGCCTAAGCGTTGTTGATTTTAAAAAGTATTTTTTCATATTTCGCTTGATTTTACAATTTTAGATACATCGACGCTGTTCAGACCAAACTGAAATCATTGTTTGACGTTTATTTCGACCCAACAGCGCATGCGCGGATGTGGCGTGACCTCTGTGCAGGTGACAACATTTCAAAAATATAGTTAATGCCTAGGCTTATATATGATTAAAATATGTTATTGGTGTTGTAACCGATCTTTATATTATGTCGTTCCCCTGATGGACGATTGGGTGGGGGGGGGGGGGGGGGGGGGGCGAATACCTCTACTGCTCTTCTCACATAAATCTTTTGAGTTGTGGGGGGCGGTCCTACTATTATGGAAAAATCATAGTTTGTGAACAAAATTAGTTGAGTTAAAATGTAAGTTTTATATTATGTCGCTACCCTTCTGGTATTTTTGCCGATTAGGTGGGGTAAAAGGGGGGGGGGGGATTTCATCTACTGCCCTTCCCACTCTAGTCCTCTGAGTGGAGGGGCGGTTCTATGTTTATGAAGAAATCATAGTTTGTGAACAAAATTAGTTGAATATCTATATAAGCTACGTATTGATAAGTGAACCCATTTGTATATTATGTTGTGCACTTTTTCTAATCTCAAATTTTATCATTATTAAATATAAAATGAAAAAGGGGTTGTACTAGGTGTAAGGGGCGATGCATGCGCCCATCGGACAAATCAATGCTATTTCTTTTTGAATTATAGTTAAGAAATTAAAAAATTAAAAGAAAAATATGTCACTAATGTAATTTATATATGCTTTAAATGTAATTCATATATCTATTCTTTAATGCCAAATGCAATCATTAGCAGAAATCATAAAAAGGAGCGATGACTAATTATTATCACTCTACCGCCCCTCCCCTTTCGGGGAAGTGATCACTTCCCAATCATCATTACTAACAATCTCCCCTCATTGGTACGACCTCAGCGGTGGAAACTGAATAAGGCCGATTGGGAACAATTCCAAAAAAGATGCTCAGAGGATATCACAGAAAATATCCTCGATGAACAGAACCCAGCTGATACCTTTGCTAGCAAGCTACTTAGTATAGCCAGGAAAGTTGTCCCCCTAACCTCCGCAAATCCAAAACGGCCTAGCAAACCATGGTTTGATACAGCCGGCAAAAGTGCTATTGGCGATAGGAAAAAACGACTGGCTACATTTATAAAGAATCCTTCCCAGGAAAACCTAAAGCTATTCAGAATAGCTAGAGCAAAGGCTAGACAAACCATACGGTCAGCCAAAAGGAATTCCTGGAGAAGTTTTGTCGGCAGTCTGGATGCCAAAACTTCTGCTAGAGCGGTCTGGAAGGCAGTAAGGCGAATCAAAGGGAAAGAATCAAATGCAATAGGGCATTTAAAAAACGAAGGACGAACTGTCAAGTCCCACAGAGAAATAGCTGACTGCCTTGCATCCTCAATAGCAGAAAAGTCATCCAATGCACATTACACGCAAGAGTTCCAAAAAGTCAAAACCAGGGAGGAAAGACACTCCATTAATTTCAGGTCAGAGAACAATGAAGACTACAACAAACCGTTCTCGCTTGAGGAACTGAGGGAATCGCTAGACAAGTCACATGACACAGCACCTGGAGAAGATGAAATCCATTACCAGTTCCTCAAGCACCTTCCCGAACCCTCATTGGCAGTCCTGCTAGAGGTCTATAACTGTGTGTGGCAAACAGGCGCTTTCCCAAACAGCTGGAGAAAAGCCACAGTTATACCGATACCTAAACCGGGAAGAGACGGCTCTGACCCAGCTAACTATCGACCAATAGCACTAACAAGCTGCATCTGCAAAACCATGGAAAGAATGATTAACAGTAGGCTGGTCTGGTACCTGGAGAGGAATAAAGTGATCTCTAACTACCAGTGCGGATTCCGGCAAGGGCGGACAACAACTGACCACCTGGTAAGGCTGGAAGCTTGTATTAAAAATGCATTACTCAGAAGAGAACATCTAGTAGCTGTATTCTTCGATATAGAAAAGGCCTATGACACAACCTGGAAACATGGCATTCTACGTGACCTGGAGCTTATGGGGCTTAAGGGACATCTTCCCCGTTTTGTGGGGGAATTCCTGAAAGACCGAAAATTTCAGGTTCGAGTGGGCAACTCCGCTTCTGACACTCATGACCAGGAAATGGGTGTACCTCAAGGCAGCATTCTGTCAGTCACCCTGTTCAACATTAAAATAAATAGCATCATAAATGCTCTGTCCCCTGGCATAGAGTGCTCTTTGTATGTTGATGACTTTGTCATTTTTACTTATGGGAAAAACATGAACACCCTAGAAAGAAAATTACAGTTATGTTTAAACAAAATTCAAAATTGGGCAAACGATAATGGTTTTAAATTTTCGGACTCCAAAACAGTTAGTATGCATTTTTGTAATTTAAGGGGACTCCACCCAGACCTTGAACTATTTATACACAAAAAGAAGATCCCTGTCGTGAAAACTACAAATTTTTTAGGCCTCACTCTAGATTCCAAATTTAATTTTCTCCCCCACATTAAGGAACTTAAGAGGAAATGCCAAAAGTCATTAAACATATTTAGAGTGCTCAGCCATACGGACTGGGGAGCTGACAGAGATACCTTGCTGCTATATATCGGAGTCTAATTCGATCCAAGCTAGACTACGGATCCATAATATATGGAGCAGCAAGGAAGTCGTACCTAAAAATACTGGAACCAATACAAAATGCTGCCCTGCGTCTCAGTCTCGGCGTGTTTCGTACATCACCTATCCCAAGCCTCCATGTGGAGGCTGGAGAACTCCCCATGGATATAAGAATGAAAAAGCTTGCAATGCAGTATATAGTCAAGCTAAAATCCAACCCCACGAACCCTGCTTTCGATTCCATATTTAACCCCACAGAGGTAGAGTTATACAATCGAAGGCCTAACGTCATACAGCCGTTAGGCCTTCGAATGAGAGAACCCATCCAAAATTTAACTCCACCCATTGACCAAATCTCTAAAACAGAAACCCCTCAGAATCCTCCTTGGCTAATGAATAAACCCAAATTAAATTTATCCCTCCTTAATTTCAAAAAAGAAAATACAGACCCAAGCATACTACAAGTCCACTTTAGGGAACTGCAAGAGAGCTACGGAGATTGTGGCACCATCTACACAGACGGATCCAAAATGGATGGAAAGGTCGCTTGTGCCTGCTCCTTTCGGAACAAAACAATCTCCCGTAGACTCCCCGATGGCTGCTCCATCTTTACGGCCGGTTGCATGCAATATCGCTTGCACTTATGGCCGTCAAAGCATCAGAAAGGAGGAAATTTATAATCTGCTCCGACTCCAAATCTGCATTGCAAGCTTTGGGGCGGATGAAGACTGACATTCCATTGGTACATAAGAGCCTGAAGCTGTTGGACCAAATAACAGCCGACCATAGGGATGTCACCTTCATCTGGGTCCCCTCCCATGTGGGTATTGAGGGAAACGAAGCCGCAGACAGAGAAGCAAAGAGAGCCCTAAATCATGCGGTGTCAGGAACCCAAATTCCCTGCTCGGACCTGAGACAAAGTATTGCCTCTGCCACCTACCAAGAGTGGCAGGACCGATAGGAGACTGAGACTCACAATAAACTCAGGCAGATTGTGGCGGATGTCAGGTGGCGGTCCACATCTAAGGGTCTGACAAGGCGTGGTAGCACGACCATGTCCATACTTAGGATTGGCCACACCTACATCACGCACTCTTTTGTGCTGAAGAAAGAAGAGCCCCCACTTTGTGAGTATTGTGACTCTCGCCTCACCGTGGAACATATCCTCATCGACTGCCCCAGATACCAAGATGTCAGGGAAAAATATTTTAGAGCCACTAATTTAAAAACACTATTCAATTATGTCGACCCTGGGAAGGTACTGGGCTTTATCCGGGAAGTGGGGTTGTCTACGAAGATCTGATTTATGAATTCTGTAGACATGTACTATTTACATTAGATTTTTACCAAATTATTAAATTTTTACTACCTCTACTATTTTAACTGTGAATAGACCTTGATTTTAATGATTTGACTGAATGGAATTTGGCCCTTGTTGTGTGGAGGGAGAGTGGCCCTTGAGGGACTGCAGGCACGACATGGCCTAAATTGTGCCGATGTGCCCAAAATCACAAATCACAAATCCAGACAAAAACATGATGTTTTAAAACAGAATTTTCAAATATGGCAAAAGAGTTTATGTAATTTCACATGAATTTATCATAATTTTTTAAAGAAAGACTTTGAAAGAAAGACTTTGCTTTCAAAAATTTAGAATTTATACGAACGTTTTCAGTAGAAGAGTAACGATTGAGATGAGTTCCATAATCTTCAAATACAAAAACAAAATTTAATAAAATACTCTGCAAGACACAAAAATAAAGGCACATTTCTCGTCCCATATGCTAGGACAAATTTGTACAAATACTCATTCTTCCCTAGTGCTATTAGAGCATGGAATGGGTTGCCTGAGCTAGCCAGAAAAACCAGTGACTTGGCAGAATTTAAGTCATTGGTTAATATGCATGACTAAATGCATGACGCGTAGGACGTAATCATCTTCTTTTTTGAAGTAACGTCTGTATTATATAAGATAAGAAGATAAGTTCTGAACCCAAAGATTATTTTCCTAGTCGCCTTTTTCCAACCTTTACTCATATAATTCATATTATTAAAGTAAAACATTATTGAAAAGGTTATTTTTAATAGGACGAATAATGAACTCTAGAGGTTAGGAGAAAGCGTTTCTGCAGTGAAGAATGCAAGAATCGCCCCCCCCCCCCCAATTCCAAAGTTCTGGATCCGGTAGTGTCAACATCTCACAAAACAGATAAGTGACTCATATGTCTTTGCAATTTACAAAAGCTTCAAGTAACTCACTCTGTCTATCTGTCCAAATAGAATTTTGCACAAGTAAATTTTTTTCCCTTCCTCCTTGTTAAAGCAAGGTGAAACCATAATTAGTCATTGGCCCTAAAGAAAAATACAAAAATCAATAGAGAGATTGACCAATCATTTCATGAATTAGTCATATTTAATTAATTTCGTTGCATATAGAGACAGTATTAGCTAATTAGCGAATTGGGTCGTTGCCTACAAATTTCAAACTAACAATAAAATCTTCTCTTTTCATAAGCACTTTACTGGCTCAGTGACTAGCCTGTCGAATTTTTTAAAAATATTGCTTTAAACAAAAAGCCATCACAAAAACCTCCCAGCTATCCCATCCATAGTAGATTGTGTATGCTAAAAGCATAAAAGTGAGGGAAAAAACATATTGTAAAAATGTGTATAATTGCACAGTTTTATTAGCGGCGCCAGAAAGGGGAAAAGACGCTAGCTAGCAGTAGATCTACCCTTAGATTAATTTCTAATCTAGACTTTGATCTAGTTCTAGACTTAGACTTAGATCTTGAATCTAGTTTGTATGACAAATGACAATGGAGATATGAATTTTTATTTTGCAAGGGTAATGTCTGGTCCAAGTAGACTTACTCCAAGTCGTTCAATTCATGTCTAGCTAGCTCACTACCTAACTAAAATAGTTCATGAATTTTTTTTTCGTGTTGCCAATTTATATAATCTTGTAAGAAGAATAAATCTTTTTTAGTTTCTCTTTATTACATGTTACATGTTATTAATTTTGAATGTATGGATAAGGTTAATTATTATTATTTCCACATAAACTGTCTTTGTAACCTAGTTATTGTTAGTCTAGCTCTAGTTCAAATTAATTAAATGATTGACTGAAAATAATTAATACAATTATAATTAATATGTAGCACAAAATATCAACAACCGTTATCCCGATTTGTGCCAAAAAAGGATTTTATCGCCCAGGTGTGGACCAGCAGCTCTTATATACCTACCGCTCGGCCTCCGTTATATTTCTATATTGTAACCGCGGGAGAATCGCCATTTCAGCGTACCATTATCGAAGATCCCCTATGTAGAACGGCGTGGCGGACTTGTTGGACTAAGTGAGGAAAGAAAAAAATTCCCTCGGGATAACCCCTCTTAGCCAGTTTTCACTACAGGACGTTTTCGTGGAGGCGACACAATGAGACTGCCGGAGCTGGAATTCTCCAAAACGTTGCGATAGAACTTGCAAGCTGCCCAAAATATGAAATCTTACGTTCGAGTTTTTTTCTAGGTCTAAACGTGACGAACAGGTGGACGGACAGACGGATCTGCAGTCAGATGTTTGTAAAATGTTTTACATCTTTCGAATGTCCCTTCAGAGTTTAAGCTAATTTATTTCCTAGTCCAAACCTCGCGCAGGACGACGGAAGATAGGAGCGGGCAGGGTTTGAACCCGGGACTAACGATAAGTCCGAATGACAGTCCAGCGCACAAAAACCAAACGACCAGGCAGCCATCCAGATGGATAGATGGACACAAAACTAATACGGTTTTTTTCCTTTCGCAGTTCCCCTATACAACTACGTGTATTTATTGGTAAGTGGCTAGAAATGAACTTTAGATCTGATGATAGAAATAAATCTAACATTGTTTTCTGACTGACAAAACTATTAAAAATCATATCGAATTTCCTTTCAGCAGTTGTTAAATGGACCAAATTCGACAAAAAGTAGACTGTTACTTTCGCACAGTAGCTCAAGAATAGTATTGATTAGTCTAGTTCAATAAAATGTAGACCGCAATCGAAAACATTAAGCCGATATTTTCTGATGAAATTAAAAATCTTCTACGGGATGTCCACAATACTTCACTTGTAACTAATAGGTTTTTGAAGTTATCAATCGGTCCCTGCTATGAGAAGATGATGAAACTTAAAGTCAACAACGGTTTTCAAAAATGTCTTCACGACAATTTCAACTTGACAATTATTGTTGTTAAACGTAGTCTTGGTCATCATTGGGAAGACATTATAGAATGGACTTGGCCTGTCTTTGAAAACGATTCTTTTTCAAGGAAAAAGGCAGAAAGGAATAGGGAAAAACGGTTGACAGATCATGTGTGGTGCCTCAACTATTTAACAGACTAAGTCATTAAGGCATTGATGAAAGTGGTGGAAGGTGCTGGCCTTCGATAATTTTCAATTAACCCTGATAATCTGAAAACTAAATAGTTATTAGATAGATATATAGATCAATAGATAGATATAGACAGATAGATATAGACAGATAGACAGACAGACAGACAGATAGATAGATAGATAGATAAATAGATAGATAGATAGATAGATAGATAGATAGATAGATAGATAGATAGATAGATGCACGGTGTGTGTATCACCTTTTGCTCCACCCTTGCTACGCCACTGATTTGATAGATAGATAGATAGATAGATAGATAGATAGATAGATAGATAGATAGATAGATAGATAGATAGATGCATGTTGTTACTATCACCTTTTGCACCCCCCTCCTTGCTACGCCTCTGACTTTAGCTTCTGATAAGCAACTTGAAACTAATACACATGTAAATTATAGCTAGCGCTACATCTGTGGTCAGGTTTTTAACCCTTGAAGTCGACAATTTATGGCAGCGACTATTGCGCTTGGGTGACGAAGTGGAAATATAATAGCATTTACAAACTACTGAAGTGTGGCTTGTAAATTTGTTGTGGTGGGGGGTGGGGGGGCTAAGTGTTTAAAACACAATTGTATAACGTCTTCTCGTATAATTCTTATACTAAGCATTTATTTACAACGAAGTTTAGAGAATAACTGGTCACTTACTTATTTCTACAAAAGCTCAGTTAGGCCAAATAGTTTGATATCGAGGCCAAATAGTTTAATATCGAGGCCAAACAGTTTAATATCGAGGCCACA
Source organism: Biomphalaria pfeifferi (assembly GCA_030265305.1). Taxonomy (NCBI): domain Eukaryota; kingdom Metazoa; phylum Mollusca; class Gastropoda; family Planorbidae; genus Biomphalaria; species Biomphalaria pfeifferi. The sequence goes on along the minus strand of JASAOG010000161.1, from coordinate 230,195 downwards.
AAGTTTGATATCGTTATCTCAGTAACAAGAAATTTGAAATAAAATACAAGTTTGAGTTATGAAAAAAATATGTTGAAATCCAATTCTTGTGCGTTTGTATGTATGTATGTATATATATATATATATTTATATATATATTGCATTGAAAAATTATAATGATTAAAGTTTTCGCCTTGTGGCCAACGAGCTTGTAATTCTACTCTCAGCGAAAGTCAACTGTTACATTTCTAGGAAAATCGTTAGAGCCGTTTTTGAGATCAGCTGTCCAGGTTCCTGCATTCAGGTTCCTAGATCCAGGTTCCATGAAGCAGTGTCTTGAATAGAGGTATTGTAATAAAAGAAACAAAGAAGTGGAAATGTATAAAGTCAATATCGAAGAATGAAAAAGATTGTTACAGACAGTCTATGTGATCAGGCAATTGTCTGGTTAGATATTTAGTATCAGGGGACGACACCTCGGCTGAATAATTTTGGTGCGATACATACACCCGAACTCATTTTGGAAACATGTTCGTAATTGACGAAAATGATTGAGCGAACGACTTCCCATCCGAACAGTTGCTTTTATGTTCTGTTAGTTTTAAATATTACTGTTCTTAAAGATTTGAATGGAAATACCGTGCCTCTACAGACTAGATCAGAGGTTCTCAACCTGTAGTTCGCGACCCCTTTGGGGTTCGATTGCCGATTTGCCAGGGGTCGCCTAAGACCATCGAAAATATGGATTGTTTTGTCTATTCTTCTATTGTTGTGTGTGTGTGAGGGTGTTATGGGGGTCGCGGCAGAGTGGGGATAGTATAAGGGGATCGCCGAAGTTAAAAAGTTGAGAACCGCTGGACTAGATAGACCGCAGCTCACGTGGTGTCGTATTACGTGGCATCTTTTGTGTCAAACTATTCCCCTTTTAGTGGCTAGGAAGAAAATCTTTGCAGTGGTTACGTTTCGACATTTAATATTGCAGTTAGTATATTCATTATGGCTTTAGAACGAAACATCAGGAGATGTAAAATCTCTTAGGTATAGGGTTAAACATGTACTGTTCGTCTTGTGCGCCTAACTTCTACAATGCCTTTTCTTTGGACATCAAATGTGTGTCCCAGGGCCTTCGTGAGAGCTCTCTGTTTATTTCAGAGGCCCTCTTCTGGCACCTACTTACCTGTATGTCAGTGAGGGCAAAATGGCGTCCTAGTTAATCTTTATAAAGCTAAGACGGGAGAGGGCGTACCCCTGTTACGCCCTCCGCATTTAAGCTCCCTGAAAAAGATCCCTTTAAATGCTATACGACTTACAAATAAAAAAAAAGACTCCAGATTGGGCCCTTTTATTAACACTTTGATATTGACAAATGTCACTGACATATCGGAAAGAGGTGTAATCATTGTTATTGTTTTTTCTGCAACTCAGGGACACATAATTCTCCGACAAAATATGAAATGTCTTCACAAAAACTGTCATCACATAATTAAATACATACATTTTTACAACCCCTCTATGCGAGACATAACTTTATGGAGGTTTAGAGGTGGTGGCGGAGGTCGGAAGGTGGAACCTGACGCTGACCTCAAAAACGGCTACAACAATTTTTCTACAAAATTTAGCAGTTTATGTATTTCTCTGAGAAAAGAATCACAAGCATTGGCAACACGGAGAAAGCTCTAGTTTAACCCCGTAATCATTTTTCAATTCAAAAATGAAATAAATTTAAATTTGGCTTGAGAAATATAAATATATGTCTAGATCTAACATCGGTTTGCAAGGAGTATCGAGTTCTTAACAGGACTATCGCCTTTGGGGTGTTTCCGAATGTAAGGCAATACTAATTCAAGAGTTTAAGTAATGAATGTTCGGGAAAATTTTGTTTGCCTCGTCTTCTACGTCAATCTAGGTCTAAATCTAGGGTCTAAATCTAGGTCTAAATCTAGGGTCTAAATCTAAAGGTTTATTATTGGTATATTTTTAAGTGTAGTAGATCTATACATTTGCTAAAACTGGATTCTTTCTCGAAAAATAAGAGTGGGGAGGGGAAAGGCGATGTCTCCTTTTTTTTAAATTTAATATTCATAAGTGCCCGGTAGTAAGAGAAAAACAATCGCTCTTTAAGTTTTTCAAAAAAGATATCGTCTTTTAAAAAAAAGTATTTGAATTTATTTTATTTTTTTGGTTACATTTCTTGTTACTATTTCTCTCATTTGATTTGTAAAGTTCAGAGTACATCAGGAATACCATTCCTCATTCACTTGTAGTACAAATTTATTTGATACTAGATCTAAATGCTAGTTGATATAGTACAGTTAAGTCCAGTGTTTCTTTCAGTAGCTTGAAAACCACAATGCTTTTCACAATTAGAGCAAGGAAATTGATTCACAAAACACAATAAAATTTGAACATCAAACATGCGGTATCCAGTCATATCATCCAAATAATGTTGTCCTGTTGAACACTATCATTTAATTTAATAAATGAATTACTTTCAGGAACATTTCCAGTGTTATTAGCATCAGGATTTACTGGATCTAGCTCTAATATGTCTTCAGAAACAGGTTGAATTTCACTGACATCAGTCTCGCTAGATCTAGACTCAATTTCATTATCATGATTATCTAGATCTAGGCTAAGCTTTTTAAAAAACCTGTTACCATGGAATTTCCTTTTCTTAGGACGATCTTTGCGTGGTCTAGGCATTGTTATATTTAAATAATATTAAATACAATAAACTAAAACACTCTTAAATGAATACAAGAGCAATATAATGTAGAGAAATAAACAGTGTCACAGAGCACCGACAAACGTGGGTAAAAATAGTAAACAAAATGGCTGCAAAAGAGGCTTTGTAAGAAAGGTTCTGATTGGTTGGATAGAGAGATAATATAGGAATCTATTTAATTCCAACCAATGAAATTGAAGCTTTTAACTAAAATAAGGCTTTAAAAAAAGAACTGTAACAGTGAAAAAATTTTTAACATCGGATAATTAGAAAAAAAGTTATAGTATTTTGAAAATTAGACACTGTCTATGCATATTTAATGAGGCAAAAGTATACATTAGTCATGTTTTTATTTTAAATATTTAAAATATTTATTAATATTTTTTCTAAAAACAAATTACAGATTATTATTCAGAATTCGATACAGTTTCTAATTATTGTCAAAGCTTAATTGACATAATTTTGAAAAAAAATCGCACTTTAATTTTCGAAACCGGCCTTAAGTAAATTGTCATAATAATTACTACATTTACAAAAAGAATATTTACATTTATTTAAAAAAGCGAAAATCTATTTTGTATGCATATAAGTAAAACAAATTCTAAAACAACAATCAATACATATTTTACATATTTTCACGTAATTATGCATACGCGGTAGACAAGCTCGAAACACAAAACTAACGTAAAGGGATTTTTCTCCTAAGGTTTTGAATAGAATAAGAGATTTACCCTTTACAGAACAGAATTAGATTAATTAGATAATTATTATTATATGACATCAATTAGGTGAGGCTAACATTGTACTTCTCCTTCACTTTCACCTATCCCATGGTCTGCTGGACCGTTGGGGCACCATGCAAGATCAGTCAACCTTCTTTCTCCATACGTCTCTGTACTTTGCCTTCGATATAATTTCATTTTGATATTCTTTCTGAAAATATTGAGACCCGCCTTATTACCTGACTGGGTGGACCACTTTGGGGGCCGATTTTGAGTTTGTGTTTCCACACAAACTGTCTTTGTAACCTTGTCTTGCTTTCAGTCTATGATGGCTCTCTGAGACAGATTTATTATAAAGCATACTATTTTCTTGTAATGGTAATGCATGGCAGCCCAAGAGATTGACGAGATGAAAGAATTTATTGAACTTAATTTCTCTTCACACGTAGAACATTCACTTTAATATTCAATATTCTCTCCCATAAAATTGCATGTACAGTCATTCCCATACAAGTCAGATAATTTTGTGGATTATTATTTTTTGAAAATACAATAAAAATCTCTTGATCTGACACGTAGGCCACATATTTAAATATCTTTTGGTCTTTTATTTTTTTTTTTTCAAAGATGTGCAGATCTGGAAAATCTATACCTTTAAAAGAAAAACAGGTTTTGAGAATCTCATAAAATTGAGATTTTTCATTTATAATTATTCATTATAATTCTTTGTAATTATTCATTGGACCAAAGTTGTATTCCTATCCTAAATTCACGGCCGGAGTTACCTATAGGCAACACAAGCTGTAGCTTGCTTAGGACTCCAAAAGAAATATTTAGCACCGTTTCTTGAACCAACCAGCAGAACTGTTAGCAACACAATTACAATTTGCAATTACAAATACTCAGATGATTGATACGTCTAAGAATGTATAATAATGCTGTGTAAGGGTAACCAGTTATTAATATGAAAAGAACAATAACTTTCCACTAATATAGATTTTACCCAAGCTAAACTTTTTGAACTGTTGCAATAGCCAGACAGTTCTCTAAAGTTATATGAATTCCCCCCCCCTTCCCCATGCGACCATTGTAAACTGTTAATGTAACAGCAACCCAAGTGTCCTTGTAACTAGTAACGTTACAGCTTTTGTTGACACGCTCCAAATAGCAGAAATTGATGGCGCCATTTATCTCGTTATTTTTTAAACGACGCAAGGATTTCTTTGTCCTTCGAGCTCCAACTGCGGCTTTCAATTCTGATACGCAATCTTGCATAAAGTATTGCCCCAGTCCTGTAAACGGTTCTCCTTGTCAAAGACATTATTACATCACAGAAGACATTTTTTTTTCAAATATAATGGAGATTTTTTTTTACTTTAAAAGCTACCTGTCTTTTAACTCTTGTAACTGATTGCCAATATCCGTCTCAGCCATTTTTGTTGAGCCATATTTAGTCTTTTCTCAATTTTGACAGATGACTTCCATGTCTCACTTGCATAAGTAGCAGTTGGAATGACGATTGTGTTGAGAAGGTTTTTTTTTGTATCGAGACCAATGGCTTGGCTTGTCCAAATTGGCTGCAGCATTTGGAAAATGCTCCCTGCCTCTCCTATTCGGCACGCTACATCATGGTCATATTGTCCATAGTGATTCTCGGTGGACACTATCAAACGCTTTCTTAAAGTCTACGAAACTGATCGTTAGCCGTTGTTGGTACTCGAGACTTTGTTTTATGATATTTCGTTGAACGAAGATCTGCTCTGCACATGATCTGTTTCTTCTGAAGCCTGCCTGTTTTTCTCTGAGCCGCTCATCTACAGACTGTTGAAGCCGTCTCAACAAAACAGTGCAGAAAAATTTGCCCGGGACAGAGATTAGAGAAATGCCCCTCCAGTTGTTGCAGTCTGCAATGTTGCCCTTTTTTGGAAGCTTCACAATCACTTCTTTTTTGCCATTATGTTTGCCTAAGTGGTTTATGATGTTGCTACATATTATGTATTCTTTGGATTTGATGCTGGTTAATGAGACTGGTCTGTAATTTCCTGGGTCAGATTTTTCTCCTTTTTAAATGTGGGTGGTGGTGACGTTAGCTTCTTTCCAGTCCCTTGGTACTCTGCCATGGAAATTTTTTTTTAACACTGGTGCTAGCTCATTGCTTAGTTCTTTGAGTAATTAAGTAATATGTCTTTGTTTCCTGGGGCTGAGAATACTGATGCAAAGTATTTTTTTAGGATAATAGCTTTAGTTTCATTATCATTATGTGTAAAGTTATCTTCTCCTTTTAATGGTGCTACTCCTGTTGTTTCCATTTTCTTAGACTTCTTAGACTTTTATTGTTATTCTTTGAAATTACATTGTTTATATATTCACTCTGCAGCAGTCTGCTTACTTTTTAAGCCAGGTGTTTAATTCTAATATATTTTTTATAAACTTTTTCTGCCTTAGATTTTGTTTTTATTTTGTATATAGGTTTCTTTTTGTTTGTAAATCTTCTTTAATCTATTATTAAACCAGCATTTATTTATTTTGTTTGATGTGTATTTAGTTGGTACTTGGTTTTCTATAATGTTTTTTTAGATAGTTTTTAATGAAATTCCAGAGGTCATTGATTGGTTTGTTAATTTCTTTTCCCGATAAGAATGTTTGTTGAAAGTTTAATGCAGCTTGGTGTACCTGTGTTGCATTTGTTTCAGAGTAGAGATATCGCTTTTGAGTTTAATATTGGCAAATGTTTTTATCTGACTGTGAATTTTAACAATATAATGGTCCGACTTCCCAGGGATATATCATAATCTACTACGAATCCAGTTCTGTTAGTTAAGATCCATGGGACAGATGATGTACCATATCAACTATTGGCAGGTGCAGAAAAATAATCATATTCAAAATATTAAATTTAAAGTTGATATTCCTCGCCCAGAACGTCAAGCTCCTTACCAATTTACCATTACGCCCCCTATATTTTGAACTAAGTTCTCTTCTTTAACAATCTACCATCACGCTCCCTAAATTTTGAGCTAAGTTCTCAACTTTACATATCTCTCATCAAGCCCTTTATATTTTCAGCTACGTTTTTTACCAATCTGGCATTAAGCCCCCCTATATTTCGAACTAAGCAATCTTCTTTACCAATCTCTCATCAAGTTCCCTATATTTTGAGTTAAGTTCTCTTCTTTATAAATCTACCATCAAGTTCCTTATATTTCTAACTAAGTTCTCTTCTTTACCAATCTCTCATCAAGTTCCCTATATTTTGAGTTAAGTTCTCTTCTTTATAAATCTACCATCAAGTTCCTTATATTTCTAACTAAGTTCTCTTCTTTACCAATCTCTCATCAAGTTCCCTATATTTTGAGTTAAGTTCTCTTCTTTATAAATCTACCATCAAGTTCCTTATATTTCTAACTAAGTTCTCTTCTTTACCAATCTCTCATCAAGTTCCCTATATTTTGAGTTAAGTTCTCTTCTTTATAAATCTACCACTAATCTCCCTACATTTTGAGCTAAGTTCTCTTCTTTATCAGTCTACCATCAAGTTCCCTATATTTAGAACTATTAGAACTCTTCTTTATCAATCTATCATCAAGCCCCATATATTTCGAGCTCATTTCTTAATAGAGCTGATCCAAACGAATTACATATGAATGCATAGCATGTCTGTGCTGACATTAAAATTTTGACTGTCATTACCTTGACGCCATTAATGAGTGAAATAAAAGCTGAAATGCCCACATGTATTTTATGGTCATGCAAGGAGCCTATCGGATAACCTTTGTTTTAATGCAGCTTTAAAAACCCTTCCAAGAGAATGACACATTGACATTTAATGGAACTTTTCTGCTTCTTTTTATTATCTCCACTCAGATCTATGTCTTTTTTGTAATTTTTGTTCCATAGTAGGTAAATTAAAATCTCCAATACAAAACTGATGTTTTATATTACCCACAATATCATTTACATCTCAGAAACCAATGATGTAATAAGAATATATTGTGAATGATTATCGAAAACTAAATAATTATTTATTTATTTTTTTGGTTAAGAGTTTGTTAGTGAAATAGTTGCTTTCTAATTGTCTTTATAACCTGTCATTTTTTTTTGCTTTGAAAACACCAAAGCAAAACACACATACACACACTCATACGCACACACATAGATTAAATAGAAAAACACAGACAGACAGATAGATAAAATAGACAGATACGAAATGAAGGACATACAGACAGACAGATAGATATATAAATAGATGACTGGATGACTGGATGGATAGAAAAGATAGATAGATAGATGGATAGATAGATTGATAGATATATAAATTGATAGGTAGATAGATAGATAGATAGATAGATAGATAGATAGATAGATAGATAGATAGATAGATAGATAGATAGATAGATAGATAGATAGATAGATAGATAGATTGATAGATAGATAGACAGACAGATGGATGGATGGATGGATTGATGGATCGATGGATGGATGGATGGATGCATAGATAGATAGATAGATAGATAGATAGATAGATAGATAGATAGATAGATAGATAGATAGATAGATAGATAGATAGATGGATGGATGGATGGATGGATGGATGGATGGATGGATAGATAGACAGACAGACAGACATACAGAACGTTAGATAGATAGATAGATACATTGAATCTCTGTAATGCAATCTTAACAGATGTCAATTAATTAAAAAGTACTTTAAAAAATTCTTTACATATCACATAGCTTGTCAAGTGTGTACAAAAATATGTATCAGGTCAAATTTAATGCTACAATTGACCAGCGATTGGTGAAAAAGAGTTTGATCTAGTGAAAGGAATGGGCGGTGTGTACTTCTGTTATGTTTTTAAATGTTGTATACCTTTGAAATTACAAAAAGGAACTTTGCGTGCTGTCATTGAATCATTGATTTGTCAAACCAGAGTTTATATCCGGAGGCGTCGCTAGATTTAGTGTCACCCGGAGCGGTAAAACAAATGCTCCATCTCTCCCCCAATCAGATTTGTCAAAGCAAAAGTTTCAAAAGATATCAATCATTCTCAAACGGTTTAACAGGAATCTAAATTCAACTCTATAAATACTGTTTTAGTGGTTTAACAGGAATCTAAATTCAACTCTATAAATACTGTTTTGGTGGTTTAACAGGAATCTAAATTTATCTCTATAAATACTGTTTTGGTGGTCTAACAGGAATCAAAATTCAACTCTATAAATACTGTTTTGGTGGTTTTACTCTCTACATTCTTTTCGGGTTTTTAAAACAAAATCCACTCTGGCGTCACCTCATTATGGATGTCACGTGATGCGGTCAGCACCCTCTTAGTGACACCACTGTATACAATCTCAATAACATGACTAAATAATGTGACCCTTAATCAGCATTAAGTATGTCTCATTTACTAACGGTATAACTTTGTCTTTAAATCTTAGAGCTGTGACCTCCAGTATGTCAGACGGCGATATTGACCACTTTCTCTGATGATGGACTAAGGCCAGACTATGATTAACAACGACCTGTGTGGCTGACCCTCGATGAGTGGTGGTCAAGTGTATGTCAGGGAACAAGACCAGGTCTGGCCTGACTATTGACTTCTGTCTAGTGCCCGCCCATACTGTGTTCAAACGTAAAAGATCCGTAAACGCAGTGAGAGAGTACTTCTCAAACAAAAATTCCATTTCATCACTGATTGAATAGTTGCGTTTGATTTCGGACCAAAGTGAACCTTTCGGTCTGTCCTGGAAGCAAGTGGTCTCAAAGATATAAGTGCCCAGCGTCTCATGACTAGTCGAATTGTTCTTCTCTTGGTCGAAATTGTTGTTGATTTGATCGATTAACTCTTTCCAGCTGTTCTGGTGGTTGGGGACAATCATTTCATCAGTGTCATGAATGACCACATACTTGGACACTCCCTTGTTGCGATAGACGCAGTCGTTGATAGCCAACACCTGGCCAAAATAATGAATACCCGAGATATTCATCGGCCATTGTAATATTGTCATTAGCCCCCTCTTCTGGTAATGTCTTAGTACGGCGTCTGTTGAGCTTGAAATGCTCATGTTATAGACATAGAAATGCTCAGCTCCGAGAACTCTGTTGAACTCAACATTCTGAATGATTTGCGAGTAGTTAGTGAAGTCGAATAGCATAGCATAACAGACTGTGAAGTTTCTCCGCGGTAAAGATGGATAGAGAACTTGCAGGATATTCGTGGGTGAATCTGTTTTTTTTAATGTTATAGAAACTTGATCTGGACATCTGCCATCGGTCAGCCAACATTCATAGCTAACAACACGAAGTCTGGAAACAAAAAATAATTATGAAGAAAAAAGTGTGTTTGTTTTGTAGCCTAATGTATGCCAAAACAAGTGATAAAAGTTTTAATCCATGTCTACAAAATCAAGCTGATTTTTGTAAAGCTTATATCAACTCACTCTGTCTGTCTGGTCAAAAGTATGTATACGTCATTTCTCCCACACCCAATCTTGGATCAAGCTGAAATTATGCACCATTATTTCTTTTACCTGACAACTCAAGATTCAATAAATAAAAAAAAAAACAATTAGTTAATTAACTATACTTAATATATTATTTCATTTGGTATCTCAAACAAGGGAAAGAATTAGTACTTGACTGAAGTGGTGGTATAAGCTGAATTAGTCCCCTTTGTAGGTCGTCTTCTAAGTCATGGTAAACACGACATTAAAAATATGACTAGACTATAGAAACAGTTTATAGGCTCTCTACTAGCACAGCATTGCAAAATCATTAATCTCTAAAACTCTAAAACTAGCCAATATTTTATAATTGTATTAAAGTAGACACTAGTCCAATCCTTCAAGTCTACATAAGACGGTGCGCAAAATGTTTAGACCATAGACTTATATATATTAAATCTAGACTGAAAATCAGAGTCAAATTCTTATCCCCGATTGATCGATTCACAGACCTATTTCCGGTATTGAAAGCCAACAAAATGCATATTCTGATGTATCTACAGTGCATTATCCGGCTATCAAAAAGTTTTATTTCAAAAACCTAATGTGCTATTCTAACTGACTTATATCCTCCCGCGCCGTTCGGCGCATTGGGCGGCAAGCTGTTTCCACAAAAATCTGTCACTTGCAATGTCTGAAGCGTCTCCCTCCATGAGAGCATGTCCCGAAAACCTCATTCTACGCTCTTTCACAACCTTACTAAGGGGTCGACTCCCAGTTCGGCATAGGATTTCCTTGACTTAGACCATGCGGCACCACACACGATCTGTCAACATTCTTTCTCCATTCTTCTACGTCATTTGCCTTTGATAGAATCTCATTCTGATATTTTTTCTGAAAATATTGAAACCTGCCTTCTTACCAGTCTGGGTGGTTCACTTCGGGGGCCGATTTTGAGTTTGTGTTTCGACACAGAGTGTCTTTGTAAACCTTGTGTATATTTTACTTCAAATGATTTTTATTTAACAAGGAACACTGTCTCTCGATAGGTAAGTTGAACTAATATAATATTTTCTGTCAATAGTTACGATCTGAGTGGATCTGAGTGGATTAGAATATTAATTCATGGCCAAGTAATACTAAGTGCCTAAGCAACATAGCAATGCTATAGGATAATCGTTAGAAAATAAATATAAGTGGGTATAGGTGGCTTAACGTTGAGTGGCGTATCACGGTATTGGAATCCTCTTACCCCCCAAAGCGCTACAGACATCAACTCGGGCGCCATTTTGCCACCACTGCCATAAAGGCAAGAAGCAGGCAGCAGGTGGACTCTGAACGAGTCAGCAAGAGAGCTACCATGAAGGTCAACGAGCAAACATTTAAGGGCCCAAATAAGGACGACTTCACTGTAGACATGCGCAGACGAAGATAAAAAAACAACAACATATGACCCCTGAGGACAACGACTTTGCATCAGATACAGATACGGCAGGAAATTTTCATCTTCAAACTAGAACAACGGTTTCAACCTTCTAAGCTCGGTGACCCCTTTTTACAATCCCCACTCTGCCGCAACCCCCTTACCCGGCTATCACACACAGCAATAGAAGAATAGACAAAAATACAATCCATTTTTTTATGGTCTTTGGCGACCCCTGACAAATCGTCAAATCACCCCCTCCCAAAGGGGTTCGCGATCCACAGGTTGAGAACACCTGAACTAGAATGTATACGTTTATATGTGTTAGTGCAAGTGTACTATTTTTAAAAGTTATAATATGTGTGCGTGAGCGTGTCTATGTGTGTGTCTGTAGAGATGTATACCTTTCGCCGTTGCCGTCAACTAGCAGAGACCTCGTTCCCTCTATGACGGTAAACTGATTGTTTGTCTTCATGTGACAGAAAACTGGAGTTTGTAAATTACGAGGCTGTATGCCGAAAACTCGAATCAAATTTTTGTCGCTGATTGTGTCAAAGAATGCGGAATAGACCCAAGCCTCGTTGGTGTTTATTCGCAGAAATTTCTCCTCGTCCGATCGCAACAGGCTGTTTACCAGGACACTGCAAAAAGAAAAAGAAAAAAATTCTTAAAATGATTTAACTTTCTTAGAACAGGATTTAGTTTTGTATTTGCAAAGTAGTCGGAGAAGCAGTCGACCATGTTATATATATTCATGCGAAAACTTGTTGACACTTATCCATGTTCACCCAAAACAGGGTTTATTCAAGACCATTCGTAATAGACGGCATCAATCCTTAAGGACCTGCAACGTGACAGTTTAGACCAATAGCTCATTGCCAAGTCACAGGTTTGTGCGTTGCAGGTCAGAGGTTAAGGCCTTCTATAACGATTGGTCTCGGAAGAGGAATGGGGGGGGGGGGGAGGCTGGGGGAGACGCAGCGTATCATTTACGTTTATTAGCCTACTGATGTCAAATCTACGTTAGTACTTCGATGCTAAATATTTACAAAGCTTGCATCGACTCACTTTTTTCTCTGTCTGTCTGGTAAGAAGTTTTCAAGACGTCATTACTCCCACACTACGCAAGACAGCTGGGATTCTGTCCAGGGCTTTTGAAAGAGAGGATTAAAGCATCTCAAGCCCTAACTCAAATGGAGTTTGATGATGACGATGATGACTCCCACACCCAATGTCGGATCAAGCTGAAATTGTGCACAATTACTGCATTGACCTGACAACACAAGAGTCAATAATAAAAAAAATTAGTTAATTTTCACTAATTTTTTGGGGGAATTGCGAACAAGGGAAAGAAATTGTACTTGACTGAAGTCTTTGAAGTAGTGGTGTAAGCTGAATCAATCCCCTTTACAGATCGCCGCTTTAAAAAGTTTGAAACAAACAATACATAACTATACTATCTTCTATAGAAGCGATGGACAAATTACGACCAGCGGGTCACATGCGGCCCTCCGGAGTATTTTATACTGCCCGCGGACACCTATGCCAACACATTATACATATAAAAAATGCAAAGGCTTTAAAAAAACGATAACGGTAAAATTCAGCCAGATATCCCCTTCGTTCTTAGGGCCCTATTTTCCCAACCCGTCCAGACAAGTGAAAAGATCAAATATTTCTAATCGCACAGATTTATGTTGGTCTAGAATCTAGATCTATAAGAAAAATTGAATGGCATGATTGATTTGAACTAATCGATACGATTACTCTTCGTATACGTTGTTTTAAGATCTCATCTGTCCCTAGACTTACGTCAAGGGGTTGCTATGACAGCTCGCGTAAACAAATCCCTCCATGGAGTCCATGCTTATTTTACGATCGTGCATTACACATACGAAAACATTACAACGATGAATACAAAGTGTGTATTCATTCCACAGTTTCAGTCTAAGTTGACTCTTCAAGTTTTCATCGATAAGTCGGTTTTTTTAATCAATAAATAAAAATAGGAGCGAATTCTCAGAAGCTCACTATGTACAGGAAGTATGCCATCAAAAACTTAACAAAACAACAACACTATGTCGATAATCAACTTTCTGCTAGGCCTTCCAATTTCCGTGTTCCGTGTGAACAGTTTCACAATATCCGTGGTGTTTTATTTTAGTTCCAGGAATGAAAAGTTCTCTTTGGCTAAATGACAACCATATAGATTATACAGATTAATTTATTCTTTTGTCGAACAATTGAAAGAAATAATGGAAAAGAGGGTTTGTTTCACACAAACTCTCGGGCGGCCCCGTTGGATCCATTATTTTCTAATATCAGTGTAATCGGTGTTGGTCAAAAGAATTATTATTTTTTCAATTTTATTTTTTAGCAAAAACAATTATGATGGTGAAATTATCGTTCGGTTTGGGATTTTTTTACACTATAACGAACTCACCTTAATCTGCTCTTTGTTTAAAAAAAATTATGTTTGCGCTCTTTAAACAATAAAATATAACAAGAGGGAAAAAAATTAAAAAGCAATATAGAGAAATGTGGTGGTGTATGTGTGTGTGTGTGGGTTATAATGAAACTTAAAGAAAAACGTAAAAAAGAAAAATTTGATGGTTGGGAAAAAAACTTTGAAACAAAGAGACAAAACAAACAAAAAGGTCAAGTAGCACATAGTGAACTACATTCATTCTTCCGAGCTGACAAATGTAAAAACATTAGCTACTAGCTCAATGTTTTATTTAAATAATTTGATTACTTATGTATTCTGAACCCAGGATCCATTTACGAGTTTTCTATTTGTGCAAGTTTGACTCCATTTTTTAAAACTTCAAGAGCATTTCATATTGAACAGATTCGTTTTACATTAGACCTAGTTCAAGATATTAAAAAAATTAATTAAAAAAAAATAATTTAAGGGAAAGAATCCAGCACCTGCAACTATATATCTCAATAATGTAGAAAATATTTTCCATATTCGATGTCAAACAAAAACATTAATTACCAAAAAAAGTTAATTAATTTTTTTTTATTGATTCCTGTTTTTTTATGTTTTATAAATTAATGAATTAAAAGTTTCAACTTGATCCGAGAATGGGTGTGGGAGAAAAAATTTATTCAATTATTTAAGGGGACGAAACTCTTATCCGCATCTGTGAATACTGAAGGTTTAATCTCTTTTGTTGGAATTAAACAAAATAATTAATTACTAGTATTTAATTGACTAAGTAGGTATTTTTGTTTTGGTTTATATCTTGTCTATGCATGCCAATGACTAGATAGATAGATAGATAGATAGATAGATAGATAGATAGATAGATAGATAGATAGATAGATAGATAGATAGATAGATAGACAAAGTGAGCGGATATGCACTTTGTAAAATATTATCAGAAGTGTACAGGCTAAAGACTAAATTATAAACTAAAGCTTTGTCTAGTTATTTTTTTAAATGTATCAGTGGATATAAAAGCTTCAATAGCAATAAAACAAGTACCTGGATGATGATTTGTAGAATTGTTGTGTATTGAATTCAAAGGGGTACTGTGTAAAGCTGTACTCCCTTATCTCGCGATGTGAGGCCAACGACTTGGTGGATTGGATGTAGACTACAAGTACAGTGGAGCTCAGTACTAACAGGACTAGGGCAGGATACCTGTACTAAAACAGAAGAACGTTTAAGCAGTCGCTGAGATTTTCATAAAATGGAGGCTAACCCATAAATAGTAAGCTTTTTGGCGTACCCGGTGTAAAGAATAGGAAGCATCCAATGGACCTCATTCACCAAAATGAACGGTCACGTGATAATGTAGATAAAACAACAAAAAATTGTCACATGATAACCCTCCCCCCAAAAAAAATGTTATTAGAGATTTATCGCTATAATCAGTGTATATATAACAACGAGATGCCCTTGTACCTTAGAGAACTGATTACTCCATATGTCCCCCAGAGAGCCCTCGCTCAATGGACTCAGCGCTTTTAGTAGTGCCACGTTTCTCCCTCAAAAGCTACGGTCTGCGGGCTTTTTCAGTTCACGGACCAAAGGTTTGGAACTCACTTCCCATCGATCTCAGACAGACAACATGCTACACCACTTTTAAGAAGAACATTAAGACCTATCTGTTTAAAACTTTTTTAGATTTGTTTGTCATGTTAGCTCTTGTGTTTGTGTTTGTAATGTTGCTACAGCGCCTTGAGCCTACATTTTGTTTGTTAACAGCGCTTTATAAATAAAATTATTATTATAATCTAAAAAGAGTCAGGAAGGCCCGGTGGCTGAGTGGCTTCACCACCGCCTGTCTCGGGTTCGAATCCTGTTGTATATTGGATTTTTAATTTCGGGATACTTAGGATACCTGACATTAGTTGAGAAAAATAAAGGCGGTTGGATGTTGTGCTGGTCACATAACACCCTCGTTAACCGTGGGCTACAGAAAAAGATAACATCCCGGGTTCGAATCCTGGTGAAGACTGGGATTTTTATTTCGTGATCCTTGGGCGCCCAGCTCTAATGGGTACCTGACATAAGTTGGGTAAAAGTAAAGGCGGTTGTCGTTCTGCTGGCCACATGACATCCTCGTTAAACGTAGGCCACAGAATCAGATGACCCTTCAAGACCACAAGGTCTGAAAAGGGAACTTTACTGTTAAACAGAGTCAGAGACGCCATATTTAACGCTGAACATAACCTAATGTTCTTCTGAATATATACCCCCTATTTGGAATGCATGGTAAACGATAGTTAGTTCTTCATTACGTTTCAGAATAAGTTATGTCGTTTTTGAATACGTTATAAGCCATAGAGTCAAAGTCTAATGCTTCCTATGTTTTGAAATTATTTTGAGCTTCGTACGAAAGAGCATAAATAAATAACATTTCACTCATGACGCGTAGGACGTTATCATCTTCTTTTCTGAAGTAACGTCTGTATTATATAATATATAAGACGTGCATAGAAATGAAATATAAGCCATCAAAAAAAAAAAGCTTGTCGATCCTTCATTGATTTTATTTAACGGATACACCTAATTATTTTAGTTTTCTGTATTTAGCTACAAACGAATATTTGTAATACTGAATTATATAACATATGTCAACAATGCATGGATGCCTGGTGGTGTGGTATGCACGCTGAACTGTCGTTCGGTTGTCTCGATTGTTCCGGGTTCATATCCGGGCCTCTGCCTTGCCCCGCCGTCCTTGGGAATGTTTTAACTAGAAAGTTAGAAGGAAGGACCTGCCGAAACATTAAGAACATGTAACAAAATATCCAGCCACGCAATCCTTTTCCCATTTTCTTATTTGCTATTAGTTTTGAGATCCTTTTTATGAATTAAACACAATTTAACAAAGTTCTGTTTGTGGTACTGAGTAATTGTTCGTTATAATTTCTTTTTAAACCTGTTGTAAATTATGTAATACTTACGTAAATAATCATATGACAAATGCCACATGTCATTGTCACACACCTTCGACTTGGCATTTGTTTGACTACCTCTCTATGAAAAAAAAAAACAAGCAAAGTACTATTTTTTTTTTTAACAAAGCTTATACGTTATGTCATTTATATCACATATGCATACATTTGCAAGTCGCCTACACATCCATTGACAAGACGCCTACACATACATTTACAGTCGTTTACACATACACATGCATGTAAAAGTCGCCTACACATACATTTACAAGGTCATCTACACAGCCATATACATTTACAAATCACCTATACATACACCTACATTTACCAGTCGCGTATATTTATATTACATTATTTCCGCATGTACCGTTGTACGCATTGTGAGATTTTCTCAGGATATAGATCTAGACAAAGTAGCTAGTTTAAACTTTCAATCTAAGAAGAGATAGGGCCATAGCGCACTGAACATTTTAAAAGCCTGAAACATTGCGCCATACCAAAGCAATGCAAAAAAAAAATGTGTCTAATTTTAAATGAAGACTGTTAGAATCTTCAAAAAGAAGTACATCTGTAATTAGTTAGTATTAGATGTACATGCGCTTAATTCCTCATTCACCTGTTTATACCTATTTCACTTTCCGTGGAAGAAAATATATCAAATTTAAACTTCTTTTTTACTTACTTGGATCTAGGACAACTAAAATATATTCTTGATTGAAACCACGCGGAAGAATTTACCAGAAACGATTTTCTAAAATTCGCAATTAGCCAAATTGCCTAGTATGGCAATCTGAGCATTCAAAATAAAAATAAATTTTACAGAATCCTAAATGCTGCTGGAAAAATCATTGGCAAAAAAACAAACCCCATTTGGGCAGTTGTTTGATACAAACATTTATAAAAAAAGCTAACAAGATCTTAGAAATAAAGAATCACCCTTTGTGTCAGGATTTTGTGATTTTACCATGACAAAGGAGATATACAAAACACCGACAGCAAAGACAAACGGACACAAACACTCTTGTGTTCACCTGGCAATCAAATCATTAAATAGGAACAATCTGATATAAACTTTGTCACATGTAAATTATGAGTGAGTCTGGTGTGAATGTACACTTTGGTTTCCTATAGTTATAATGTTTTTTGTTTGGTGTAATGCACAAATTGTAAGACAAATTTCTATACGAACAATAAAGATTATTATTATTATTATTATTATTATTATTATTATTATTATTATTATTAATTTTGACCCAATAAGTTTGTTTTTTTAAAGTTGACATATCAAAAAAGTACAAGACTAAGCTTTCTTCCGTTTTTTAGCATTTTTTTGTGCGTAAATTTGAATAGCACCCCTTGACGCTTGCTTTTCTAGACAGTGTCTTTGATATTTCCCTTGTTTTTTTTTAGAGGACTCAATGCCAAAATAAATGTAATGTCGGTAACTGAAAAGGTTAGGGGGGGGGGGGTAAAATTGAGGCCTTTGGAAAATGAATTTTTTACCTCTAGGCCTGAAACTAATGATCCGAAGAAATGTTTGCGGAAACTGCGGTATCTAATACCGCACATCTCTTGCCATAATAATGCTTACAAAAAAAAGTAAAAAAAACAACAAAATATATATATATGAAGTTCCCCCTTCAGTCTTTGTGATCTAAAGGGCAGATGATGTAAAGGTCATCTGCTTTTGTGGTCTACGGTTAACGAGGGTGTCATGTGGCCAGCACATCTACAAACCGCCTTTGCTTTTCCCCAATTAATTTCAGTTGCCCAATAGAGGCGCCCAAGTCTTCACTTGGATTCGAACGCGAGACCCTCGATTCAGAAGCCAAGCGCTCTACCGCTGAGCCACCACGCCTCCAAAACAAAATAAAAATAAAAAGTACAACTAACCAAAAGTGCTATATCTAGAATTCAAAAGCTGAACAATGAGTGCTGATGCTAAAATAGATAGTTTACAAGAAAAAAGGGCCAATAGATGTGAAAGCTTTTGTGTGCGTATGTCTGGAGGGGGCTGGGCCGAAAAGCTACATAGAGTATATTAAATATTTCTATCTTGAATTGAGAAGCTGAAGAAAAGTTCGGGATTGTACTTAGAAGAAATATTTTTATTGAGGGCGGGAGGTGGTGGGATGGGACAGGATAAGTCAAAGTAATATTACAATTCACTTACCTACCAATAATGTATAAGTTATTTTCCTTATTCGATATCAAAAAAAAATAATTGAATTACCAAAACGTAATAGACAAATTGAGTATTTTTGTTTATTGACTTATGTTTTGTTGGGTACAATAAATAATTGTTTAAAGTATCATCTTGATCGGAGACTGCATGAGGGAGAAATAGCGCTTACAATTAATTAATGGGACTAAACCTAACAGATTTAGCCATGAATGTGAGTACTAAAGTATCAGTTTGCCTTGTTGCTATTAAACAAAATACTAAATTATCAGTTATTAATTGTCTTACTGCTTTTTTTATTGATTCATGTCTTTTCTATGTCGATGAATAATTGTGTGAAGTTTCAGCTTGATCCGAGAATGGGGGTGGGAGATATAACGTGTACACACTTTTTACCAGATAAACAGGAAGACAGATAGAGTGAGTTGATATAAGCTTTGTAAATAGGGTGGGATGTTCCGGTCATAATTAGCAATATGAAGCCGGTCAGTAATGCTAGTAAATTATAATGCAATGCTTTTTCCAGTTCCAACTTACAGCATGATTTCATGATTATGACAAAAAACCTTTAGAAAAAAAAAGTTAAATGTAGTCCAAAATAATTTTGAGACGCAAAATGAAAAATCATCCGGAGCTAAAGAAGGGTCTAACTGTTTTTGGTCTGTGCTGACAAGGATACAACATTACCAACACAACGATCTTACAATGTTCCCCTCAGGCCAAGTGCCCAGTAAGATGTGAGAAAACTCTGCAATTTTAGCGCAAACGTTGAATCATAAATAAATAGATCGCAATATGGCTGAGCACAATGTCACGAAATGAAATACACAAGTGTAGGTCTGAACATTTTATAATTATATGCCGCCCCGTCTTCTTGGACATTTTTTTATCTCTCTGTTCATATTTTGTTTTCTTTAATGGATGCTAGATGAACAGAATCTAAGAAGTAAAAGCTTACTGTGTAAGACCCATTTCAATAGAGCTTACAAAAAAAATAGTTGTTTTGTATTTTCAACAAATAGTTTTAATTATATTGTTTTAAATAAGAATTTGTTTTATTAGGCGCTATTTTTATTCTGTCTACTTCATTTAACACTTAACTTTTGAATTCCGATTGTTGTTGGAACTACCAGCATTTGTTTCAAAATTGCGTAGAGAGAGATAAGGTTCCATGGGACATTTCCGAAATTACGTAATTAATATAATGACTGCAGTTATTAGTGTGTGCAATATATGAATATTATATTTTATTTTTATTTTTTTTAATGAAGATTAAATTGTAATCATAGACATAAATAAATATAGACTGGCCGATTAAAGAGTTTTATGAAACGAAAATTTGTGACTTGCAATTTTGTGTACTGTATTATGTAGCCTTTTTGAGCAGTATAAAAGTTAAGTATTCATATCTACTTCAGCCATAATTATATAAGTATTACATTATTTTCACTAGTGTTTTTTTGTAAATCTCTAAGGATGAAGATCATGTACATTTTTATAATTCGGAAATCCGAATACAATAGATGTAAATTTATTTTGCTAGTGAGCTGTCAAGTTCGATTGGTCAGTCTATGTTTATTAATGTCTATGATTGTAATATAATTAAAGGTTTTAAAGAAGTATATTTTTCTTCCTATTTATTTAAATAGAACATAACTGCAAAATTCATGAAATTAAAAAAAAAATTAACATTAGAATACAATTTTTACGTAATAATTACCAACAATTTTAATCCTCAAAGGTCAAAGAATACGTATGTATATGGTTTGTTCTTTACTATTACATCCCTTGTGAATATGACTAATACGCTTTTGTCTCGCCTCTCTTCAATAGATCGCGCTGGCAGGGTAGCTGTCACTCGGTACGGTGTAGCCGACTATAAAATCATGTCCAAGTATGTAGCTTGATATAGCATTTTTTTTAAAGCAAGTTATTTTCTTTTTAAATTAATTATGTACTACTGGCAGCTTTTATTATTTTCAGTGCATGTATGGTCGTTTGTAGATATTTGGAGAAAAGTGGTTTTCGTGCAGGTATTGAAGCTCGGTAGAAAAAAAAACTGCTTGAGTTGAGATTCGAGCTCAGGTTAGCTGATAAGAATGTTATGGCGCTTAGTTACATATACTAGTTTGAAAATGATAAAGGGAGTGTACGATGTTTTTCTTGCAAGAGTTATATGCAGCTACACATTCTAAACAGTAAAGGGAAGTCAACATAGTTTTCCTATATTATTTTTTTCGCTTTGAATCTTTCGAAGTCTTCACATTGATAAACCATGTTATATCTCTGAGTGTATAAAGGGAGTGTACGATGTTTTTCTTGCAAGAGTTATATGCAGCTACACATTCTAAACAGTAAAGGGAAGTCAACATAGTTTTCCTATATTATTTTTTTCGCTTTGAATCTTTCGAAGTCTTCACATTGATAAACCATGTTATATCTCTGAGTAAAAGTATAGTTTCCCCTTTCAGACCTTGCGATCTTATTGGCAGATGATATGGCAGATGATGTATGGGTCATCTGTTTCTTTGGTCAACGGTAAACGAGAAGGGTGTCATGTGGCAAGCACAACGACCAACCGCTTTTACTTTTCCCAACTAAAGTAAGGTACCCATTAGAGTTGGGTGGACTCTGGGGCACGCTGAAAATCCCGATATTCAAAATCTTCAACAAGGTTCGAACCCAAGGCCCCAGGTTTGGAATCCAAGCGCTTAATATATATATATATATATATATATATATATATATATATATATACGAAACATCTCATAGTATACATTACTGTATGTTGAACTTAGTATCCATATGTGTCAGATTTCAAAAGAGCGTTCCAGAATATTTGAATTTTGTTTCTTTTTTACATTTTCACTGTGATCACTTAAGAAATGAACAACAGAAGAACACAGAACTATTTAAAATTATTCATGTTGTTCTTATCATAACAATACGAGAAAATTGTTCTATCCAAAATGTACTCAGTTTTGTAAAGCGATATCCAGACACATGCGTATTATGATCCAACATCGCAGTGGGCCATTTAGCCCACCACTGTGACGATTTCCTCTGTCTTGCCTTTTTGAGAATACAAACTACTCTAGGGCGTAACTGTTGTCTCAGTTCTACGTAATGTTAGCTTGAATTGGTTCTCACACAAGGCTTAGTCTCATGCTTCCTACGGCGACAAAGAGAAAGAGAAAAAGAGAAAGAGAAAAAGAGAAAGAGAAAAAGAGAAAGAGAAAAAGAGAAAGAGAAAAAGAGAAAGAGAAAAAGAGAAAGAGAAAAAGAGAAAGAGAAAAAAAAAAAGAAAAGTATAAATCTACTTTAAAAAAAAAAAGAAAAAAAGCTTATATTAAGTGTAGTTGTATCAATTAGTTTGATCAGTCTTGTAATTAAATTTGCAATAGATGTAGGCTAACAGTAATAAATCTGTAACATTTTTACCAATCTTTTTTTGTGTAGCGCAATTTAATGCTTTTAGATTTCTCAATGCGCTATGATCCAATCACTGTCTGGACCATTTGGTAAAGGTATGTGGGAGGGGGGGATTAAAAAGAGGGGGGTATACGGGTGAAGGTAACCTTGAAAGCATTTAAAATGTATTTAATAAAAAAAAAAGTTATACGATTTGAATTTGAACTCGAGGGCTCAAGCCTCCTCAAACCAATAACCAATACACTAACCACTGTGCCAGCAAAGTGCTTATGAAATTAGAAAATGCAAAGCTATCTCATTTTACTTGCAAAATTTCAACTTGATCCGAGATTTGGTGTGGGAGTAATAACGTGTACACATATTGTACCTGACAAACAGAAAAACAGTCAGACAGAGTTAATAAAATCTTTGTGAAAAGGTCAAAAGATTTGGACAACCTTGACAAGAAGCCCCATTTCATGACCAGACATCTCGTTTCATTACTCGAAGCCCCATTAGCCAACCAAATCTATGAAAGCCGGTCACCTTTTGGTGTAAACTTTTTTAAAATTTAATCTTAATGCTTGTTTAACAATGGAAGTCCTTACAAAGCTACAAAAGAATTCTTATCTTATCTTTTTTTTTCTTTGTATCTCATCTTATGTTATCCTACTTATTACTTGGGCTTGTCTGGACGTCTATCATCAATAAGATTGTATTCTAACAAAACCTATCAATGGTTCATAGATCTATGGTCTAACATTTGTTGGTATTTTTACAAAGCTTATATCTACTCAAGCTTTCTGTCTGTCTGTCTGGTGTAATTTTTTTTAAACGTTTTTATCTCATTCATAGTCAATAATCATTCATGAATCAATTTTTAAAAATTAACTAATTTACTAAATAAATCAGCTTATTCCAGTAGTATTGAGATCTATGGCAGTGATGGTGTGGTTCTTTCTCTTAGATAAGCTAAGCTTTGTTTTAAAAAACGATACTTTGCTTCTTATTTTTATCTTCAAATGTTTAAAAACTTCATACTTTGCGGCACACTTATTATTCCTCTGCCTGAGTTTCACGCGCTATTTCTTTTTTAAAACTCAGGTACAAGTCTGGGGGAGGGGGGATGAAGAAAGTAGGGAAAGAGTGGGGGGTGGCTGACAAAAAGACATTGATTGACATTAAATTTTGGGAATTTAAATGCAAAAATTCTTCTCCAAGGGAGATAACCTTAGAGCCAATGTTATTGTTATACAAGGACCCTTATGGCAGTTTGACATTTGTTTACACCAGTCAGACCTTAGCCCCCCCCCCCCCTCTCTCTCTCTTTCTCTCTCTCTCTCTCTCTATCTCTCTAAGTTTGCTTCTAAAATGTTTTACAAGTTTTGAATATTCCTTCAGAGATGAATATAATCTACATCAAAGCCCAAACCTCAGTCAGCACAAAGAATCTAACAAATAGTGTAACACGCATAACGCATGATCAGTCAACCATCTTTTTTTCTTTATATTTATCTCACTATACATATCCACATACACACACTTATTTTGTCGTAATGCTCTGCCATTTAGACGTTCACCCATTTAGAAGATCTACCATTTAGAAGTTCTACATTTAGAAGTTCTACCATTTAGAGGTTCTCCAATTAAGAAGTTCTACCATTTAGATGTTCTCCCATTTAGAAGTTCTACCATTTAGAGGTTCTAACATTTAGAGTTAATCCCATTTAGAAGTTCTACCATTCAGAGGCTCTACCATTTAGAAGTTCTACCATTTAGAAGTTCTACCATGTAGAGGTTCTCCCATTTAGAGTTAATCCCATTTAGAAGTTCTACCATTTAGAAGCTCTTCAATTTAGAAGTTCTACCATTTAGAGGTTCTACCATTTAGAAGTTCTCCCATGTAGAAGTTCTACCATTTAGAGGTTCTACCCTTTAGAAGTTCTACCATTTAGAGGTTCTCTCATTTAGAGTTTCTACCATTTAGAGTTTCTCCCATTTAGAAGTTCTACCCTTTAGAGGTTCTCTCATCTAGAGTTAATCCCATTTAGAGTTAATCCCATTTAGAGTTAATCCCATTTAGAGTTAATCCCATTTAGAGTTAATCCCGTTTAGAGTTTCTCCCATTTACAAGTTCTACCATTTAGAGGTTCTACCATTTAGAGGTTCTACCATTTAGAATATCTACCATTTAGAAGTTCTACCATTTAGAGGTTCTACCATTTAGAGGTTCTTCCATTTAGAAGTTCTACCATTTAGAGGTTCTAACATTTAAAGTTAATCCCATTTAGAAGTTCTACCATGTAGAGGTTCTCCCATTTAGAGTTAATCCCATTCAGAAGTTCACCATTTAGAAGCTCTTCAATTTACAAGTTCTACCCTTTAGAAGTTCTACCATTTAGAGGTTCTACCATTTAGAAGTTCTCCCATTTAGAAGTTCTACCATTTAGAAGCTCTACCATTTAGAGTTTCTCCCATTTAGAAGTTTTACCCTTTAGAGGTTCTCCCATTTAGAGTTTCTCCCATTTAGAAGTTCTACCCTTTAAAAGTTCTCCCATCTAGAGTTAATCCCATTTACATGCTTTCCTTTTAGATGCTTTTCAATTTCGAAATTGTAAATTGAATTAGAACAGCCCGCTTTCTCTCTCTCTCTTTTACACATAGTTTTGTCCTTTAATTTCTAGTATCACTTTTTCACTCTTTCCTCCTTCCCCGCACACAACAATTACATACAAATTACATAAGTCCGAAGATTAATGAGGATTGCAGTAATTCCCGTGGCTACGCACCCTCTGTAGTGACCTACATATTTTTCAGCATCCAGGGCAAGCCTAACCATTGTCCGCCGGTGATCTTTCTTTTCGCCGTCTGCGTCTGTCCTCGGCAGCGGATTGTCTTTTGGTCTCAAATGTGTCTCCCTCGGCTTTTGTAAGTGAACTGCAGTATCTGGTTCGACTTCTCCATTCAATTTCAAAATATTTAATAATCTCTATGATGCTTTTCGGCTACCATCGCCGCGAACAACAAAAAAAAATACCTTCAGAAAAAAAAATTAATAGGCCTTCAGCTATTTTGATGTTCTCGACAAATGAAAATGAAAGTTTCCACTTTATCATTAAATAATACAGACGTTACTTTAAAAAAAGGAGCTGATTACGTCCTAAGTGTCATATGAATTTCGTTTTGTTAGGGAACTTTTTAAAGAGCCAGCACTGGCAAGTTAATTACCAAAGAATTATTGTTGTTTTTTTTTATTTGTACCCAGCTATTTCCTATTTTAAAAACTTCCTAATTTTAGCACACACACAAAAAATATGCTTAAAACAAAGTATTATTTAATTTTTTTTTTAAAGAACATTCCTCCTTAATCCAGTTGATAATTCTTTCTAAAAGTGATTATTTTGCTCTAAACCAAAATGAATGGTAGATTTTAAAAAAGGAACATTTTTTACCCTGCCCTAATTCTCCCAGCCCTCTCTCAATTCGGAAAAAAAAATCCTGGTCTAGCGAATGTATAAATCAAGGAACTATAAAAATTCTAATGAACGATCTATAGATAAAGACTTACAAGAAGGTGCGCAAGATATTCGTATAATGAATACTTAGGGGAATTCCCTATAACGTACGTGTGTTCAAGATATAGTATGTCTAGACTTCTAGCCAAATTTAATTTGAAAAATTATTATATTTGAACATAAAATCATAACTGTCAAACTAGAGTCTAAACCGTACGGTCAATTAGCTAGTAACTTTTTCCTAAGAATAAACATAATCAATAAAATTGTCATAAAATGCATTAGAGCCGTTATGGTAATTGTATTTGTATATAGTAGGCTTACTGGTAATTGTTAGTAGAATCTTGATTGTAAGTTAGGACGAATTCTATGTTTATTTGTTCAGATTTCATTGGTCTGTTAGCTGAAGTAGAGCTACGGCCCTTGAGAGATTATTATTGTTGTCAGAGGCCTGAGTTTTGGATAAATCGTAGAAGTACTATAAGATGGCATCTTTCATAGTTTGTTATATATTAAATAGTTCAACATTTGATGACGTTGTTTACAGTTACAGTTTATTCTCATTGCCTTTATGAAATTCATATTTCTGCTCTTAATTATTCCCTGGCGTTTCTTTGAATTGTTGAAAGACGTACCTTTATGTGTCCACATCAAAGCCATGTCAGGTGTTCACAACAGCCGTTTTATTTTTAGATCTATGTCCACCCACCATTTATCCATGAATAGTTTGTAAGCTAAAAAAATGAATTGTAAGTTCGGCTGCATACTGCTGGAGCTATTGTCAATGGCCTTGCTTTTCTTCTTTGGCGTTTTTCTTCTGCCAGCGTTGTTCTCTTTTCCAACCTGTGAGCCAGTTTTCACAGCGCGACGCCATGTTGCTCTGTCATGTGCCTCTGTCTCCCAGTGGCTGGGTCTATGCTGAACGCCTTCAGAGAAGCTTTGAGCGTTATCTATGACGAGCGCTTTCCTTCTCTTAATTGGCCATACAGGTGTCGTTTAGGGGTGCGGCGGTCTTTCATTCTGCAGAGGTGTACTACCCATCGCAGCTGTAAAATGTTTTGTTTGTTTGTAAAATGTTTTACATGTCTCGGATGTTCCTTCTGAGTTGAAGATAGTTTACTTCCTAGTCCAAACCTCCCGCAGGACGACGGGGGATGGGAGGGTTTGAATCCTCGACCGTCGATAAATCTGAACGACAGTCTAGTGCGCATACCGCACGACCAGGCAGATGGGACTGCATCAGGGTTGTGTGGATGTATCCATAGTATCGTGTTGCTTTTCTTATCTTATATATTACAGAGACGTCACTTCTAATGCAAAGATAAAACGTCTAGTTGTGCAGGTTAAGCTTTCCAAGTTTTCCTGGCTGATTCATGCAACCCGTTTCTATGCTCTAATAGCATTAGGGAAGAGAAAATTGTATACGTTTTTATCATCATGTAGATCTCGGCTCTTACGACATTCTCTTGTGCGAGTTTTCAGCCGTTTTAACTGTGGATAGAGGTCGAAGGCTAGTGCAAATCTCCCGCAGGGCGTCAGGGAATGGTGGCTGCCATTCTTCGAACTTGTACCCATCGTGACAAAATTTCGAATAGCATACAATTACAGAACAAAACAGATTTTAAATAAAATATTTTATCACTGCTGTGGATCTAATGTCATTTTTACCCCCCCCCCCCCCTCTCGAAAACTCCAAGGTTCAGAAGAAGTGTTCCAGAACATTGACTGCAATGTGTTATGCGTGTGATGGAGGAGAGTGGGCGGGACACATCTACAACCTTGTGGGTGGGGAAAATTATGGCGGGAATCCATTAGGACGAGATCAGGCGGGCACCAAATGGATCACTTCTTAAGAAACCCTGGAGCATGTCATAATGACACTTCTTTAATGTGAGTGCACCTATCAACCAAGGTTTTATTTTATTCACTAATCTATTCACTAATTTATTTACTGTCTTAATTTTTTTAAAGGCACAGGGAGGCATACTTTTCTTTCTACAGCAGAACTATATACCTAACCTACGTTGCCTTACTAAGTTGATCGGTTTCAAAATTTAGCAGTAAGGTTTAAAATAGAAATCTAAACTTATTGTAAACCAAAAAAAACAACAACTTAAAGTGACACTTAAGAATAAATGGCCATGTCCTCGTTAAATGAAAGATATAATCGAATGTGACATTGCGAAACTTATAAATGATACTTCCAGTGAATCACTGAATTCTTTCTCTTTTGCAATGGCTAAAACATAGAACGGGTGAGTGTGTGTCTCTCTGTGTGTGTGTGTGTGTGTGTGTGTGCATGCGTATATGTGTCTGTCTGTTCTTGTCTCTTGACTAGAGCTACATTTACATTGCTGTACAACTTTACCATCAGAGCTCGTATTTTATAATATTTATTTTTCAGAAAGTTTTGGATGACTTGGTATAAAGTATGGTATGAATATATATAAAGTCTTGTCTAACTGGGTAAAAAGCCTTGTATGACGGGGTATAAAGTTTTGTTTGACTGGGTATAAAATCTTCCTTATATATATATATATATATATTTATTTATTTATTTATTGGCGTCACTAGGGGATGCTGTCCGAAACGGGTAACACCCTTGTGGTGATGACACCTAAGTGTGAAAAAAAAATATAGTGACATGGGTAGACTCTTTAAAAAAATAATCTCTAGATATATATCCCACCATGACCAGCCTATCTAGTGTGGTAATCTAGATCTTCATATTTTACTTTAGACCTTATTGTATTTTAGTTGGTATAAATGTTTAAAACATTATCGTACGTTCTTACAAAGGGAATTCAAACGTGGTCTTTTTCTAAAAATAAGAAAAAAAAATCGGTCGTACTTGCATTGTAGATATTTTTATATTTTAGTATCAATTAGGTAAAAACGACATTATTCCCAAATGTTAGGAAATTAAATTATTAATATAAGGAATGTCGTTTCATCTTCTTTGTAGAACCTTTCTACCTTAGCAACACGATCGATTCACAACATTTTAATCGCAGATAATGTTAAGGTCATCTGTTTCTATGGCCAACAGTTGACGAGCAGGGTGTCACGTGACCATCACAACGACCAATCGTCTTTACTCTCCCAAACTAAAGTCAGGTACTCACTAGAGTTGGGTGTACTCAGGGGCGCCCTAGAAATCCCGAAATTCGAAATCCTAGTCTTTACCGAGATTCGAACCAATGACCCATATGGCCCAGGTTCGGAAGCCGAACGCTTAACCTCTCAGCCACCGCGCCCCAAAAACTGAACAAGCCCACTACAAGCTTGCATGGTATACTGCAGCTATGCTCAAACTGAAGACACCCCGTAGGTAGAGGTGCGACGCTCTTTCTTTGGGCGCGGGCGCGACGTACTGACCATTGGATAGGGGTGAAACCGTTCAAATAATTTAACAAGGGTAAAAATTTAAAGTTTTATTTTCAATGTAATAATCAATCAACATTGGAATGTTAGCCCAGTTAAAATGACATTATTAACAATGTTTAAAAAGGGAAAAATGTAAGTTTAAGACTTGGTATCATCTCACGACAGACGTCAGCAACAAGATTGATTCAAAACTATTTGTAGAGGACATTTTAATTCTAATGGTCAGAATATTCAAAAATCTCTGAAGTATTTAACATCTTTAAGTTGACGACCTTTGTTTGACAAAAATTCACACAAAAAACATAAAAAATACTTTAAGAAAAAGATTATAAAATTTTAAACATTTACGAAACAAAATTTAAAAAAA
The DNA here is from genome assembly GCA_030265305.1 of Biomphalaria pfeifferi. Taxonomy (NCBI): domain Eukaryota; kingdom Metazoa; phylum Mollusca; class Gastropoda; family Planorbidae; genus Biomphalaria; species Biomphalaria pfeifferi. The sequence continues at coordinate 200,625 of JASAOG010000161.1, read as the reverse complement.
GGGGTCAACGGCCTAAATTCGAGTTCATGACTCAAACCTCCTTAAACCAACATAATAAACATTTTGATAGTAAGCTGTATGCATTGTTTGTATCGAATTTACTTTAAAGCGGCGACGTATAAAGGGGATATTATTCCAGCTTATTCTACCACTTCAGCTCAAGTACAATTTCTTTCCCTTGTTCTATATACCAAACAAAATAGTTATTTTTTTAATTAATTTTTTTTTTACTGATTCTAGTGTTGTCAGGTAAAAGAAATAATTGTGTAAAATTTCAGCTGGATCGGAGATTCGGTGTGGGAGAAATAACGTCGTGTGCACACTTTTTGTTACCTGACAGACAGATAGAGTTGATATAAGATTTGTAAAAAAAAAAGTTCGCGGCAAGGCTTCTTAACACGAAAATTATCTTGTCTTAAGACAGACGTCCCCTATATGTACGTCGACCATCCCTCGCCTAATAATATTGGCCAATGCTGTCTCTTTCTATAGTAGACTTAATTTGACTTTTTTTGTGTTTTTTACTAGGATGTATAGTGCACTCAGATTCCTAGAAAATACTTCATTATCGAAACGTCACACTCCGATAAAATTTAACATTGACACGAATTCTTCTTACAACGGGAAGGAAAATACTTTTTAGACGACAGAGAAGGAATTTATGAAAACGCAGGAAAACGCTTGGCGGAGATAACGACGCTTCCCCAGACTACCTTGCTAGATGGAGGAGGGAACCTCTCTAATATTCCAAAAACAATTTTTTTTTGATTACACAAAACACTTTAAAATTATCTACAAAGCACTATTTCTGGAAAAAAAAAGTAAAAGAATTGAATGCTGATATATAAATATATGTATATGCCTAGCTAGGGTTGGGGAAGGAGGGGGAGAATTAGAAAATCAGAAAATTAGAAAAATTAAATATTACTCAAAATGCAGGGGCCACAAAGAGGTCAAGCCCCCCTCCCCTAGTAAACAAATGATGGCAAATTTCTAGCTACGCCACTGCCTCTCAGTTTTTCTGCCAGTTTACAGATTTCTAGGAAACTTAAGAAATCGATTCGTACGTCTTGAACAAAGGTTCTATTGATATTGTCTATTATTCATTATCTTCCGTTCCTCGTAGAACCTGGGGCCACTTTCCACGGTCTCTTGATAGTTTTTGAATGGCTTCCCAGCTTTTCCGGTCCTCTCGGCTTCATCTGTCTTTTAACACTTTTAAAATTCTTTATTCATTTAATCATTTCTTTTGAATAAAAATAAATATTTTTTTTTTGTTTTGTTTTTGTTCTGTCAAATTTTTATTCTAGAATTATAAATACTTCTTTGCTAAAGGTTTGAGCAACGCGGCAACGGTTTTATTTAAACCTGGGAAAAGTGAATTGATTAGGATCAAAACCGTAGCTTTTCTGTTCATATTGAGTCATACGAATAAAAAGAAAATTAGCTTTAATAGTAATATTAACAAATAAAACACAAAACCATAATAATTATAATTCATTCAGAGAACACTCGTTCTTTTCTAACATGATAATAAAAATAATGATAATTATTATTATTATTATAGTCTTTATTGAGTCTTTATTATACATAAGAAGATTTGTCCTACAATATGTACATTACACCAAACAAAACATTATAAATATAGAAAACCAAAATATACATTTACAACAGAGTACTCTTAATTTAAAAAAGAAAAGTTTATATCTAATATGTACATATACATGTATGTAGCGATTTGACTGTTTTTCTTTGCTATATGTGTCTTGTACCTCTTTTGTGATGGTAAAATCACAAAATCCAGACTCAAGTAGTCAAAGAGTGTTTTTTTTTTATTTTTAGAATCTTTTTAGCTATTTATGAATGTTTGTCTCAAACAGCTGCCCCAATGGGTTTATTTTTTATACCAGTGATTTTAACAGCAGCATTTAGATCCAGGATTCTATGAAGTTTATTTTTTTTAATGTTCAGATTGCCTTACCAGGCTGTAATATTAAAACTTAAAATATTACAGATGTGAGCGTGATAAAACACAGCCAAGGCCTTTTCGTTTTTGTATTATATGAATAAAAATGAAATTAGCTCTGATACATAAAATATTTAACCATAATTTACAAATAGAAAAACAAAACCGAATGAAATAATCAGAATGACACAAAGATAGAGGCAGATTTCTTATTCCATACGCTAGAACACATTTGTACAAGTGCTTCTCTCGTGCCATTAGAGAATGGAATGGGTTGCCATAATCAGCCATGAAAACCAACGTCTTGGAAATTAAAGTAATTGATAAACCTGCATGACTAGATTGATACATGAAATGCATAGGACATAATTATCTTATTTTTTAAAGTAATGTCCGTAATATATACGATAAGAAGAAGATAAGATAATTATAGTAAACTTGGATTAGAAATCATGATATAATAAGCTTGAATTAGAAATCATGATATAATAAATTTTTGGATTAGAATTCCTAGATCTTTTTTTTGGAACACCTTATTTGCATTGGGTGGCGCTGTGGCTGAGTGGTTTAGCATTTAGTTTCCAAATCGGAGTCATGGGTTCGAATCTCGGTGAAGAATGGGATTTCTAATTTTAGGAATCTTAGGGCGCTTTTAGTCCACCCAACTTTAATGTGCACCTGACTTTAGTTGGGGAAAGTAATGGTAGTTGGTGGTTGTGCTGGCCACATGTCACCCTGCTCGTTAACCGTTCACCAAAGAAACAGCTGACCTTAACGTCATCTGCCTTTTAGATCGCAAGGTCGGAAAGGGGAAATTAATATATTTGCATTGTGCTATTACAGCCTCTGACAACTTGTTTCATTCCATGGATCAATTTGTATTCGTGGACATTTTTGTATAAGGGACTGGTCAAAGAGAGTGTGCTTTTAGAAATTCGGATTCATTTCAAACACAATTAAAACATTTTTCCACATTATATATTATATACGGATTTATAAATAGCATACTTTCTTATATAAAGTTTTTTAGTCCACTTAATAGCTAGCAAAGTCTTCGTGGGTGGAACCTGAACACAGATCTCGAAAACGGCTTTAACTCGGACAGTTTATGAATTTTTTCTTTTTGGAAAACAAGTATTATTTAATATTAGTGGGAATCGTGGTCGAGAGGCTAATTACGCTAGAACTTGGTATGGCTACCTATAAAGGGGGCTCGAGGCTAGACACCTTCGACACCCGACTCGAGCAGTTCAGTGTTTACTGAACGCCTAAAGGCAGCACGAAAGCCTTCTCCCGGATACTCCTCCCCCCTCTTACTGGTCCGCAAATGAAATTGGACCCTAGCGCATTCAACAAGCTTGAAAGTAAAAAAGCTATAATTTAACTATTTAAACGTTCACTCTGGTATAACTCTGGTTTGACCTTTACAATTTTTTCAAATTATAATAATCTTAAAATTCAATGTGGTCTACATCTTGCTCCTACGCCGACGCATATGGTGCGAACCAGTGCGCTGAATGTATATGCATTAAAGCAGGGCCGGCCTTAGATAATTGGAGGACCTAGGCTAAGTGAATTGGATGGCTCTAAATGAAGCAGAAAAAATAAAATATTAAAACCGAAAAAATGCAATAAATTAAAAGCCGTCTAAATCATCAAATAAGTTAAATGCAAATAACGCAATTTCCGTAGCGTTTATTTAGCGTAGCTCAAAACATATAAACTCTTTTTCTCCTATTTGACGATGCCAACGTTGATTTGACTCTTAATAAATTATTTTTTTGTTGTTTTTGGATTTGTGTTGTGTAAAAAAGCTTGCATTCCCCTATAATTCAATACCTGAAGCAGGCTGTTTTGGAGCAGCCGTTTTAGCGCTAAGGTCGTTTTGGCGCAGCCGTTACATCAAAGGACCTTTTGGCGCGAACAGTTTTGGCCCTATTATTTACGTTCATAGTATTATTTCTGTAACAAAGAATGAGACATATCAATGTTTCGTGTGAATATTTTTTGTTAAGACGTATTTATCTTGTACAGAACAAGAGATATTTTTGTCCGTTATGTTTGGTAAGTTTGTTATTTAATTATTGTTAAATGTGCCAGAGGGGGCGGGATAGGTGTCACAAATACGGACCAGTCAGTAGGAGATGATCGCCAGACGCATGACGCAAATGACCAGTGCTAGATATTTATTTGTTTGACTTGACCTGCGTCAATGGGAGATGTGTCACCCAAATCATCCCTACCCCATTTCTCAAAATATATCTTTTAAAAGTATCTAAGCTTGTTCTGATATTAAACTGATGTCAATTCTTGTTTTTCAATTTCTTTTGGAAAGAAATCGAAAAATGTCATCCCATGCGGAAGCAGAAATGACATATAATTAAAGGGAAGGGAGAGCATGTCATTACTATTCAAGAATCTGACTTATTGTATATTCATAAAATAAGCAAAACTTTTATATTTTAAAAAATTCACTGGATGGTGTTAAGTTTCATACTATACATACAATACTTAACTAGAATGAAATAAACATTGTGATAAAAACTACGTGGTTATTAAATTATGTTCAAATTATACATCGCGCCTAAACGGCTCACGTCAAAACGTCTCGCACCAAAACGGCTGCGCCAAAATGGTCACGCCAACACGGCTGAGCCAAAACGTCACTTACCGTTCAATACCACATATAACATTATCTTATAACAAATAAACAAAAAAGTTATTGAAGATTAATCATAACAGGATAGTGGAATGCAAATGAAGAAAAATGGATAATACTATCGAAGCGATATAAAATAATTACGGAGAGAAAGAGTTAAACATATTGATACAGATGCTATAAATCGACTCTTCAGTTCCGATAGCATGAACATTTTTTAAGGCTGTTCATTATCTCCAGACTATTAATTTAGAGCTAGGCTAGTTTGAGCCTAGTTTCGTATTTTTGTTTAGTCCCATGTCCTGTGCGAGACCCTCCACCAATCGGAAGCCCTATGCGGCTGCCTAGTTGGCCTATACCTATATATATATCGCTGTTTTGTGTTCACGAGTTGGCCAGGTTTTGACGCAATCATTTTTTTTTCGATTCAACTTAGATAGACATTTCTATTCATTGCATTTATCACATTGTGGCACTCTATGCATTCAAAGCAGTTTAAGAATAAGCAGAGAAACTGCTCGGTTCACGTTTACTTTAGCACAGATCAACTACTCTTGGATTCTATATTGATACTATACTTTAACGGTTAAAGGCACATTCCTCGTCCCATATGCTAGGACAAATTTGTACAAATACTCCTTCTTCCCTATTGCTGTACAAAGGCTATTTCTTCCCTAGTGCTATTAGAGCATGGAATGGGTTGCCTGATCTATTCAGGAAAACCAGTGACTTGGCAGAATTTAAGTCACTGGTTAATATGCATGACTAAATGCATGACGCGAGGACGTAATCATCTTCTTTTTTGAAGTAACGTCTGTATTATATAAGATAAAGTAATACTTGATGATCGAGGGCTTATATGCCATGTTGGCGGATGTTTCTTAGAAAAAAAAAGCCAGCAACATTTTCCTTCTTGGAAACACAAATTTAAACTAGCTTTCTTTAAATTTCATCTACTTCACTCCCCCACCCCTTTTTCACTCTTTTCATATCGCAACTCGCAACCTTGTCAATGGTTATTTGCATTTCTTTTAAAGACTGTCATCAGTTTTAATAAGAACTACCCAGGCCATGGGTTATTCATGCTAAGAACCAATGTCCGGAACGAAATTACGTACAAAAGTTCATTGATGCATTGCATCGTATCAAGGCTTTGTTGTAATGGAACACCTGGTGCTGCATTATGAAACATTGTAGAATACGGCAGGCCTTTAGTGACTTCACGTATCACATAACAGGAAGAATGCGCGGAATACAAAAAATTAAATTCTCTAGACCTTGATAAATGACGACCACAACGAATGATCATTATCAAATCTTTTCTGTCTTAGAAAAGTAATGATCTTTATAGTTTTTAAAGTTTAGAAATAACGCAAAATGATTTCTCGGATATTCACGCAAATATATGAAACAAAGCCATTTCCTGTTTGTTTCCATTGAGATCCTATTGGCCTCCTTCAGTCGTAGAACGACTATGGTTCATCTCAGAGCACACTTCCTCATGTTGAGCCCTATTTTGGAGAGACACTCCCGTCCACAGATAGCGCAGGTTAAGGTGGCTTTTGCTTCGGTGGTAGAGGAGCTGGCCGTTTTTCGGATTGTGCGTTTTTCTTCCTAAGCTGAGACCAATGTACTTTCACTGTCTCTCTCCGTCTGTTGCGGTCTAGAGCTATGTCTTCCCAATTGTCAGTGTTACAAATGAAATGAGGTTGCTTGTAAGAGTACCCCATGTTACATAGTAATTTGGATTGATTCTAAAAGAGCACCCCACTCAATATAACAAAATTTTGATCAATTAATTTACCTATTAGCGGGTATAGCTAAAAATATTCAATTAGAATTATAGCTAGATTCAGGTATTTAGATCAAAAGGTCAGTGTTAAAAGTGTGCTGGCAAGTTCGTCCAGAGGTGTATTGGTCCCTTCTTGTACTGCCTAGGTTATTAAGTATAACCTCCAGGTATACAATTAACTAATGTAGGCAACAAAAAACTTTACAAAGTCGCAGGTAAACATATGTACAAAGTTCATTTACATGAGTACAATAAATGTGTATTGTATAAATGTGGCCATCAACTCACAGGCCGACACAACAAAAAGTAAACAAAAGATACTCAAAAATAGTATGACACACAGCCCTAGTCATATGTTACATTATCGTCACATTCTGGAGAATACACATTTACATGAGTAAAATAAAGGTCACAGGCCTCAGGTCAACACATGACCACTTTTGACCATTCTGGGGTTACAGGCTTCAGGCTGACACTAGCCACTTTTAGCCAAAAAAACAACAAAAAAAAACATCAGGGTAAAAATATACTGCCTGGAAATCATTTGAGGCTATATCGGTTAATTAACATGAACGAATAATAACTAGACTCTGGATATAAATTATAAGACATGACATCCGCTATTTAATCTAACGCCATCTTGGTTGACAACAACAGTTACAGGGATGTTACTCCCAAACACCGATTTGTGCAACCTATATAAAACACACATCAACATCCTTCCCTTTCTATAGCTAACAAAACACATTTCAGAAATATTTGCAATTAAAAAAAAATATAATAACTCATCTTATTTTATGAATATTATAACAACTAAAAAATAACAATCAATTTCATTTGAGAGTGTGTCACATATAGAATAAATATTTCAACATAAAAATTCATAGTACATATCATAATCCCAATGCCACACAGGTCTATTTGTTTCTCGAGTGCTAATTCTTGCTGGCTTATTTCTATCTCAATTATATTCTGGTACATGAGAAACTACTTCAGACTGTGATGCATGCTGAGAAAAGTTATCAGAGAAATCTGGCCTTTCATTGTCATCATCATCATCCAAGACATTCCCATCATAGACATCACAGGCCGACACAACAAAAAGTAATCAAAAGATACTCAAAAATAATATGGCACACAGCCCTAGTCATATGTTACATTATCGCCACATTCTGGAGAATACACATTTACATGAGTAAAATAAAGGTCACAGGCCTCAGGTCAACACATGACCACTTTTGACCATTCTGGGGTTACAGGCTTCAGGCTGACACTAGCCACTTTTAGCAAAAAAAAACAAAACAAAAGGGTCATGATGAACTATAGGCTTCAGGGAAACCTATGAGCCTACAAGCTTCATAGAATCCCACCTATAGACATCCGTTTGGTAAAGCCCATCTGATGATTCAATACAGGTTAAATCCCTCAGAGACAAGGCTATAAAAATATGTAAAGCCCATCTGATGATTCAATACAGGTTGAATCCCTCAGAGAAAGGTTACAAAAATATGTCACGTTTGGGAGTACCCCAGGATGCAGAACATCAGGGTAAAAATATACTGTCTGGAAATCATTTGAGGCTATATCTACCAATAAATACATTATATAAAATACAATAATACTAAAGATATACTTAGCCCAAAGATCTCCAGAGCAGGGCACACTTCTCCGAGTACCCCATGACACACGACCACTAACAGAAAAAAATACTATTCACAACACAGGTCAAGTGGTCAAGCTGGTAACTCAGGAGCAAGTGGCAACTAAGAACAGTTTGCAAGGCCTTTTATAAACTACATAAGGGAAATAACTCCTAACTATACAAGTAATCAAAAATAGTTATTTCCCCATTATGTCACAGTCAGTATTTATGTTCACTGATTTGAGGTCACGTTTTATTACATCTATGTAACGGAGGTGGGGGCGACCAGTTTTTCTTGCGCCAGTCGCGAGTTGTCCATAGAGGATGACTTTCGGGATGCGCTTGTCCTCCATCCGGCGAACATGTCCAAGCCAGCGCCAACGCCGTTGTCTGAGGGCTGAAAAGATACTGGGAATACCTGATCGCGCAAGGATCTCAGTATTGCACACTTTTTCTTTCCATGTGACATTCAAGATTCCTACGGAGACATCTCAAATGGAATGAGTTCAGTTTTCTCTCTTGCTTCAAAAATCCTAGATCGAAATAATTCATGTTGATTTATATATATATCTAAATCATCTTATGTACATTTAAATAGAATGATTACCTATATCTTTCTAGATTATGTAACTAAAAATTGCAAAATAATAATTATGAGACCAAAGTACTCTTATTTTTTATGTTTAATTACCGTTTGATTGTCTTCTGAGCTGAGCCGAAGGCTCTTCGAGCTCAAAGTTTGAAAAGAAAAAACCTGTTAGGTCGTCAAGCCGTAACAGTAAAAAAGAAAAACAAACCTGTGGAACACAGTTCTGTTTGAGAGCGACCCTAGTCAATGCCTATATAAAGCATTGCTGTATCCAATGTCTTCAGCCTCCGACACATGGCCGAAGGCCTAGGAGCACTGGGAGCCTCCGTCATCTTCCTTCTTTGTACCAAGCTAACCGTGGGGGAACCGCCATTTATGGAACGGTCCTTTGAGGAACGGCGCATGGATGTGTGACAGTTTTTGTGAGGACTTTTTTACAACCCCGCCCGTGCAAGGGGTGGACTCTCGTCTACCCATGGGCATCCCCACGGGAGTTATGTTTTGCCATTCGTTTTGCCTAGCTATCTCCTCAAATAGCCGTTTCCACCCGGATGCCACGATGAGGCAGAACAGCGATCCCGGGTGTTTAATTACCAGAACTAAAAATTAAATTATGTGTTACATAGGTTAGGGTTGAAAAAACAATTTTAATTCTTTTAACTACTTTACAAAACAACGCCTTGATCCAACTTTCTAAAAAATTTTCTAATTTTTTGTAGTGTTAAAAAATCTCCATGTCCACTCTAGTTAAAGTAGTAGACTAAATTATATATAAGTCTATGGGAAGGACTTTAATTGGTCTTTAATGGAATGTATAATGAAACAATAGCAACATCTTACATCCATAAGGTTACATCTCTCTTTTTTAAATTCATAGAATCTATTTATAAGAATAAGTAACAAGCTATTCAATGATTAAAGTCAATTCAGTAAAATCAAAAGTCTCTTGGGTTTGTGTACTATTCTGTCTGAGAGTGTTACGTAAGGTTCATGTGGTCTAGAGGTGTTAGAAGAAGCAGTGTGTAGTGGCGACTCTACATCTAGCGTAGTTTGTAATCTTGAATTCTAGATGTTGTGGTTCTGCTGTTCTTAAATGTTATAATTATCTATTTGGTTTCTCCGTAGACTTTCTGATCTGTTTCCTGTTTCTTCCGTAGACCTGATTTCCGCTTTTGATATTATATGAACTAGGGTGTGAATGTTTCCACTGAAAATGAATTTGCATTCTTTTCTATTTTATTTAATAACAATTGCGGACCTCCATTTTATGGCTGCCTGGTCGAGCGGTTTGCACGCTGGACTGTCATTCAGTCTTATCGTTGGTCCCGTTTTCAAACCCTTTCCGCTCCCATCCCCCGTCGTCCTGCGGAAGGCTTGGACTAGGAAGTAAATTACCTTCAACTCTGAATCAACATCCGAAACATGGAAATCATGCATTTTACAAAACAATCTAAATTTTTGTTTTAGGCAAATGTATAAATAAAAAACTAAACGAACTTATACGTATATCACCAAGCATGGGCGTAGTTAGAAATTTGCCATCATATGTGGGCCCGGGGGGGGGGGGCGCTTGACCTCTTTGGGGGCTTCTGCATTTTGCGAGATATTTAATATTTAATGTAAAAAAAAACAACACTCATTTAGTGGCGGCTGAGGCCCCTCTCAAGTGGGGGCCCGGGGGGATTTTCAAATTCTTCCCCTCCTCCCCCCACCGTAGCTACGCCACTGTCTCCAAAGGAAGTAAAAGAAGTAAAGTTCCCCTTTCAGACCTTGCGATCTATAGAGCAAATGATGTAAAGATCATCTTTTCTGAGGCTTACTGTTAACGAGGGTGTCATGTGTCCAGCACTATAACCAACCGCCTTTACTTTCTCGAAGTATAGTTGGGTACCATTCCAGTTGGGTGAACTATGTGCGTCCTAAATATAAAAAAAATATTAAAAAATTCAAAATCCCAGTCTTCACGGAGATTCGAATCCGAGATCCCTAAGTTTGGACCCTATCGCTTTACCATTCGGTAAACACCCCCCCCCCCCCACTCCCTCTCAAAAGATATGTACGCGTTATTCTCACAACGGAAGAGAGAAAAAAATAAAAGCTTTATTTGTCCACATGTAGAAAATCATTCAAATTGGCGATAAAAATATAGCATGCATTGAGATTGTTGGCGCCTTGAACACAGTTTCTGTTCTTTGTACTGAAAATGTCAAAACCTGTTAAACTACATTGAGAACGCAGGTCAAGAGTCACCTCTGAGTTAGTGGTGGGGGAGGGATGGTGCATACGTTTCCTTTCTTTTATTCATGTTTGATTGCTCTTGTATAGGGCGTCTTCATGCTATGCTTTGCTCAGTACGCTCTGGAATAGCTATTTAGTGGTCACGTAGGAGGAGGGGGCTCACCGTTCCGTGGACGCTCAGGAAACGAAAGTCAGGATGAGACCGATATCAACTTATAATTCCTTAACTACAGTCATTTGCCAGTTAGCCCTAGGAATTGATCAATAAAACACATACAAAAAGGTTACTGTAAATGTTAAAACAGAAAAAAAATGCTTAAAAAAAAAAAAAAAAAAAAACTCGCTTGCTATGAGTGAACTGGGCATAATTTTGTTCACAGGTCGTCTGCTGCGCTTTGAGGGAAGAGCATGATTCAATAATCTGCCATATCTTCATTATTACAAGGATTATCTTTCTTTGGATTATACATGTCCAATAAAAAACTAAATTAATTCATGTTGACTATTGGATGCAACAACTTGTTAATTTGTTTTGTTGATTCGTGAGTTGTCATAGACAATGAATTATTGTGCTAAGTTTCAGCTTGATTCGCGAGTGGGAGAAATAACCTGCACAAGATTGTGACCAAGCCGACTGTGTTGAAATGTTTCTATGGCATTTACGTATCGAGAGATCTTTTCCATTTGCAACTTCTTGTGTGGCTAAAAAGGTCTATCCTTGATGGACAGCTGCGGTCACAGGATGGGCATCTGTAATCACCAAACGCCGTTGCATTTTCACCCTTCTTTCTACTACTGTTATGTAAGGGATCTGCACTCTCCCCCCCCCCCCACCCCCACACCTAAAAAAAAATTTTTAAAAATGGGTTGATACAAAAATGGTTAAAAAAAACAACACAAAAAGTAAATATTAATTAGCAAACAAAAAGTTTAAAGAAATGTATAAAACATTTTTTATTGAATACGAGATGATAAGAGTGATGTTGGCCTTATGACACACAGTTTTAACACATGTCATGGGAGTAGAAAATCCAAATGGGCATAACTATAACAAAGTAAAACTGACATTTCAGATATTATGCCATACGAAATCTGACAAACATTAGAACAGACAATAAGCACAATATTATTAAATCTCCTGTACTTGTGAAGTCTTCTAATTTTGCAGTTTTCAGATACTGCTGAATCTGGAGCAAACATTTCCCTGATTTGGAACAAAAGTTAAAAAAATAATAAAATATAATAAATTGCAAGACATTGATATACTGTCAGGAGGCAAAACCAAAATGCATTGTGCGACAAAATTAATTTTACAAAACAGAACTTTATTTCGGAAGCAATAGTCATTGATTCATCATTTTAAGTTTGAATAGTACTATTACTTACAAATATAAATTGTCATGATTCAAAAAACTTTTACCTTAGGCCAGCGTTTCTTGCTTATGCTGTTCACCCAAGACCAAATATTTATGTTCATCCCCCCCCCCCCCTTTTCCCCAAAGTGTAATTTTTGCAAGAGTTTTTCTGCATTGTGATTTTCAGATATGTTGACTCTACTGAATGCTGAACGGGGAACTTTACTTTTACTTAACTAAAGTCAAAGAGACGTGTAGACTTTAAATTTGCATATTCGAAAGACGTATTGAAAATCTTCTTCAAAAGAAAAGAACATTTTAAATCAATACCTCTGCAGAGGCCTCTGACAAAAACATTGGGAAAGTTCTAATTATAATAGGAAAAAGCACACAACAGATTGTAATTTTTAATTTGAAATAAAAAATTTCTAAGCTTCACGACCCTAACCCCTTCTAAGCATGGTACTTCCCCTGTAAATGTAAAATAAATAAACTTTTAAAAGTCAAGAGTAGTTGGGATAGAACTGCGTTCCTAAAAGAAGAATCTGTAGTTCATTATGACTCACACATAGCATCAGATCTACAGCATCGCCCAGCAACACCCCTGTGGTAAATGTGAAAGTAGTAACAATAATAATAACAGTAATAAAAGAAAATTGTGCCTCTACTATATAACAATATAAGTTTCTATTCCCACACAGTTTTGGAAGATATTATTAAAAAAAAAAGGGCCCACAATGCAATGGATACAAATTAAAATTAACGTTGACACCAAATGACAAATTTTTTTTTAGATGATTCAATTTAATTCATCACTATGGAAGAAACTCTAATGTGGTACCTGGCTACACTTTTGTAACACAATTTATTTCTGATCCTAGCAATGCAGAACTTCAACTATTTGTCTTGTTTCAATCAGATATTAATTGAGTTTTACAATAATTAACCAGCTAATAATGTTAAGTATATAAAGCATTATTTTGACTGGTCTATAGATGAAGTCATCACTGACTTAAAATCATTCAGAAAGAGCATTTCATTCCCCCAAAACGATCCTCCATTTGTAAAAATGACTACAGAGAAGAATATAGCATCAATTAACCATTCATCATCTCTTGGAGCAACAGAGAAATAGAGGATGGAGAATTTGAGCTCATATCATGATAAGTCTAACTGCATTGGTCATGACAAACTGCATACAGGTAAAATATATTCAAAACTCTGTTAAAGATTTCTTTTTTTGATTAATGACATCAAATATATTGTTCTAAAGCAAGGGAGAACAATAAAGTCAATGAATTAATTTTACCGTTCTTATTTCCCTTTAAAACAACTTTTACTTAACTGATACTTTCTGGTTGTCCTAGTTTTTTTATTATTTTTTTGTTATTTTCTAAAACATAGGGCTGAATATCAAGATGAAAATTATTTGCTAACTTAGGACTATGTTGACATAATGTTACAATGCAACATAGCCAATTAAGAAAAATCCAGAGAATCTTATAAATGTTTTTTTTTTAGCCATCTCAGCAGCCCTAATAGACCCAGACTAATTGGGAAGTAGCGGGCTAATAAAGATTGAACATAGAACAAAAGTTGGTGAAATGTTACAAAGTTATAAAAGTTTGATATTCAAATTATGGTGAAAACTTGATTTAACTCTTTCTCTCCGTAATTATTTACCACATTCTGATGGAATCAACATTGGTATCGTCAGTTATGAGAGAAAGAGTTAATATACAGCAACACCCATCTAGATACAAAATAATGAAAAACATGTGACTTAAAACACAGGCATTAATGCCTCTTCTCTACCATCTACATTGCTTGTAATGTTTCATTTACTTTTTATGCAAGGCACCAGATTTTTTTTAACTTCAGATATAAATAATAGTGAAAATAAATTTACAATAAATATATGCAAATAAAGTCAAGTATAAAATACTTTATATAATGGAATGTTAACATAAAAAAATAATTTTTTGGGGGTCGTAGTTAATCAAACTACAATAGCAGTAACAAGTAGACTATACCATTACAATGTTGATATATAATTAAAAACAACACATTTTTGATCAAGATTCAAGAATCTATTAATTTATATAAATCTAAGTTGATAAGATAAAAAACTACCTTCTGTATTTTTTTATATAATGTTATTGCTTTCATTGTGTACGCATAAAAATGCTAGCATATGAGGTAAAAATCAATTTGTATAGCATTATGAAAAATTTAAGCATTCACTTGTGAATTTTGTAACAGCAAAGTCTAAACAAGTTTCTAAGATAGAAGTTAAAATATACACCATTAAAAGTACTATAGATTATACCATTTCCTTTGTAAAGAGTAGTCTTTAAATATATACATTCAGATTGGCAGTCATCACATAACAACTTTACAGTAAGTATATAATCAATGTAAAATTCTGCATGACAAGGTAAGTTGTCTCATAAAAAGAAATTCAATTTAATTTACGATGTTAGTACAAAAACTATATAAAAATGACAGGATTCAGTGTATAGTTATTTGTGGCTGACATATAATTAAAGTAATTACAAAGATTTCAGCAGATTTAAGATTTTTTTTTTTCCTTTAACATTTTATTAACAGGATTCAGTGTATAGTTATTTGTGGCTGACATATAATTAAAGTAATTACAAAGATTTCAGCAGATTTAAGATTTTTTTTTCCTATAACATTTTATTGAAACATATCATTAAGATGCATGAAATTCATTTTACAATTCTTCAATGTCCTTTTTGTTTTTTAATAATTATGGTTAATTTTACTAAGTTTACATGAAGGTAATATATATATATTTTTTTTTATTTTTTTTTTACTACTGCAATGTTGTACAAAACAGTCCTTTGGGAAGTTGGAATTCTTATTTTTTTAAAAAAAATGGACTATAAGCTTTTAGCAGATCATTAAGTGCTTAAACAAAGTAAAATAATGTCTTTATACAAACTAGTTAACATTTTTGGGGGGTAATTTCATCACAAATTTTTATTACTTAAATAATATAGAATAAAAAAAATTAAAAAATTAAAACTCAAATCAATTGAGTCAATGTTTTGAACATGAAACAAACAAAAAATGTATATCTATGTGACGTATAAGTTTTTCTTGAAGTTTGAAAATTGTTGTATTTCTATGTTACAGAAGGATACTAGAGTTTGACTTTGATATATCTATCATCCTCCCCATCATCATCGTACTTGTAGGCTTGATTCATTCTGGCTGGGGGTTCATCATAGTTGGAATTCTCTGCAGCCTTTGAAATAGATTTATTTATTAAACTTTAGTCAACAATTCTCAACAAAAAAAAATTAATAAAAAGATGATGACCTTTCACATTATAAGCTTCACAATGGGATTAACTCAGTACTGCTTTATGTGTGAAAATAAAGGCATTACATTTGGTAGGCATTGGCAATATGTGGGGCCAAGTACAGAAAATGATAAAGAATCTTTAACTGCATTACAGAATTAAAATTTAGGGCTATTAGACAATGGAATGGGTTGCTTGTCAAGCCAGGATAACCGATGACTTCATGAGTAGATACATGAAGCATAGGACGTAATCATCTTTTTTGAAGTAGCACCTGTATTTTATAAGATAAGATAACATGAGATAATAAACAATAAGCACAGTGATATCATATTATTTTAATGAAGCAAGTAATATAAACAAAGTTGTTTTTTAAATACAATTCCTCCTTTATGCAGCTGACCAAAGTTTTTAAGAGTCATTATTTTGCTCTCAATAACTTATGAATGATAGATTTTTTAAAAAATTGAACTTTTTTTTCCATGCTCCATTTCCCACCTTCCTCTCCCCCACATGACAAAAATCCCCAGTGAAGCATTTGTTTAAATCTACTCAAGAATATATATATTCTATTAATAGGGCTAGAGAGCCAGACTTAAGAAGGCGGTGTGCATAATGTACAAACTGTTTAATAGTGAGAACAAGTGGAAATAGCCACTGGCATGTTTGTGTTCAAGATAAGGAATGTCTTCAAACTATTTTATTCTGAAATATATAGATTAGAGCAGAGATGTAGTGGGGGGGGGGGGGGGGCAAGGGGGCATGATGCCCCAGGTGCCATCCTCTGGGGGGTCACGAGACACAACCTATATTTCTATGTGATGTTCATAAAAAATTGGGGGGTGGGTGAGGGCAATAATGTACCTTGCCCCAGGTGCACATTATGTTCACAACACCTCTGGATTATAGATACAGCTTTCTACAGTGAATGGACCTCATGATGACCTGCTAACTATTGTAAAAAAAAAAGCAAACTAAAACTCAATGGTCATATTACAAGGTCTTCGGGTCTTGCAAAGACCTTCCTTCAGGTATAGCATCAGGAAAAAGAAGAAGAGGCAGAAAAAGAAAGCGATGGGAAGACAACATAGAAGAATGGTCGGTCCTGCCATTGAAAGGCAAAAGACAGAGAGGAATGGAGAAAGATAGTTGACAAATCTTGCATGGTTCCCCAACAGGCTAAGAGATAGTTGTAAGTGATATATTGTAAGTTAAGAATGCTAAATAACAACTCAAGAAGAGGTAAGGAAATACAGCTAATTTTTAGAGCCTAATAGTTTGTGCACAGAGAGTTTCCAGCCATCAATATATTATTATTGTCTGCTGGTACAAAAGGCAAGTTTGGAGAGGACATGACCTACAAACAGTAGAAACAAAGACAATGGTCCCAGTAATCCTAATTAAATTTGTCTGGTTCAAGTCTTTAGTCTGAAAATAACCATAAGGGAAAAAAAGTTTTTTATACCCCAATATGGCCATAGCTTGCTGATTTGCCATTCTTTTCTTTCCTGTGATAGCAGCAAACACACTGAAAAGAAAGATATTAAGATACTGTTTAGGCTGCCATAAATAAAAATAAAAAAAAACTACACTTATGTTTGTGTTAATGATCAGATTTAAAGCTATTTTTACTTTTATTTCAGACATTGCCAAGGGCACAATAAAAAAAAATTACTTTCAGAGCTTCTACATCTTTATACAATTGTTATTACTATAGCTTTTTTTTATTGCTTTTTAATAGCTTTTTTTATAGCTTTTTATATCTTAATTTATTTATAGCTTATTTATATGGCACTACTTTCATGCTTATAGCATGCTCAGAGCGCTATGGTCCAATCTCATTTATGGACCAGTGGGGGGAGGGGTATCTGGGAGAAGGTTTTCGGCGCTGCATTTAGGCACTCAGGAAACACAATTCTGCTCGAGTCGGGTATCGAACCTCGAACCTCCTTCATAAGAGGCAAAGCCAAACCAAGTACAAGCATACTTAGCCTCTCAACCACGCTTTCCACCAGTTAGAAGTTGGAAAAATACAAATACACTTTTATAATTACTAGCCTATTTCATTACATTTACAATAAAAGAAGATTTAGTAAAATTGGATACACAGGCATGCAGATTACTATGGGCCAAAAACATATCTTTGCTTTTAAAACTTGGTAGAATTATTTAAAATTGACCAATTATTTTAAAATTAAATCTAGGGGAAAAAATCCACAATGTAACTTAAGACTAATTTTGAAGAACACACAAATAACTTGAGAAAATGCACACTAAAATTTCCTGAACAAAAAAGCTGTTATTCCCCCTAAGACAAGTGAAATTTTCTGTTTAGTAACACAATAAAACAAAGGTAAAAAAAAAAAAATTACCAAGATGATAATGGTGATGAGAATGAGGCCACCTCCAATGCCAACAACACAGCCAATGATGATCTTATCTCTTTCTGACAGGCCGCTACTGGCATCTGTTACCTCAGGAGTATCACTTTTTGCGGCTTCTGATTGAACTGTGCTGCTGTCTACTATCACTACCAGTGTCTCATTGTCTATTATTAGGTTAAAGTCATTCACCTATAATTTAAAAAATTTAGTTACATCAAAATTTGCTATTTTCCATACCATATATATTTTTTTAAAAAAATCACATCTAACCAAAAGGAAAGCTACTGCCAAAGATAGGTGAAGACAGTGAAAATAGAACTTAAATCAACCACTAGCTGACAAGAGGTTTGTCTGCATTGTTATGGCAAAATATGTAGGTCACAGCTAGGTCTGAGTAGGTATATGAAAGAATGTGCTCTTCATTAATCTTGAAACTCATTTACAAGCCTAATTATAATTATGGAAATGAATAAATTTTAGTTTCTGTCACTGCCAGGGTCGAGCTCTGTTAAAGGGAAATAAAATTCATTGTAGTCCCCTATACAGTGTTCACTGAGCAGGGCTGGCCTTAGGCCCTGCACTTTCATAGGCCCCGGGCGAATTCTAGGTGTAAATGATTAAATTAAACCATTTTAACTTATTATTAATGGGTTCCTGGAATTCTCATGAAATTGAAAAATATACGAAAAAGTTATAAAATCTCCTGAAATTATCAAAATCTTCTGAAAACTCATGCAAATCTCCTTAAAACATACAAAATTGTCATATTGGGGGTGTCATTCAATATAGAAAATGCCAATCCTACTCGCCATTAAAAAAAACAAACAACTGCATTGTCAGCTTTTATTTAATAAAAATGTAATAATAAGGTGAATTTTAACCGAAATAAGAAGTTTAAATACTTAATTTACTTTAGCTGTTACTGGCATATAAATGCAGATCTAAATCTATCTCGACCTCTTCAAAAAAAATCAAAAGTGATATTTTGATAGTTGATAGTAAATATAAAAAGCTGATCTGAATGTTTTTCAGCTTTTGGTTGGAAAACTACCATCTACTGTAGATGACTCGTAAAGTTAATTTGACACTGATTTTGTACTTAGTAAAGTAAGAATAAAATGCAAAGACAAATTTATTTTCTAATACAATATCTTAATTTTCACATATTATCCCTACCAAGACTGGGCCCCATGCATATTGTTTCGCACAGGGCCCCATGATCTGTAGGACCAGCCCTGTCACTGAGAAACTTTCCAATGATGCGGCAGGTCTGCAGTAGTAATGTCCTCTGGCAGGTAATAAGGATCCTCTTAGGAATGCTTAGGGCTTCAAATCTGTCTGTGAGGTCAGTTATTATATCCTCAGTTGATATATCAACCGGGTATATGGTTACTATAGAAAACTAGCTAGTTTTGCAGAACCAAAACAGTAGTTAGGGCTCTGGACTGTATTTATGTTTCAGATGTTCCTTGAGAAATAAAGATTATTTCATCTTAGCCCACACTGCATGCAGAACAGCAGGAGACAGCAGTGGGAACTCAGAAACATCACGAAGCATTTACCACACGACCATGCAGACATCAACTCATTGGAAAACTCTAATTTTATCTAAACATGTGTGATTAAGTTAAAGGTTATTGTTACTTATAAAAAAACAACTTAGAGTTGAGCTAAAACTGTATCAGTGCTTGTTACAGTTGTTTGAAAGTTTATTCAGCACACAATAAAGTTATGCAAAAAAAAAAATGTGAATGTCAAAGCTTGACCTAGTTACAATAAAACACAAACTATGTATGTGGCTCTCAATGTGTCCAGGTGAGCACTGATAACTACACATAGTGAATACACAGACATGGTAGAAAACTTACAGCCTGACTAACAACAATGAAGACAATAGTCATGTCAGTGTTGGCAGAATTAGGATCTGACTCCAAGGTCGTGTTGATTTTAATGCTGCCTTCATAGGGATCACTGATGGTCTTAATGGTGGCATTATCAATGCCCAAGGTCATTATCTTCTTCCAAAACTCACTGAAAAAAATATTTAAAAAAAAAGATATAAAAAAAAAAAGAGAATTCTTGTTTTCAACCAAACTCTTAAACAGACCCTATGGGTTTCTTGATTGGTACACAATTACAGGTTTCGATATTTTCAGCACTAATATTAAAAGTTCTGAATTAACAATATCCGCAATCCTAGGTACATTTATATTATAATTTTTTTTATTGCTTACAATCGATCACAACCAATGCACAAGGTCCAGCTATCAAAATATATAAAATCAGTCAATGGTAGCTTTTTTTTTCTTCACAACAGGCCATGTGTGTTGTGTGTAAATGATGTTAATCAGTTTCAAGGAACAGCAGCATATCAAAGTAGGAAGTGATCAGCATCTTATCAGAGATCTTTCTTTTCACATGAAAGATAATCGTCTTTCAGGAACAATTATGTTTAAAGTATTGATGTAAGTCACATTCTTATCTTATCTTATATAATACAGACGTTACTTCAAAAAAGAAGATGATTACGTCCTACATGTGACACGAAGATACAATGACTTTCAAATCTGTAATTATACCTTTTTAGTTAATAACATTAAAATTCAGTTTGTTTCACCAAAAAGAAATGTTCAGGAGTGATGATTTTTTTTCTGTGACATGTAAGGGTTTTATGTAGCCAGGAAAAAAAACAACACTTTTTAATGTCAGTTTCCCATTAAAACTGAGTGAACGCGACCAAAATATTAAGTCTGGACTTTCAGTTTAGTTGAATTTAATATCACTGATCACTCATATAAATGTTTAAAACATTTTTCAAAAATCATTTAATGACCAAAGTGTACAGGATATGCTACCTAGTCAGTGCAACAGAGTTTGTTGATGATAAGTTATCTAGTCATTTGACAGAAAAAAAAATGTATTAGCTAATTAGTTGTTTGTTTTTATTACTTTTTTAATACATAACTGATCAGTTCAAAGACAATGTCTGAATGAAAGTTTAGTTATAGTTTTCAACTGAAAAGTTACTTGAAAATTTGGGCCAGTCAACTCTCATCTCTTTAACTCTACATAGCTCACTAAATGAACTAAGCACCTACTTCTTGATTAGTTGCAACTTGTTCAACTCTTTAAACTTTTTAAAGTCTGCATTGTATGTAAATGTGGATCTGATAGTCTTGATCTCTTCGATAGCTGTTATTGACAACATAATCATATAAAAGCTAAATCAATGCAGTAAATATATTTTAATTTAGGTGGTACAAACAAAAGTATAGGACAGATATACTGTATTATATTTTATCATTATTAGAAGTTAAAATAATTCATATATATGTTACCCCTTTGTATACCAACTGGTATTGTTTAGCGTTTTAGTTAGCTTGCAAATCTGTACAAACCTCTTAATTATAAACTAAAACAAATCTAAACATATGGAATTATTAAAGAATATTTTACAAATTCTATTACTGGTAAAAAAAATAAAGATACTCTAACCCCAATTTCTTCATTAAAATGATAAGTTGGCCAAATGAGTTAAAATGCTTCCCAGACAATTCAAAACAAAAACGAATTCAATAATGCTGTTTTGGCTTGTAATGTTTACATTACACATTGGAGCAGCACTATAACCTCTCCCAGTACATGAATCCTATATTTTTCAGACCATGCTATAAAATTTAAAAACATAACAGTATAATATTCAGTACTAGCACTTATTGCATACACTCTATACAAATCATTATAGTCTTTAGTAGGCTACTTGTACTCACTGCATGTATTCTATACAAATCATTATAGTCTTCAGTACTAGCACTCACAAATCATTATTAATCATTATTGTCTTCAGTACTAGCACTTACAAATCATTATAGTCTTCAGTACTAGCACTCACAAATCATTATAGTCTTCAGTACTAGCACTCACAAATCATTATAGTCTTCTTCAATACTAACACTCACTGCATGCATTCTATACAAATCAATATAGCCTTCAGTACTAGCAGTTGCAATCCCTTAAAAAAAAACTTGACCATGTTGGAAAAAAAAACACTGACCTTTGCAAGGTGTGTTGGCATCAACAGTCTCATTGACAATCTCACCAAAGGCATTGACACAATGACACGAGGTGTCATCAAAACACTGCTTGGGTACAAATTTGCCAGCATCTGTGCAAGTTGGAATTCTGTCTACATTGTCCGTCACGTCCAGGTTGCTCAGTCTAGCAAGCACAGCATCTTTTTTAACATTGCAAGATTTAA
Source organism: Biomphalaria pfeifferi (assembly GCA_030265305.1). NCBI lineage: Eukaryota > Metazoa > Mollusca > Gastropoda > Planorbidae > Biomphalaria > Biomphalaria pfeifferi. The sequence goes on along the minus strand of JASAOG010000161.1, from coordinate 178,411 downwards.
TAGCACAGGTCCCTTGAGATACTGAGTTTGGAAAATATTTAACAACAGGTAAATAGATATGAAAATAAAGTAACTCTATGGGTCAGGGGATTTTTATATACACTTTAAAAATGTATTTGCATGATTCAAAAATCTAGATTCATAAAAATCAATAGATCTATTGGTTTTAAAATAAACTCCAGAAACTAAGCTTAAATGAGTTTAGATAAAAGTGGTTGAAAAAAAAAGAAATTTTGGTTTAAAGTCGTAGTTATCAGTAAAAAAAATGAAATAATTTAATAGTATTTTTTTCAGTTTTCAATGCAGAATGAATTGCATTTTTTTAAATTAAATGAATAGTAATTTTAAAAATTAAATAAATTGCATTTTAAAAAATTAAATGAAATGCACTTTTAAAAAATCAAATGAATTTTATTTTAAAAAATTAAATAAATTGTAATTCATGTTCTAATTATTATGTTCTAAGTCTCTCAATTACAAAAACAAACACTTACAGTAAGTGCATTGGGCCTGTGTTAAATTTTTTCTAGTGCGAGCGTCTACAAAGTAAGGCATGCAGGTACATGGGTCAGTAAGGCACACAGCACAAGGATTAGAGCTGCAGTTTTTCATCAGTGCTTCCTGGCAAATGGATTCTGGACAGGGTATGGCATTAGGGCACAAGCTGGTAGCTGTGGCAATACAAGAATCTGGCTTATTAATCAAGTTTCTTTTTCTTTTTTGTGTTGTACGTAAGTGTAGTTCTAGATGACTTGTTTACTAGAGAGTACAGGGGAGGGATCATCCATTATCTTCCCAGACATAAGGAGCCATATATATATACATACACATTGGAGGGAGCACAAAGAAAGGGTCCTCCAGAGAAACGCTGGCTGGATAACTGTCACAGTCAAAATAGTAAAAGTAAATAACCTAAATTCATTACATAAAATACAATATGCATAGGTCAGAAAAATGGGTAAAAATATTTTATATTACATGTTAGACTTTGATTTCTTCTGTTAATTTTGGGGCCAGGATAAATTAGTCTGTAGTGTAACATTTAACAAAGTATTCTTGCCCATCTTATAGAACCATAGAACCATCAGCTGTCTAGTAGGATTAAAATAAAGTGGCAGGTACTTTATGCCCACTACAGAATCCTCAATCTTTTTTTCAGAAACAAAAAGAGAAGAATGAAAGCAAAGAAGCGACTAATTCACTTGTAATGGGAAAAAAAACATTATCTTTTGTTTGAATGGCTACTTAGTATTAATACATACTTGGTTATTACATTATGGTCAAGTAACTAAACCCATTCACAGCCTACTTTTAAGTGAACTAAAGTAGACTTAAGGATATTACTATTGTGATCGATATCAATTTTAATAAAAGTAACTTTAACTGAGAGCAGGGTGGCAGACAGGTAAATATGTTTGACTTCCAAACCAAGGAGTCTTAGGTTTGAACCTTGGGGAAGTCTGGGATTTTGAGTTTCTGGATTTTTAGGACACCCCTGTGTTCACCCAATTCTAATGGGCACCTGACATTACTTTGGAAAATAAAGATAGTTTGTCATTGTGCTGGCCACATGACACACTTGTTAGCCATGGGCCACAGAAACAGATGACCTTTACATCATCTGCCCTATAAATCACATTAGGCATACTTTACTTTTATTTTTAACTGAGAGCAGAGATAATCAATTCTGTTTCTACATTTGAATACAACATTATCTTTTTAATTTAATTGTTAAGTATGAATTACATGACATTGTGACAGTATATTCTTAGAGTTACTTACCCACACATCTAGCTTGTTCAGTCCCATTAAAAGAGAACACCTTACAGTGATTGACTGTTGGTACCAGAAGCCATGAAATATAGAAAGCATAGCAACGTTAATAAAATTCAAATTTTTAAAATTTATTCTCTAACAATAATTTATGTCTAATTATCATTGTACGAGTGATTCATAATTTATTGTGAGTTTCTCATGGAATTACTTATTAATTGGGCTTCAAAGTATTAAACTCAAGAAAAATATATTTAGCGCTGGGTTTCTTCAATGTATTCAAGTAGTGAGTTGAAAACATTTACAGGCACCTATGAATCTGCATGATTGTGGAGACAATACACAACTCTCCAAAAACAATCAAGACTCATATAAATACAAACAAAACAAAAGAGCCTGACTTCATAACATACATAATATCTAGTCATCTAAAAATGGCTGTCAGGTCATGTGGTATTTGAACTGGACTGTCATGTAGTTGTATTGATAGTCCATCCCCTGTCATCATGCGAGAGGTTTGGAAGTAAATTATCTTCTAACTTTAAAGGAACATCCATAACATGTCAAAAAATTTACAAATCATTTTTTACACATCAGCAAAGTTGATGCCAATTTAAATATTAATCTTTACAATTTATCAATATTTAATAAATGTTAATGTTTGCACTTGACTTTTCTTGCTTTTTTAACTTTATTAAATTAAGTTCAGAAAAAAAAATTGAATTAAAATGTTTGTTTGTTTGTAAAATGTTTTACATGTTTCGGATGTTCCTTTAGAGTTGAAGATAGTTTACTTCCTAGTCCAAACCTCCCGCAGGACGACGGGGGATGGGAGCAGGCAGGGTTTGAACCCGGGACCATCAATAAATCCAAACGACAGTCCAGCGTGCAAACCGCACGACCAGGCAGCCATCTTTACATCTATAGGCCTAATGTAAGCAGCTGGCTTGTAATAGGAAAATAAATGCATTTATGCAAAGGAAATATATCTATTAGTATCAATATAAACCCATGTACAATATTTCTGGAATAATAGGGGTTAAATCTCTACTGAGGTTTACTTGATGGAAAATATTCAATGGATCTAATTACTGTGAGATACATTTTTTTTAAAAGTGATATAATAAGATTTTTCAGACCTCCACAAGTGACACTGCTTCCCTGGGCATCCACAAATCTTGTTTCACAGGTTGGAGAGCACATGTCTACCACACAGCGAGCATTTGGGTAGTCAGGACACACTTTGTTGTTACATGCCTTGACACAGTTGACATTAGGTGGCTGGCCATTGGTGCAGTCTGGGAAGGATTAAATTCTCATTATTATATAATTATATAATATTATTCTGTTTCTACTTGATAAATAATTAATTTTGACAGGAAATATGAAAAAAGGTGAAATAAAAGTGTTTTTTTTTACTATTGTCATATGAATAGAGCTTGTTTATATTATATATACTTTATGTTCCTTCCAAATTGAAGATTATTACATCCTACTCAGAACCTCCAGCAAAAGTCTAATTGGTTTGACATTAGTCAGGGAAATTAAAGATGGTTTGTTGTTGTGCTGGCCACATGACACTCTTATCAACATTCAGACATAGAAACAGATGACCTTATCATTTGCCTTATAGATTGCAAGCTCTGAAAGGGTTGCTTTACATTTTTTTTTAATTAGCTTAAACTACACTTAACTTGTAAATGTTTTGGTTGCTAAACAAGACTAGCTCTAAAAACTTTGTTTTTGAATAAGAAATACAAATCTCACTGTATTTTTAATTTAATTTTCTGTAGTGGACCAGAGGAGTGCACAAGATTTAAAAAAAAGATGCCATTTTTTAATACATTGTAAAGAAAAAAACAAAACCCTTTTAGACCTTGTGATCTATAGGGCAGATGATGTTAAGGTCATCTGTTTCTTTGACAAATAGTTAATGAACAGGGGGTCATTAAGCCAGCACAATGACAGACAGCCTTCACTTTCCCCAACTAAAGTCAGGTACCCATTAGAGTTTGGTGGATCCCAATCTTCACAGAGATTTGAACCAAGGACCCTAGGTTCTGATGTCAAGCACATAACTGCTTGGCTACCACGACCCCCACTACATTGTAATACAACTAAAAACCAACTTACTCTCTAAAGCAGCTGATGAGGAGGTCGATGAGGAACAATCCAAGTTGTCCACATTTTTGTTGGAGAGTCCATCTCTGTACGTTCCGTTCTCATACACACACCAACAATAGCCTCCAAAGCACTGCTTGTAGCTGTATCCACCCGTCATGCACTGTGGCACATAGGGCCCATACACAAGGGATGCAGGCATGGGAGCTGCTGGCCATAACATTAACAAGTAATGTTTAGTAAATAAATGTTAAGTAAATAAGACAACAGTAATATATTTTTAAATATGGTATATGTAACAAGATGTTTAAAACTTTTATTTGAAGATTATCCTTCGGCCTCACTTGCACACATCTCTGTAAGCTAGTCTTTGGCATCCCTTTGGGTCTGTAAATATGCTGGAGGAAATCGCCCAAGATCTAACAACATGGAGACAGATTGTGTGTGCTGGTACCACCTTAGCAAAGTGCTAAAGGACAGAGCCAGTCTAAGACAAGAAAATTACACAGAAAGCTGCCCTATATGATGGGCCTAAAACTAATGCATTCTTATGTATGAACTGTGGCAAAGTTTTCTACTCCAGAATGGGCTAGTTTATTCACAGCCATTCTGCCCTACTCAAGACGAAACCAAAAAACAGTGATTCATCTAGGTGCATCCATAGTCTTTCGAGACAGATGGAGCCAAATATATATATTATATAGGAGCCCCATACACAATTTAGATTTTCAGATTAAGGATTTAATATAGCCTTAGATGTGTTTCTTGACCCCCTACTTAGCAGACGTTATACTCAGATTGCCCATGAATCTCAATAAGATTTAGAAACCAAACACAGAAAGTAAACTTTAAATAAGGTAGCTATGAGAGATCTCTGTTATTTTATGTCACAATGGATGAACTTTACCTTTTGCAACTTCTCATGTGACTAAAGAACAATTGACTTTAATAAACCAAATGTATCATTAAGAACAGTGGCTTAGCTGACAAAGGCTTCATTTTGTATAATTATGATAAAGCATTCTGGACAGCTATTAACCCTTTGACTCTGTAACGACTTTCCCCTCCATGATTTTACATGGCTCTAGTGCTTGAATCAACGCTGGCAACATCTGTTCTTTACAATTTTTTTTTCTCTCTCATTTATGTTTTTATTGCTGAAATTATTCTTAAAAAGTTTCCCTCTGTTATGATTAAGCTTCAAAAACTTTTTTGTTTGTTATCAGAAAATATTTTATTTGGTCTAGAATTAAAGGGGAATGCAAGACAAAGTCAAATTGATAAAATCAAACATTAATTTAATCGAATCAAATAAATGATGCTATGGTCAATTAGGAGAAAAAGAGTTACTCAATGTTCTACTCAAACCAAATTCCTTGTCACTAACTCACCTTTACATGTTGGTTTTAATTCACAATCCATTCCCATCATGCAGTTTTCTTCAAACCCTAGAGTGCACATGTTAGGCGATGTACAGTTGTGCCCCTGTCAACAATGGTTTAAAACAAGCAAAATATAAAAAAAATACTTAAAAAAAAAAAAGCTTAACTAAGGAAAGAATGCAAAATCAATGTCTGAGGGGCCATTTAAATCCCAACATAATTTAAGGGACAACATAGTACAAATTCTTAGTTTGATCATCTCTGCATTAATAGTTCTCAAAATCAAAGTTTGTTCCATCATAAAAACTATTTTTAGTAATAATTGTTTATCATGTAAACATACAACTGATAAGAAACAAAAGCTCCAATTTTGAGTTGTTTCATTTAATCTGTTATCTTATGATCAGTGTGAAAGTCTTAATTAATGTAATGCTATTTCTTGTAGGCCAAATATCAAAGTGTTTAATGACTTGACACATGGAAAAATAAAGTGTCTCCAGGATGACATCCTTTTTGAAAATCATGTCTCTATCCTTTTTAAAAGACAAAGAAAATTTTCTTTTTTTTTTTTTCGTTCTAGAATGATATAGGCTATTCAATGTTGCCAATGGGTAAACATTAATATCTGAATTGTATCTGAATTGGAGTTCATTACAATTTTATCAATATCTCTTTCAGTCAGAACTCTAAGCCTGGGCTTAATTCATCAGCAATTAGGAAACTGACTTTTGACACACAGCTATCTATCACCTCCCTCTCTCCCTTAAAGCCACATGCAGCAGCTCCTCTCTTACCCATCTTTCCCAAGTTGTTTTTCTCTGCTATTTGAAATATAAAATAAAAGTAACTTCTAAAATATATGACAAAATATTATTTTTTTAAAAATTCAACTTACAACACAAGGGCTGGCTTGTGCATTGCCTGTAAGAAAAATAATAAAATCATAATTACATGCAATTAAGTCACCTCAAGGTCATCTAATAACAATAATTATAATAATAATTTAATTTATAGAGCACTGTTAACAAACATATTGTAGGCTCTAGGCACTATGATAACATTGCAAACATAAACACAACAGCTGAAATGAAAACTAATCCAAAAAGTTTTGAAAAGACAGATAGGTCTTAATGTTATTCTTGAATGTAGTGTATCAAGTTTTCTGTCTTAGATCATCGGGGAGTGAGTTCCAACAAGCCTTTGGTTTGTGTACTGAAAAAGCCTGCAAACTGCAACTTTTGAGAGAGAAACATGTCATCACTATAAGCGTTGAGTCCATGGAACTCATGGTTAAAGATTATTATTTTAATAAAATATCTTAACTCTTTCTCTCCATTATTATTTAACACGTTCTGATGGAATCAATGTTGGTATCGTCAGTTAGGACACAAAGAGTTAAATCTCTTAAATTCAGTAAACTTCTCAGTTTTTTTGGTTTTTTTTAAACTTTCTGTATATTTTGTGTGTCTCAAACAGGTTTATTGTTATATTACACTCATACAATTACATGCTTCTTATTTGAACAATAATTGTTTCCCCAACACATGTAATAAACTGATGAAAGAGTTATCAACTTAAATGCAACAAAAAACTTGATAAATTAAACCATGGACACTCCCAACTCTGACAGTCTCAACCATTTCATAGCAGCTTTACAATAAAAAAATGATAAAAAGAAAAACACACAAAGAAAAACACTCCAGGACTTCTCTTTGAAGAAAGTATTTTTGTTTCCACAATTGTTTTAGATTAAAATTCTGATATTATAAATAGAAAAGAGGGTCAGATGCCAAGAATAGTAATGTTTTTCTTGTGTTTAGTCCCTCTTTCATTAAAATTTTTACTAGTTATTTATAAATCACAAGTACTTAGAATGTTTTAAGTAGGGGTCTAAAGCTTTAAATAGTTGAGTGCTCAAATGCATAAAACATATTCAAGTCCTGGTCCTGACATTGAAATTAGTGCTGGTATTAGGAGTCCTGGAGTGAAGTCCCTATGTTTATAAAGTTTAAAAAAAACAACAGGTGTCTTCAGGAAGTAAAAGTAAAGTAGTTTGCTCATCAGAAACTGATGATCCAAACTTCACAAGATCTGGTATTCCATTTTAATATCAGTCTAAAAGACCAAAGTCTGACACTAAAGTATATATTGATTGACTAAGTAAACTTAAGAAAAAATTGTATTGATTAAGCCAGCGATGCCCAACCTAATTGGACCTGCGGGCCATTTTAATTTCCAACACTCATGTCGCGGACCACATGACCAAAATTGTACAAAAAATGACATGAAATCGACAAACAATTTATGAGAAACTTGTGGATCTAGAACTTTCATTAATTCATGGGATTGGAAGTTTTTCTTCTTTTTTTTACGTGTGTCGGAAACTGGCTTCAGTTCTCTACTTAAAATGTGAGCAACATTGTAGATAACTTTACCAACAACTCATTTTCTTGTCCCTTTTTTTGTCAAAATTTCCATTGATCCTCCAATCTCTAAACGTAGTTTAACATTCGCGGCTCAAACCAAGAATAGCGTTATATTTGATTCATAATGTTGTTTATATGTTGCTGTTTTGTTTTTTTTAAACACTTTACAAAACAAAGATGTTGGCTTGTAATCGTGTTGCACAAAAAAAAGTAAAGATTCATTCAAATTTTCCTGGTAGTCTCTAAATTCAGAATCCCCTTGTAGTTTCTTCGTCTCTTCCATTTCATAAAAGTACAAATGTTCAATGTCATGGTACCAGTCCATCAGAGAAATAGTGAGGGCCCTAAGATAAAGCAACATTTTTCAACCTTTTTACACTTTGTACTGGTGTTACAGCGGGCCGGATGAAACCATGTCATGGGCCGGATCTGGCCAGTGGGCCGTATTTTGGGCACCACTGGATTGAGCTGATGTGTAATAAATATGAGAATGAGAATTATTAGCTTACAAGTTTGATAACAGGTGTCAGCTGTCGGGAACCTGTTCATGTTACCATCACACATTCCCCAGATAAACAGCTTACAAGTAGATGAGGCCACGTCATAGTACCACTGAGGCATGTAGCCTTTACATGTTCCTGGATCAGGTTGAAGCTGACATCTAACTGGAATACCTGTTGAATGTACGAGCAGCATGAGTACACTTGATGATTTGAGAATAATTATTTGGTAAGAACCCGACGATGGCATTGAAAATAGCTTTGTAACAAGGAAATCATTTTGCCCACAAATATTTATATTTTAGGACTAAATGAGAACTTCAATAGAGACAGACCTGTGGGAGACAAAGGCTTTGTATCATTAACAATATATAGGTCACAGATGGGTCTGTCATAAGAAAGTTTAGACACTTCCTTAGTCATAATTTTCAAAATTGGCCTTGTGACAATTGTATTCATTTCATTCTTTTCATGACAAAAAAATTAACCCTTTCTGCTGGTCCCACAGTGCAGACTTCATCTTAGTAAAGAGAGCAGACAACATAGTCCATAATGAAGGGAAGGAAAGATTTTGTAATGATTGATCAGTGTGAGATCATTCTAAAGCCCGCCAGTTCTGGTTGTAACAAATAGGTCAACAGAACAATGGTACTGTGCTTGAGAGAGCTTTCACCCTTCTAACATGGAACACAATGGGAAGAATTGCATTGGTGTAGACATTTTACTGATGATTTTACAAAAATGGTATAAAGGAGAGGCTTTAAAATGAAAAGCATAGGTGCAGCGTTTTACATGTCCTGCATTAAAGTCCCACATTTGATGCAGACAAAGCCATTGTTTACTATGGGTATATTTGCTAGGCGTAAAGAAATCTATTTATACAGACAAAAACAAACTATTTTTTTTCCTTTAAAAAAAAAAAAAAAATACTTGTGCTCCTTGTGAGCAATACCTACACATACAAATAGCATACAAAGGGAGATAGTCACTTTAACTGACTCTTTTTCATCGAGACATGGTTTGCTGGGTTTTGGAAAGTTCTATGACTTTCTCATCATCTGCTACTGATTTCTGTTTTATTTCTATTGAGACACATGGATCACTTGAATGAAAACAGAGACATCTTACAGGATAGAGACATGAGATATAAGCATAGTGCAGCAATTAAATTTAGGTAGGCCTACAAATAGGTTGAAGGCGCTTCGATGTAGTTTTAGTACTTACATCTGAAGCTTTTACAGAGGAATAGATTTCAATGTATACTTATGGGAAAAAATACTTTGAGTAGAAGAGTTATTTTGGATTGAGAATTTGAAGTAAAGTCATTAAGATATACTGGCTCTTCAACAGCGGTACACTTGGAATTTATTTTTTAAATATGTTTCAGAGGTTTTCTCAGAAATGAAGATTATTAGTTCTTAGCTCAAACTTTTTTGCAGGACAGCATGGAATGACATTGGCAGTGGTCAAATTCAAGACCATCATGATGAAAGTTCAAAGGGCATAGCATTCTACACAATCAGGCAAATATCCTATTTACATATCTCACCACATTCACTTATCCCTAGTCCGATGAACTGTTGGGGCACCACAGATGACTCTGTCATTCTCCATTTCTCTATGTCTTTTGCCCAGATTGGCTCTTCATAAAACAAATTCACAATGGGTCTTCCCAATCATTATGGAATCTATTTTAAGACTTTAAAACTTACTGGTAACTAGAGCTATGCCTGTTGTCATGGAGGATGTTGAGCTTGTGTTCATTTCATCCTCAAGATCATCAAGGTTCATGTTCATGGCCAGCATTGATGTGATGTGGTTCTCCAATACATAGAAAATGACATCATTCCTTTCCTTTTCACAGGTAGTGAACTCTAAAAGGATAGAAAAAAAAAGTCCATAAGAAGCCCCTTGAAAAAAAAAGAATGGCATCAACTGTGTGCTTTTACTCAACAAAGAATACTGAGGATTTTTCTTCCAACCAGCTTTTGCTGCAGTGATGCAGAATCTTGGAGTATATGGCTTATGGAAATAGCATCTCCTTAACAGCTTCATAAACACATGAAGCTATTTGTGGGAGGCATCGTTTAAGGGTAAGCATGCTTAAACTTGGCTAGCTATGAAAGGGGCTAATGGTTTGACACCCAGCTCGAGCAGAGTTGTTTACTGAGCGCCTAAAGGCAGCACAAAAAAACTTCTCCTAGATACCCCTCCCCCACTGGTCCACAAATGAAATTGGACTATAGTGCTCTGAGCATGCTATAAGCATGATAGTAGAGCTATAGAAAAAAAGCTATATTTATAATTCAGGATATAAAAGTTAATAAAATGGTCCATCCTTGATCTCGAACTGCATCACAGTGGAGAGCTGATACATATGAGCAACATAAGTCATTTGTGTTTAGGCTATAATTAATAATTAATTTACACAGCAGAAACCCTTTATGTGGTTCATAAATAATTATTTTTTTTTTGTAATAACTAGAAATTTTAAAAACTTCAAAATAGATTTTAAAATTAATATAATGTAATACAATGCTTATTTAACCTCTGTCTAAAGCAATTACAAGAACCTAAGCTACTTTGTTGTATAATTTACCTTAGTGGTTTTGAAATTAGGTTTAATTTATAATACAATATTTTTTGCTATTAAAAAATATTTTGATTTAATGTATGTTAGAAAATACTTTTAAATGTGTTTTAATGGAATATATAACAAGGAAATATTAATACTGTAGCTTAATATAAAAGTTCTTATGTGTTTTAATGGAATATATAACAAGGAAATATTAATACTGTAGCTTAATATAAAATTTAATTTATATATAAATATATATATTATATATATTATATATAAAATATAATTTTTTTAAAATTAAATTACTCAGACTAAGAATAGTTTTACCAAATGTACAGTAATGACTATTGCTTAAAAATATAGAATGCTGTACTTGTATCCTAAAATCCATATCCTGCAATGAGTTAAAACCTTGTTCCTATGGCTTAAAGACATTGTTTTGGCATGGCAGTAAAAAAATTATTATTTGAACTTAAAGTTATAGTTTTTTAATTCAAAATTTGACCAATAGCCTAGAACACTACACCTCTACAGAACTAAAGCCCACACAAAAGTTCAGATGTTGGGCAAAGAAACTTACTTTCTGTACAGTCAACTAATCCTGTTTCATCATAATACTTAACAGCGCAGCCCCCACAGGGATCAATGACACATTGTGCATTGGGATATGCAGCACATGGTTTGTGGCACAGAGCAGCAGGGCAACACTTGGGGCTAGTGCCAGTTTGGCAGACTGGAGACAAATAAATGAAACATCAGTTACTTTAAAAACATTAATTAAAAAATTAAGAAATTAAAAATGAAATATTTATGTAAAAGGCAAAGGTTCATAAGAAATACATAATAACAATAGCAATTCTCACCAGTAATATTTGCAGAAGAAACATCTTTCTTGGCTACATCTGCTGCATCCAGTACAGGCACAGATACTGAAGTCAAAAAAAGAATTAATTTACTTTATTATTTAAGTATTTTTCATTAATTCTGTAGTTTGAAACAGAGAGATAATATAATACACATTAAAGATTTATTTCTAAACAGCTTCATAATGTCTAACAGGTTATTGGCCTTTCAACATAAGAAGAATCCATTTTCTAAAGAATTAAGGTAAAGGTCTATTTTTTTTTTGTTACTATAGTTGGCAATCGGCAAGTAATTAAGATGAAACAAAAAAAAAAACAAGCATAAGTGTCAATTGAATCTTAATGCTTAAAGAAATGGTCAATTAATATGACACAGAATATAGAAACATGAGAGCTGATGAAATCAATATAAATTTCCAGCTTTATTTAAATCTAAGATTCAGGTCCTTGAACTTGGCAGCAATACACTGACACACAAGTTCAAATAAGAAGCTTAATATAAGCTTAGTATAAATTGCTTATCTAATATATAAAGCAGAAAGTAAAGCGTATGTATGTATGTATGTATGTACTGCATAAAAATCAAAACCGTTTAACCAATCTTGATAAAACTTGACATAAATAGCGGAGACCGTAGTATATGTTTAATGTCCTTACCACTACTGGTACAAAAGGGCCCTAAAAGTAGACAAGAAGTACCTATCTGTATCTCTGTTAAAAGACTAAACTTTTTAACAAATCGGGTAAACCATTTTTCACAGTATTTAATATTTAATGTCAGTTGAACGGGTAAACCCATTTTCACACTTTACTTTTATTTTCGTGACAAAATAAAAAAATTGTGAAGGGAATATTTTCCATGTTTAAAACATAGATCTAAATTCAAACCAATAGATCAGTAATACCAAAACTAAGACTCGCAGGCCGCTGGTCATACCCGGCTAGTTTTTGTATAAAGCAAAGACTTACTTGTGTTACACGGAGGTGATCCTTTAGTGATAGTGTTCTCTACATAATTGCCTTGAGATGTGACGCACCAACAAATACCAAGAGTAGGCTGACACTGCAGCTTAGACCATGAACCATCTGATTCGCACCTGATGTAATACAAACATTAAAAATGAACTTTAAAAATAATTATACTGACAATACTTGACACCTAGTGCACCAACTTTCCTCACTTTACTCATTTTCCAGAAAGAATTGTATGTACACTAGGTGTTATTTTTATTCTCTCTGACTTTGTCTAATAAAATTAGATGAATAAGTCCGAAAACAATTTATTAGATGTCACTGGATTTAGAATACATCATGAGCCCAGGTTTGTAGGCTTTAGGGTAGAATAATATTTACAAAAAAAAGTATTTCCTAGAGATTACTCAGTTTTCTGGTTTTTAGAAACTGTGGCCAAGAATATGGTAGAAAGTCACAAAGGTAATTGTTCAACTAGATTTCAAATATTGTTATCAAAGATGTTATTAGCTGGTATTTTATTTATTGTTTTACAAAAAATTGTATGAAAACTTTGAAATAAAATGAGTGAAAAACAAATTTAAAATAGTTATGAAAGCACCATTGTTTCTCCATGAATCAATTGTCAAAAATTTAATTTCTTGATCTGAGCAAATTATAGATCTTTTTTTTTCACTTCATAAAAACATATTTAACTCGTTCTGTGTCTCAACACAATTGTAAAAGTAAAGTTCACCCTGTCAGAACTTGCAATCTATAGGGCAGATGATGGATGTTAAGGTCATCTGTTTCTTTGGCAAATGGTTAATGAGTAGAGAATCATGTGGCCATAACAATGACCAGCCTCCTTTACTTTACCCCAACTTAAATCAGGTACCCGTTAGAGTTTGGTGGACTCAAGGTGTCCTACAAATCCCAAAATTGAAAATCCCAGTCTTCATCAAGATTCAAACCCAGGAGCCCCACTTTGGAAGCAACACACTCTTCCAACATAGTCAATAGAATAATAATAAGGCATAGTCTGAGTCTGGAGAAAAATGAAGAATTCAGCGACAACTCAGTTACTGATTTTGTTATAATAGACTCTGACAAAGCTGTTATCTAAATGCCTATTAACATTCTATAGAGTAATTGACATACCCAAAATACACACAAAATAATATTTATCTCATTCTGCTGATTAAACAAAACATACTAGCATCTTAAGGCAGGCAGTAAATAGGGCCAAAATTGTTTGTTGCCTTCCTTAGAGCCTGCTTACTACTTTACTGCTTACCTGGCTAATGTAAGTCTTTCATTTCAAGCAGGATTTTAGCTTTGAGTTAACTAATATCATGACATAAGGATGGTAATTTCTTCATATCAACCTATCTGGTAATCATTTTTGCATTATGTCAATTACAAACTAATTTTTGTTCAATTGTTAAAAAATTTCTTTTACTTCTGTTAAAATAAATATTGCTCAGAATTATTTTTAATAAGGAAATTATTCATGCAATTAAAAAGAAAAAAAAAATAATTTTCAGTACAAGTTTACGGATCTAAAAAAATGTGGGATTTCAAAAAACTAGTTTTTAAGGTACTCTGCAATATTCTAAAAACTTACCTGGGAATATGGGTAACATCACATCCTCTGGGATCTTTGTCTGTGACATTGAGTTTCATCTTGATCTTAACTTGCATTTGCCTGGCTACACAATCAGAAGTATTGCTGCTGACTAAAACAAACAAACAAAGTTAAAAAAAAACACCATCTCTGTGACATAGAGTAGTGGACTATAACTATCAGGCACACCAAATGGATTATCATAAGAAACATTAGGAACATCACTTGAATTAAATGAGCTAATAGTTAAACAAAGTAACTAATTAATTTGTTTAGGGGTCCCAGAGAAACTAGAATAATGAATTGTGAGATAGAAGTTAGTTAATGTTTGTCCAAATAATCTTTTTTTTTTTCGAGTATGAGAGTGATTTTTTGTTTGTTTTAGTTATAAATTGGATGCAGGAACAACATTTAAAAAAAAAAAGACAACATTGTGTTAGTAGTTTCTCTTTTTTAATTTATTTCCAGGGACCTGAAAAATGTAAATAATACAATTTCTTGGTGCATTTGTTCATTTTTCATGTAATTTGAAGTGATTAAATGTGTTTAATTTTATCATTTTTCAAGATTTCTGGATTAAATGTAACAAAACGTTAAATATTTCAGAATATCAATTTTTTATATTTTTATTTTTTAAATGATCAGTATAAAATTCATGAAAATAAAAATTCTTGAATAACTTATTTTATTTATTATACTTTTGTAGCCCATTCATTTCCCTTTCAAATAAAATCAAATATGTTAGGTTAGTTAATAAAATAATAAAGTTACGTTAGCTTTAGTAACTCTACCCTCCTTGAAAATTTGTGTTTATCCTGGAAAACTCCATTTTTTAATCAAAATACTTTGCACTAAAGGAGTAAATGCACGATAAAAAAAGAGTGTGAATACCAAGTATAATTAAGCATAGAAATGTAATGAATATACCTGCAGGAAGAACACATTTAAATCCACAGCCTGTAGAACAACAGATTCTTTTCCCTTGACATTCACCATCAGCTAAGCATTGGTTGCCACAGGAGCTGATAGACCCTAGCTTTATAGCAGGACACTCACCAACTTTACAACGGCCTAAGGGGAAATAAAAACAAGTATAAAAAAAAAATAAAAATGTACTACTTAGATTACTAAGATTATTATGTAGCTCAGCCAATGACTCCACAAAACACAAAGTTACAAGAGAATTATTCAACAGAAATGTTTATTTGTGAGTGATCTAATATACATTTCTTATTGTTTAATATCATTAAAAAAAATGATATAAGCAAAAATAATGTCCTGTACATCCAGAGACATGCACAGGAGTTGGGCTCTGGCCTGCTTCAACACGTCCTTCCATTCAGAGCTCTCCTGGGCCCTTTGTCTCCATGCTCCAACACCAAGCTGTTGCAGATCTGTTGGGCATCATACCAATTCTAAATTTCAAAATCCCAATCATCACTGAGATTTGAAACTGAGACTTCTCAGTTTGGAGGCCAAGCACTTTACCATTCAACCACCATGCACCCTATAATTAAGCTACCTTTAATTAAACAAAGTTGTGATAAGCTCCCAAATGAAAAACCTAAAACTGTTACATTGACCAATACTGAGTCACTTTAGTGGAAATATCTGGTTGGATTACAACCAGAATAAATGTCTTTACAACCATATTCATAGATCCTTAAGGAACTTTAAGTAATCAGAATTAATTTAATGGCTGAATAAAGCATAAAATTGTACTGAAGTCTGATTGCATACAAGATATACAAAACAAAACAACACAACAATGTCAGACTTTCTAATAAATGCATTTATCTACTTGATCAGGGATAGAAAATGTTTATACATGCACTTACTACAATCAGCCATCTTCAAGGGTCATCTTATCACTGAGCTTAATGTTAAGCATACATAAAGAAGTCCTGAAAGCATGGGCCCTGAATTACCTTTCTTTCCACAAGATGTGCAGCAGTCGTCCAAGCTAGCAAAGTTGTTAAACTCTGGCTGACATCCACTGTAGTTAAACTTCTGGCACATCTGTGAGGTGGAGTTGTAGAAATATCTTTCTTCTGGAGCAGCACAATTCTCACCTAATACAGGTGGAACTGAGCAAAAGTCAGAATCTTCTTCACCTTGTAATAACCATATTATATAACCATTAGACAAGCATAGAACTATAATTTTAAAATACAAGCAACAGATTTGGTTTTGATTTGCATTACTTAGTTTAGTGTATTACATTTTGGTTCAAAGCAATTATTCAAACAAAGGTATGTAAACAAATAGGGCAAAAGATGTTGCTGTAGGTCTGTATTTGTGTGTGTTGTATACACAACAGAAAAAGGTTTTCCTTTTTTTTTACCTGGGAGAAAATGATCTATATTGTGGGATGATTTTTCTTAATTGATAAATATTTAAAATGATAATATTCTGAAAATGCTGAGCTGATTTTTTTTTTTATTTCATACTGTCACAAACAATAACTGAGTACTAGTACATAGTCATCTTGATGGTTCCAGGTTCAAACCTGCCCAATGCAATCCCCCATTGTCCTGCAGAGGTTTTGCCTATGACATAATTATCTGAAGGAAAAAGTAAGGGATTCTAGGAATCATGGGCCAAGAGTACATGTGGAGGAGCCTTATAATGTGGGTGTAAGACAGAACAAGTATCAGAGAGTGTATATACATTAAATGTGTGTATACCATACATAAAAACACAATTTTAAATTATTACCTTTATATTTTAAGCAGCAAAATCCATTATTGCAATACAGTCCTTTCCCACATGGTGTGCTAGCACTACACTGACCACGAGACTGACCAAGAGGACATTTTAAATTCTTGTTGGATTCATCTGTAGAAAAAAATATATTTTGAACTTAAACAATCTATATAGATTATGATATTAATACTCCACATCAAGATTTTGCAATGTTGTTGCTTATTTTCCTTTTATTTTTTTAAAACATAATTTATTAACTTCTTGGTCTGTGTAAAAATCTTTAAAGTAGAATATCATTTCAATTTTTAACACTTTGTTTTTTTTCAAACATAATAGGCCTAGACATAAAGAAAAGTAGCTGGCAGCAGATGCTAGTCTTTGAAAGAGAAAGAGAGCTGTAACAAAGGCTGCAGGACACACAATTGAGACCAAAAGAAAAGCCTTATTTTAGACAGACACAGAAGACAAAAAGAAAACTTAAATAGAACACTGGCAGAATACAGCTTTGTCTGCATTAGATATGTAAAAATGTGCAGATCACCACTGGGTTGGCGTAGTCATGTGAAACACTGCTATCATCCTTAGTCTTTGAAATCGAAGACATTGCCATTATTAATAATAAATATAATATTAATGATAATAATAATAATACAGATTACCTCTTGAGAATCTTGATAAAAAGATTGAAAGAATGAAAACTCATTTATTTCAATAATAATACAATATTAACAATCTTCATTATCCATGAAAAAATTCTTTTACAATTGTGCATTACACATAACAATACACTATGAGAGCAAATAATTTATACAATAGCACACCAAATATAAGTTTATACCCCAGTTTCTCTCAAATTCATGAAATTTACATCAGTAAATTAAATATTAAATATATGTCATCAAAACCTAGTGTTGATTTCTTTTTATAAATATCAACCATTATGATATCTCCCAAGAATGTCATTGTTAATGTTGTTAAAAGAACTACAGAACTATATATAAATTGTCTATAGTTTGGTATGTTTTGAAAAATTGTTCTTTGTTTATGTTTTAATCAAAAGAATACATCTGCTTAAATTATTGACATTGTATTGATCATTTTGACATGGTTGCTTTTTATTTTAATGACCAAAATCATATTAATTGCCTCTGTAAACCAGTCAACATATATTTTGTTCAAAACATTTTATTTAATAATTAGAATATTATGTATTAAAAGTATGCACAATGTATGTTTAAGAGTCGTGGTCGAGAGGCTAAGTATGCTTGAACTTGGCTTGTCTTGGCTACCTATGAGGGGTGCTCGAGGTTCAACACCCGACTTGAGCAAAGTTGTGTTTACTGAGCGCCCAAAGGCTGCCTGGACAAAACTTCTCCCAGATACCCCTCTCCTCCACTGGTCCACAAAAGAGATTGGACCATAGCGCGCTGAGCATTCTATAAGCATGAAAGTAGCGCTATTTAAAATCTATAATAATTTTTAAAAAAGAACAAAAAAATTTTTATCCATCCTTCCCCTATATAGATTAGAGTTTAAGTCCCTAACATGCATGAAAGGATTGACAGGTAAGATATAATTATCATCTGTTAAAAAGGAACAGTTGTGATAAGATAAAATTGATATTGAATCCTAAGAAAAGCTTACCCACTGCCGGGACACATTGCCTGGCACAGTTGATCTTGCAGCACTTTTGAGCCAGGCCACAGTCCACGTCTGATGAACACTGGTCTTTACACTGGCCTCTTGCAACTGAAACTTTGTCACTAGGACAGGAACCTGACAAAGCAGATAAAAGAATTAGGTCAACACACAGACCCAGCAATCAAACCATTCATCTGATTTGTAGCGCATCCAAACCTAGAAACTTATGCCTCGGAATGCTAAAGTAAGACAATTTTGGTAGGGAAACAGCACTTAGCGTTTGTTTTTACTGGTACAATAAGGGTTGTGACATCTTAAAATCATTAGTGTCCAAATGTATATAATTCATTTCCTTGGATGCATCAGAATAAGTTCTGGGGGAAGGGTTACCAGATGTTCAGCAAATAGAGGAAAATATCTTTCAGTTTAGGGTAGAGTCACATATCTAGCTACAATTAATCTATAGTGTGAAAATACCTGGCTTTTGACTCTTTTTCCACATGTATATTGTGTGAAAGACTAACTGGAAAGTCATTTAGTCGGAGAAATATGATAATTTATAAAGAAGTGTTACAGCTTTTAATTTCCTAATGAATTTCATCAAATACATATTTAAAGTTGTCTTCCATCGAAAGGCTTTGTCCACCTTTTTGTAAGTGCCTGGTAACTCTTATCAAGGAGTGAGTCACTGGTTGGGGAGAATGTTATTCTACATGACTCAAAGACTAGATCTTGCCTCCATATCAGCTAAAACACTGTCAACCCAGTAGATTTCACTCTCATTCACAGTTATTCTAAAAATAAGATGGACTTATAAGTGCACAAAGTTACAATAGTGTCACAGATAAAATAGTGCCCTTAGTATATTGTATTCTATTTAATGCATATTGGTTTAACTTAGAGCATAAAAATACTAACGTTACTTATCAGATGACTGGAAGTATGAGTGAAAGAGTTTAATGAGATTTTAGCTGGTGAGGCAGTCAGTAAGAGAGTCAATTGTCATCCATCAAGGATTCAAGTATAGTTTATATGAGTTAAGATGTAATTTTAGACTGAGAGCAGTAACCATATAGCTATAAGGAAGTCATTACATTTAAGCTATATAAAGTCAGTAACCATGAAGCTATAAGGAAGTCATTACATTGAAGTTATAAAGTCATTAAGCATGTAGCTATCAGGAAGTCATTATATTGAATGAAGTTATAAAGTCATTAACCATGTAGCTATAAAGAAGGAATTGTATTGAAGTTATAAAGTCATTAATTATATAAGCATTTCTTAGAAGGTCAAACTATGAAGTATTTTACAGTGTGCATCACAAAATTATTTTTTACTGTGGAATTTGTACCAGGATAAGTCATAGTATTTTTCAAGTCATAGATCATGTGTATGAATTGTATATATTATCTTCTGGATTATGGTAATTCTCATTATATTTGGAATTATCTTTCAGCATTGATACATTTCCATCAACTATATATTATTGTAAACAAACATTGCATGTGATTAAGCACTGAAGAATTTAGTTTATTGTATGTCACTATATCTAGTTCCACTAGCTGTAGTCTCCTAACTGTACACACTTCAAAGAATGGATATGCCTACAAATATTAGATGTTAATGATAATTAACATAAACAATTATGATAAACAATTATCACTTTACTAATAGATTTGGTCAATCTGTTTTGAATAATAACAGTATTAAAAAAAAGTTGGTATCAGTACAAATAAAACAATTCATTACCAGGCCGCATGTTGGGGTTCTTAATGCATTGAGCAGCGCAGTTTTCTTCTGTTAAAAAGTTGTTGGGGTTCCCAGCGCAGCCTTTAAATGTAAACACCTGACAAGTTTTAGTGTTAGCATTGTAATAATATCTAGTAGAGTTGGTGGATGAACAAGTCTCAGAGTTTGAGGATCCCACATCCAAGGTTAAATTGCAGATACTGCCCAAGGCTGTAAATAAACAAATCATTAAGTCAGGTAAACATTTGTTAAGTTATTGTAAGATTTGCGAATTTGAATCAAAAAGATCCTGCAGTGAAAATAAAATAGGATAAATTTTGTTCTGGCTAGCATTGAACAAAAAAAAAAGTTGGATATAAATATTGTATAGGATATCATTGAATTTTATTCTATACATCATTAATGAATTGTGTAATTTTTTTAAAATCTTGTGTATATAACAATACATTTTATAAATGTGTCCATGCATTGACATCCTTTTGTTTTATCAAAAGAGTTAATGTAAGCATCCGACCATAAGTAACAAGACACTATTCACAGATTTTATTAGGCTACATAGAATATGGACATATTAAACATGGACTCAGATGAGGAGAAATCGTTACAGCTTTTTTTTGTAAGGTCTTTTACAATATACAATAATTACAAAATTCTAATATTACTTTAATGCTGAACCTAAGTAATAATTATTTTATATTTTATGATTTCTTAATAAAATTTTAGAAGTTTAAAAATGTGTTTAATGACCAGGAATATTTCTTTTAAAGGTTTAGTAAAATAAAAATGTTTGATAGATGATCTCTTTCCCTGCATCCAACATTCATCTATTCACAAAATTTAGAAAACAAATCATCCTGTTGATTAGACTCTAGAATATAATATATAAATCTGAGTCCATGATTAATATTTCCATATTCTATGTAATATAATTTGTGTGAATAGCGTCTTGTTATTTTTGTTACTCTAAAATACAATAGATCAATTTTTGTCTTAATTTTTTTTTCTTTAAATGCTTCAAGCTATTAAAAACCAGTATTAAAACTTTACTAAAATTATTTTCAAGATAGCTGCCTGTTTAATGGTATTCACTTCCAAGTCAAAAACAGCCTGAACACACCTTCTGCAGTAGGGCAGTAGTACATCCGACCATATCTGCTGCGCTTGCAGACATAACCTTCAGGAGTTTTCAAGCTGCTGTTACAATTCTGTGGATTTCCACTATCATCAGACAAGGGATTGCCGATCGGACACATTGAGTTCTCTAGCAAACAAAAATTAACATAATGAATGTATGACATTAAAAAAGTTGCAATAAAGTGTATTTCTTTCTTTCATCACAATGACATAGATCTTGAGAGAAGGAAAGATTATAGGAGAAACTAGGTTAAAATCCACTTCATTTTCAAAATCAAAACAAAAACAGTTTTGTGTGTTTTATAACTAAATTTGTTGACTAAGTCTTAAAATGCAGCATTACCATAAGGTCTTCATCTCAAAAACTAGGAATTTATAGTATTTTTATCCCCCTCAGCTTAAGCATCAAACAATACATGGTACTCACTTGCCATATGACACATTCCACTGATTAGAGAAACAGGTAAGTTCAACATTGAATTCTAGAAAATGTTAATGTTCTATTTTCACCAATAGGTAGTTCCAGTGTAATGACTATTTCTTTAAATATTGCTTAATGAAATGACAAATATATATATATTCTGATGGGCTACATCCCTTCCAAAATTCCCACAAATAATGTCAGATGGGCATAGGAAAGTTATCAAAATCAGATCTCAGACTTCACTGGCAATTTGAATAGGAGATCTTTTGGTTGAGAAGACAGGAACTTAACCACTCTGCCATGACATAATGTAAAATGTAACACAACTGAAAGATATTTAATTAACATATTTACTTCCACAGAAAGGTTGGCCCAATGTGGTTGATATCCTGGTGCCCAGAATTTCTTGACCGTTCTGATCCACACAAAAGCACTCAGTGTCATTGACATGAGACATGCTGGGAAAGGAGAGGTAGTGGACACACTGAGTGGGTGAGTAGTCTCCATTGGGCAGACAATTGTACTCAGTCACTGTGAATGGTTCAGTCTGAGGAATAACACAGGAAACCATATACTACTCAAAATACAAGATCAAAATAATGAAGTATAAAACACAATAACAGCAACCTGCCATGTCTAATCCAATAGATATAAATAGCATTTACAATTGTCTAAACCAGGGCCAGGGTTTCTCACACTCATTTGCAATCCATCGATCATCATTTTCTTGATAAAACATCTTAAATTTATAAAGTGTTAATGTCTGATACTTATTTAAGTGTCAGCCAAGGCAAGTTGGCCCCTAAGAAGAGAGCACCTGATTGCATGCGGCCTCAGAACGAGACAGCTGGAGGTCACTCACAAAGGCTGCGGGATACACATTTGAGACCAAAAGAAAATTCGTGCTGACGAGGACAAACGAAGATGGCGAAAAGAAAATCTAAATCGACAGCCTGCGGACAATGGTTATGTTTGCCCAGGTTGTGGCAAAATATGTAGGTCACAGCTGGGGCTGCGCAGCCACGAGAAATACTGCATTCCTCACTAATCTTCAGACTTGGAGACAAGCCTTATTATTATTATTATTTAAGTGTATCCATAAAAAATTTATAAACTAATTCTCTTACTCTAACTTAACCTGAGATTTACATTAACCAAAATAAGGTCACAGGACAAAGAGATTTCCACAGGATAGTAGATGGTAACCAATTTTTCTTTGGTTGGGGGTTTAAGCATTAATTTTAATAGTTACTCTAATTTTTTTGGGGGGGAAAAAAACAAAATTATAAATAAGGCTTACAATTTTAGTAGAGATGTGTGAAAGGAAATTGACTGTATAACACAAAAATTCATAAAACAATTTCTAACCCTATAAATGACTTATATAGGCAATGTCAGCCATTCCACAGATTAAGGATGAGTGTAATGTTTTACATGACTACACAAACCTAATTATGACCTGCATATTTTTCTGTATTTCATGCAGACAAAGCCATTGTCTGCAGGTGGTCTATTTAAGTTTTTTTTTCCATCTCCTGCGCCTGTCTTCAATTATAAATAAAGATTTTTCTAGCTCTAATAATTTTCCGCATTATTTCAATAAAACTTTACAAAAATGTTTCCTGGAAGAGCAGACAGCATAAAGATTGTAAATTGGTGGGTGTATGAAAGTAAACAATAAAACCTCCAGGATGAAGAGACAAGTACTAACATGTAACTTATCTATGTTAGGACCTACCGAGTTGTTGTAAGATGGCAAAACCTGTTGCAACACAATGACATTCGACATGTTGGACATACTGACCAGTCTACCACCTCTCAACACAGTATAAGCCAAAGCTTTTTTCTGGCAAGAGGTTAATGCCGGTCCTGTAGTCGTGTTTTCACAGAATGGGCCAATGCGACCATGAGGACAGACACAGATCTCACCTTTGACCTTCCAATCACCATTGCAGGTACCATTGCCTAAAACTAAAAAATATAATCAGAGTTTAAAGTATCAGATTAGGTAACTTATTAACAAATGATAAAGGTCAGTGAGGAAAACGTAGTTGAGTGCAACTGTTTCAGATCAGGAAATATAATTCATGTACTGGAGTTACCCCCCCAAAAACGGTTTCAAAATGAATGCTGATTTTTTTAGAACGGTCTAATTTAACGTAAAAAACAACATAACTTTACTACCCATCATGTGAAAAGAAAAACTCTAAAAGCTTGATATTTACTAAGTTTTGTTTTACATGTTTCTTAAGATGTCAGGCCAGATAGCATAGCACACATACAAGGCCAGCCATGACCAAATAATAGACAAGTCTAGTGTCTTCCCCTCATCCCATTCTTGTATTAAGCTTATATTAGTTCTTCACTGAAGTAAGAAAATAATTTGCAAGTATATAAAAGATAAAAATAAAATGAAAATAACAGATACATGGCCTACAAGATATTTATGGCTTTCATTTCAATAAAGTTTATGTCAATCACTAACAGATACCGCCTTAAACTGACAATTAGATAGTAATCGATAAACAAGTCTCTGGTCACCCTTTTTTTTTTAAGTATATGAGCTAGTGCTCTATCTGTGTCTTGAAGACAGGACATCTTAACTTCTAGCAGTGGAGTAATAACACACATTCCAAGGAGACTCAACACTTATTTATAATTAATAAAATACTTTATCAACTATATAACATATCAAACAAACAAAAATAATGAAGTACATAGTCCAACTAACTTAAAATCTTATGCACTTCACATATCACTACACACATTCACATGGACCTGTTGACAAGGATATCATCATCTCATGCTAATCCTGGTCCACATTTCAACACTCAAGGTAGAGTAAAACTTTAAAATTTAGTCCTACCATGAATATAAACAAATATGGTCTGTAACAGGTATACAAATGTTTTTGTTTTTTTTATTATAAGAAATAGTGATAATCACCCAATACAAAAGACAGCTGCTCATATATCAATAATTGGGGCGGTGGCTGAGTGTTAAGCGCTTTGTTTCAGAACCTGAGGTCCTGTGTTTAAATCTCTGTGAAGATTGTGATTTTGAATTTCAGGATTTTTAATGCGCTGCTCAGTTTATCCAACTTTAATGGGTACCTGACTTAAGTTGGGGAAAGTAAAGGTGGTTGGTCATTGTGCTGGCCATATGACTCCCTGCTTGTTAACCACTGACCACAAAAAAGATGACCTTAACATCATCTGCCTATAGACTACATTTGCTCTATAGACCACATGGTTTGAAAGGGGAACTTTACTTACTTTATTTATATCAAAGTACCATTCACGTATCAAATTTTTTATTCATGCCAATTGAGTTCTAGCCTTACTATGTGAAACTACAAGAAGACTAATTGTACAGATATTTATACTGTACAGTACTACACAACAGACCTACCTAAAGTACTACACATCAGACCTACCTAAAGTACTACACAACAGACCTACCTAAAGTACTACACAACAGACCTACCTAAAGAACTACACAAAAGACCTACCTAAACAAAGATTGGCAGACACAGTACAAGCTCTGTTCATCACTTTGTCCAATACAGTGATCAGTTGACTCTCATCTACAGGAGTAGTGCACATCTTGCCCACACCATAACTGCAACACTTGTTACTTCCAAAGCAGTCCAGATCACTAGTACAATCAAACATTCTAACAGAGGGTGGTTCAAGCACTGGGCATGTGAAAGGCTTAACAGTGCAAGAATTAGGATCACTGGCGTTGGGGGAGATTCCTGCAATTTTTTTCCCCCAAACATCAACACAGAAGCAGGTCTTAGGTTCAGTCTGGTTACTTGTGGACTCCAAGCACTGCAAATGTTATGAGAGATGCTGATGTAATAATGAAAGGCCATTTCACACTAAGAGAGTGTGAAGATTGTTAAATAAGATGTGATACCTATATATAGTTTCAACATTTTCCCAAAGATATAAATAAAGCTTAGAACTACACATTTTGAAGCAATAGCATTTTATAAAACAAAATTCCCAAAATTACAAAAACAAAAATTGGTCACTGCATTATAGCTGTTAGTTATTATTTGTTAAATGTATTGAAGACTATTACACCCTAGCCCAACCCTCCTGCAGGACAGCAGAGGAAAAAAGTGGACAGGGTTCACACTGACAGTCTATGGCCATTACTCTGATGTCTACCTGCATTTTCATCACCACATTCAATAAATATTTCACACATACTTCAACGTTTGACAGAAAAAAATATTGGTAAGAGAGTTGATATAAGGGGGTGAAACTCTTATAATAAAACAAAAAATATTTTCTATCAAAGCAATACATTGAAACGAATTGCTTTGACAAATCATCTTACAGACAAAGCAATGAAAATCTTGTGTAGGACAATAATTCTGATTGATAGGTTGGTTCTGTTGCAATATTGTCTGCATTAGCAATTATAATACAATTTTTAGGCTTGCCTTTATTTTTTATCATTGGCTATCATCGGTTGTAGAACTTCCTGTGTTGGTCAATGAGAAATTCAAATTTAAGCCAACCATAGTTAGTATGTTTTTGACACGAATACTGTCCATCTGCAACTTTTATAGCCAGTATATCTGGTGTATTTGTTTGGACAGTATCAGTGGAAAGAAGTCAGCCAATTTATGTGGTATGAATGTTAAGGAATATAACAATGACAGAAGATAAAAAGCACTTCAGTTGCTCAAGAAATATCTATCTATATATAATTCTCTTCATGTCTCAAGAGTTTGGACAAAAATTAAAGGAAAGATCACTCTTTTATTTCTACAAGTCAGACTAGAGTTACCCTATGGAAAAAAACAGGGGGGGAGAACAAGTAGTATTCAACCGTCACAAAATAGCAGGGCTGGACTTAACCATTGTGACCAATAAGTCATGAAAAAATCACTCTTTTTTATTTCTACCCCACATAGTTTTAGTGGCAAAAAAAAAGAGGGGGAAGAAGAACAAGTAATCTACTCCGTATTCATCCGCCACTAAATAGCAGGGCGGAATCAACCGTTGTATGGCCCTAAGTGAAAAGGATTTTGCGGGGCCCAGTTTTGGTAGGGATACAGATAATAAGTGAAAATTAAGAGTTTGTATTAGAAAATAAATTCGTCTTTGCATTTAATTCATTCTATACTACGTACAGAACAACTTTACGAGCCTTGCGTGTAGCTAAGTCATACAGTATATCATAAAAATGTTATTTCCTACATAGATCAAGCTCAATAGCAAAAATTACCAAATGTTTCCATCTATCTATGAGAATTGGTGACTTGGTATAAGATAAGATGGCAGAAATATAACCTTCTACTTGTTCAATTTCGCTAGTATGCTGGGAAGAAATATAGCACTACACTTATTAAATTTTGTTAGTATACTGAGCTCTTTCTCTCTCTCTTTGACCAAATTTATTTTAGCAGTTGGAGCCAGGGCTTGCAAAGCAATAGGCAAGGCTACCTCATCAAAAGGGACAGTTGTCAATATGCACAAGGCCAAACCTGGACAAGAACAACTAAAAAAAAGTAAATAAGAACATAAATGTTTATACCTGTAAAGCTTCATACAACTCTTTATTTTTACACTTAGGAATCCACAAGCTGCTAATATTAGCCAGTCTCATGAGGACTTTGTAAGCATCACTGTCCTGTTTAACATTTCTGATTGCCAGTTTGCTCCTGCTGACTAACTCCTTCAGGTCTGATGCAGCTGCCAAATCATCAGCACATGCGCTTGTTGCTGGGAGATATAAACATTAACATACATTTAATTTTTATGGTCATGTCATCAAAGTCTAATAGAATTGCAAGAGAAGCATTTCAAGAGGCATTTAACAAAGAAATAGCTTATGTTGAAAATGACAGAAAGTGACAAAACTAGAGAGAATAATTAAACCACTCTAAGCTTAAACACAAAACTCTATTAAATCTAATAAAAAACAATACCAGACCATAATTTTGTTTAATAAGCAAAGTTATTTGTTCTGTTTTTATATAGGTAAAAATGGCAGTTTAATTATTTCTTCTACCACATCAACTCTTTTAAAAACTGTACTTGTTTTATTTGACAGACCTGCTGGCTTCACACACTTGCTTCCACAGAGCCCACAACATTTTTCATCTTCATCACAATCTGAGTCATCATAGCAGTCCCCAGGAGAACATGCTGCTAAACCATTGGACAAGAGATTGTTGAAGGAACTTATGTCAGGCCTTGGACAGACACCAGGTTTCATGGCTACATTAAAATAAACAATATGCCAATAGTTTTTAGCTTTCATGTAAGACAAACAAAAATCAATGACTTAGTTAGCATCTTGAACTAAACTTGTGATGATACTTAACTCAAAAGTACCAGATTTTTCTAAGTCCAAAAGAAAATTATGATTGGAGGAAAAAAAAAGGAAAACAAATTTAATACAATATAATAGCCTCGTCTTCAAAAACAGTATTGTTGCAAAATATGTAAAAGTTTACAACTATTAATAGTGTATTAGGAATTATGTGGGCAAATATGTTTAACCTTATGAAAACCTAAAAAAAAAGGAGGAATACCAGTAAATTTATCAGAAACAAAAGTAAAGATTGACATTGTCATGAGTATCACTTACTTGCTTTACACACTCCAAGGTTACACATTCCAGTGCTGCATGTGGCATTCTCAGCTACACACTTCTCACCTGCCTGACACAGCACTCCCTGTACAAGCACAATACAATGATAGTACAGCAGGCACAAAAACAGGACATATTTTTGTGGCTATTCTTATCTTATCTTATGCAATACAGACGTTACTTCAAAAAAGAAGATGATTACGTCCTATAGTCATGCATATTAACCAATGAACTAAATTCTGCCAAGTCATTGGTTTTCCTGGCTAGCTCAGGCAACCCATTCCATGCTCTAATAGCACTAGGGAAGAAATAGCATTTGTACAGATTTGTCCTAGCATATAGCATATTCTTACCATTGTACTCTCTTTTAGTTAAAAGAGAAAAAAACTGAAAATGAATAATTTTTTATCTTAAGTTTTGATAATCCTAAATGAATTCTAAATATTTCCTATTAAAAACTAGTGATAAAGTGAGGCAACTCTTTCTGAAGACAGCCAGAATCAAACATTTCCAACTCAGACCAAATCTTATCTTACAAAGAATAATAAAATAAAAAGATAATAATAATATAAGATCATTGTATTGGTCCAAGTAAATAGAAATTCTGTTTGACTACAATGCCCACCTCAGCATAACTCTATTATAAAAGCATTAAATATAGGTGCAAACATGAACAACATTCACACATGAAACCCACACACTCACTCACATACAACCAGCACTTCATAAATTAAGCTTCTATGGACTTCTTGGTGACATCAAATGACCTTACAACACCCTGACTAAAAGGAGAAAGGAGTTTTTAAATCTTTGTTTTAGCCTTAATGGAGAGGAGATGACCACTTCGTCCAGAAGACCACTTCTTCCAGATGACCACTTCTTCCAGATGACCACTTCTTCCAGATCTCATGTAACAGATATTTAATGGGAGCAGATTGTCTTAAATAAATGTGTGTGTGTGTGTTTTGGAAAGGAATCTTTCAGAAAAAGTTCTTTTAAAACATTAAAACATGTCATGTGTAACATCCTTGTACTTTTAAATAGTTCTAGAATAGTTTTACTTTTAAATAGTTCTAGTTGCGAAAACTATGCCATGCTAAAATTACTTCCACTACTGAGGACAGAACAGTGTAAAGCTGAAGGTAATGTATATGATATGCACCATAAGCTCGTGTCTCTCAATATGAAAGTAAAAGTAGTAAGCCTTGAGATCTAGAGGGAAGACGATGTAAAAATCATGTGTTTCTGTGTCCAACGGTTAACATGGGTGTTGTGTAGCCAGCACAATAACCAATCCTCTCTACTTTTCCCCAACCCCAATGTCAGGTACCCATGAGAGCTGGGTGGACTCAAGAGGCGCTCTAAAGAATTTGAACTTTAGAACTTTAAAATCTAAGTCTTAACCAGGATTTGAACCCAGGAAGCCAAGAGCTTTATCACTCAGCCATCGTGTTTCCCTCTCAATGTGAACTGCAATAAAATATCCAAGATAAAAAATAGCTGAACTTACATGATTTCCATATGGGGAAAAAAAATAGAAATGTTTGGAGATGAGATGCTTCTAACAGAAAGATTACATATTTTTCAACCTGATGGTATTTCTTTAATCTTTTATTTAATGTGTATATCATGTTTGGAAAGTATCTCACAGGTTTGAGCATCTTGGTAAAGACTTATGATGTCTTATGATTGACATTGTGTTTATGTGTATGTGTTTGTTATAAGTATCTAGAGTTATTCTCCTTGGTAAGAAAGTTTATATCAGAGTGTTGTGTGTAACCTCGTACTGTGAGAGTGTGTAAATAAATTGACTGATGAATCTGGTGTTATAGTGTTGGCATTGTTTATGGTTATTAAGTGTTGCATTTCTAGTTTAACAATCCAACCAGCAAGGGAGAAGTTGTGAGAACCTAAAAGCATTTGCCTTTGTTCTGAGCATCATCAATTCCATTCTCTTTCAATCTATATTGCACTTTTTTCTTATAGTAAGTAGAGTACATGTCAACAAGGTAAAAGTTAAAATAGTTGGAAAGGTAAATAACCACCAGTGTCAAAATTAAGTCTATTAAAAAGTAAATGACTGATTTCACCACCCCCTCTTGTTAGGATGTCAGCCCCCCTCCCCCCAACAGGACATTGCACCCCCCTAGAGGAAGGCCCCCACAGTTTGAGAAACGCCAATGAATATTTATTTGAGTTATGAAAAGTTTCATTAAAAGAATAACAGCTCTCACATCACAGACATCCATAGAGCAGACTGTGTGGTTCAAACTGACTTTAAAGTTAATCAAAATGCTCTTCAGTTCATTGGTAATGTTCAAAGCTGGATTGCCTGATTGAATGCTCAGCACATCCTCATAGAAGGCCTTCCATTTCTCACAAGGAGTACGAGCTGTCAGACAAATGCATTGTTTTAACATATGAATTAAGCTATTCAATCTTTTGTAATGAAATGAAAAAGTATTGAGGGAACCAAAGTAATTATGACAATGCTTACAATGTATTATACTGTAGTATATATACATCTAATAAAGGAACCATAAAAAAAACTATTTAAAAAAACTATAATTATCTGATATTAATAATCACTTACATACTATTCCAACATTACAATAAATTGATAAGTGTATTTGTGCATGAAATATATCAATAAAACATACCAAGCTTGTTACAGAATAATCCTCCAAAAAGATCTGGACATTGACAGATTTGACCATTCTCCAGGTCACCCAGACATGCTGTGGGCTTGCAGACATCTTGAAATTTCTGGCAGATTGTTTCTGAACAATGAAGAAGAGAAAAAAATGCAAAGTTCAAAATAAAAATTTCAATTACTATTTTTGAAACTATTCTGTATCAAGCTAATCAGATAATGTCCAGAAATGAACTACTTTCTCTCTTGATTCAGTAATACATACATCTAAGTATGGATCAAAATAGATCTTATCTTATAGATAATTACATCCTACGCATTTCATGTGTCCATCAAGTCATTCATGTTAATTAATGACTAAAACTCTGCTAAGTTGTTGGTTTTCCTGGCTAATATAGGTAACCCATTCCATTCTCCAATGGCACTAGGAAAGAAAGAGCACTTGTACGAATTTTTCTAGCATATGGAATAAGAAATGTGCCTCTATCTTTGTGTCTTTCTGAGTATTTCTTTAGATCAATTTAGGCATTTTAAAAGTCAGTCTATCTCTCATAGATAGCAGACATCCATTGACAATAGTAAATAGTGGTTGAGAAATGTTTTGCTAAAAACCTTTGATTATGGAAAAGGCCTAGTTGATGTTTAGGCTTTGATATTAACATCTTGCCATTGACTATTGATAGTCAGACATCCATCCATTGTTTAGAAATTTAAAATATACATGGTTTTTTACTAGACTCTAGTAGACCAAATTTTATTGTTTGCTGTACACTATCCATGCATAAATCTAACTTTTTTTAAAATCTATTTTTTTTCTATTCAAATCAGCAATAATATAAATTTTTAAAAATATATATTTCTAATCTTTAAATGATAGACATGTTACTTACTGTTCACCTTGCAAGAGTCACCACCAAAGTCAGAGTTACATTCACAATAATAACTCGCATGACCAGCAGAAAAAGGATCCTTTCCTGGAGAGTATTTATTTATTATTTACTTATTTATTTACATTTTAATATTGGTTAGCCCACCTAACCTTCAGAAAAAACAACAGGATGCATTAAAGAAATCAGTTCAAGTGTTATGACATGTTATTGAACAAACAAAAAGCTTATGTAAACCTTTTGAAATAATATGTTAGCTGGATATTTTTGACGCTATAATTTTGCTTTATAGGTTTTGTTAACTGTGAGCCACAGAAAAATAATTTTTATATCATCTGCCCTATAAATCACAAGGTCTGAAAAGAGTACTTTACTTTATATGGCATTTTAGTCATAACACACAAACAAAATTACTGAAATATAACAGAAATATGAAATAAATAGAAGTTTGATAGTACACTATAAAAGAAATCAGAATATTTGCATATTTTATTGTAGATGAATGGATATTATAGTCATTTAAAATACCATTTCTGATTATAATAGTTTCAAAAGTTGCTTTAAATCAGAACAGAAAATTATATGTTTGAGACTCAATGACCAAACCAAATGTCCAGGGAAATACTACAAATTTAGTATTCAGCTTTGAGAACCTTTCTAGGTCCACCTAGATCTACCAAAAGCCTGACATCTGTTGAGAAGAAAGATGACAGGGAACATTGTCCCTTGTGAACTAGAACTCATTATAACCAACGTACTTTGTAACAATATTGACTTCTGAACATACTTTGTAACAATATTGACTTCTGAACATACTTTGTAACAATATTGACTTCTGAACGTATTTTGTAACAATATTGACTTCTGAACGTATTTTGTAACAATATTGACTTCTGAACGTACTTTGTAACAATATTGACTTCTGAACATACTTTGTAACAATATTGACTTCTGAATGTATTTTGTAACAATATTGACTTCTGAACATACTTTGTAACAATATTGACTTCTGAACATACTTTGTAACAATATTGACTTCTGAACGTATTTTGTAACAATATTGACTTCTGAACATACTTTGTAACAATATTGACTTCTGAACATACTTTGTAACAATAATGACTTCTGAACATACTTTGTAACAATATTGACTTCTGAACATACTTTGCAACAATATTGACTTCTGAACATACTTTGTAACAATATTGACTTCTGAACATACTTTGCAACAATATTGACTTCTGAACATACTTTGTAACAATATTGACTTCTGAACATACTTTGCAACAATATTGACTTCTGAATGCCAAAAAAAAGGAAGTTCTCATCATACATGTTTTGAATATAAACTTCCATATAATAATAAGGCTTGAGTCCAAAGATTAATGAGGAATGCGTGGCAACATTTGTATCCCACTGTCATTGAAAGTGACCCCCAGCTGTCTCATTCTGAAGCCACCTGCAACGGTCTCCTATGTCAGTTAGTGAATTTACTCGCCTAAGCTGGTCTTTAAAGCGTTTCCCTAAGGCACCTCTGTTACGTCAGCCACATTTCAGCTTCCATATGTAAGAAAGTCTAAAGACATTTACCTCTATCTGCCACTCGGTTATAGCAGACTCCTCTACCATTGCATGGATCACAAGGGCCAGAGGCACAAGTCTGGTTATCACAGCTTAAGTTTTTATTCTTGGCTGAAACAAAAAGCAGTCAAAGCTTAAAAATCAAAAACCTTAAAAAAAAACATGTTTAGTAACTTTTAATTCAAATAAACAAATGACTAAAATAAAAATGTTAATGTGTAAAATAAAATAAAATTAATACCCAATATATTAACATATTATAAAATGAATGGATGACTGGTATGAATATCAGACTATTAGTGATTTAGAAATAAGAGCCCTACTGGCTCAACTGCTGTAAGCATTTAGGTCTAGAATAAAATAATCCTTGTTTCATACGGGAAAAAATCTGGAAATTCTCAATCATCTACTTTAGCATTTTTTTTTTTTTAAGTACACATTGTTTGAAGCATTCTTTATAACTGACCCAAAAACCCATATAATTAAAAAAAAAAAAAATAGCATCAAGGCTCCATTATTAAAAATTCCATTTACAAATTTAAAATTGTTTTCAAAATTTTTGTATTTCAGTATTAAAAACCTTACATAATGTATTGACTTGTATTCTACAAAGACATTATTTTCAGTTTAAAACAAACTATGGGTCACAACATTGCTCGAAGAAATTCTTCCTTACAATTAGGATCAAAATACTAGCAGGCACTAAAAAAGTTTTTTAAAAATATGAAAGAAGTCCATTAGGGTTACAATTCAAAAGATTCTTTAACAAGACACACCACTATATAATCAATCATTTAAAACTTGTGTAATCATAAGATTGCTAATCAAAATTCTCAGTGCAAGTCCCTTAGTCAAGCCCCCCTCAAATGTTCCAGATATAACCTGCGTAGTGTGCAGCCAAATAATCCAGGCTCACATATATCTCACGCGTCACATGAGGCACAAAACCCAAGTGCTAAGCCCTCAGCCCCTGGGTGACAAATATGGTCATCATTGAACCAGTATGGACAAACTTTATATAGAGAGAGAGATGATATAGAAATATGTGACATTAGGTATGTATATAGCTTTAAATAACATTATTTATTATTTGAGTTTCTAGCAAATAATAGCAGCATTATAACCAGCTTTTAGGATTTTAAAAAATTTACAAAAAATAAAAATGGCTGTTTGAACACAAATTTAGAGGGATAAAATGAGAGAGGCAAATTTCTTGAACAAACTTGGATTAAAAGCACTTACCTATACATACAGTTTTTTTGTCTTTACAGTTATCCCCTAAACAGGTGATAGTTCTGTAACATTTCTCGTCAGACCTGCAGACAGTCTGCAACACAAATGTTGTATTTCAGTCACAAACATGTACAGATCATGACAATTTGGTTACATTGTAAACAGCCAGTTTTAATATTAGAGCAATAAGCTATAGTTACATCAATAATAAAGTTTATAATGGGGCACTATAAAATATAAAATAAAATATAATATATATTATATAAAATATAAAGAATGAAATAGTAAACAAAACAAGTGGACCAATAGATTTAGGCTATTTATGAAATTAATTAGCTAAGGCGAAAATCCAGGTTTGCTGATAAATACTAAATCATTTCAGCTAAAAACACACAAGTCATGGCCAAACTATACTTTTCAAAATGGTGAATATAAGCTATACTTTGAGCCAATAAATATTTAAAAACAGAACTTATTCCCTTAAATTAATTTATATTTTACTTTATAAATGACACATAAAATCCTACCTCATTAGAACATATGACACTTGTATCTGAAACGAAAAATTCATGCTATTTTACTTTAAAATATGTTTTACTTTTAAAACCACAAATTTAAATTAAAACTTAAAGATTTCAACCTTTCCAAAACTTTTTTTGATACTTGTCAGATATTATAAATACAATGCAGGCCTACATCCTTGTCTGATAGGCAGATGGTTGAAAAGTAAAATAGCAATAAAACATAATACATAAATGTAGAGGCTTACTATTAGTATTACATTATAAGATAGACTCACGGAAAGTTATTGATATGAACAACATTGTAAATACTGTGTATGCTAGTAGCAGTAATATAAAAAAAGATCACTAAACCGTAGCATGCCATTATAAAACAATGTATCATAAAATCTGTGAAAGACACTGGTATCAACACATTTATTGTGTATGCTAGATCAAACCTGGATCCCACCAATGTTTTACAAGTGCCACTGAAGTATGCATTGGGTAGCTTATCTCTAGCAATGAAACAAAGAGAACACCTACCAGCAAGAGAAAAAATCAGCCAAAAAATTTGTAGCAAAAGGAGGTTATACTGTAAAAGACTCAACCTCCCCATGTGTGGAGGAGTGTAATTGGCTTGAGGAGATCCCAGTTTCAAAGTTCGTAGAAAGCGAGACTGTTCATCTTTATCATGAAGGAAGATCTTACTTATGAAAACCATTAAAGAGAACAATATAAATGTCAATCAATTGACTGCCTTTCTCCAATCTTCCATGTCTTTTGCCCTGGATAGAGTCTCTTTCAATAATAGGCCTGTCCATTCTTTTATGTTGTCTTCTCATCGCTTTCTCTGTTGGCCTCTTCTTCTTTTTTCCTGATACTGTTCCCTGAAGGAAGGACCTTGTAATATGGCCATAGAGTTTTAGTTTATGTTTTTTTGAAAATAGTTAGTAGGTCATCAAGAGGTCCAATTGTTTTATTAATCCTGTCTCTAAGCTCTTTGTATGTGATACTTAGGATCTTTCTGTGACATCTCAATTCCATTGCTAGGAACCTCTGCAATCAGTGTCCAAGATTTGCAAGCATATAAGCCAGGGAGAGCATCAGTCTTTGTCTTTTCAGCTTCCAATTAAATAAGATAATGTCTAGCAAAGTAGTGGGTAATGACTCTATACAAGTCTAGTTGATTTGTAATTGTAAAGTTGAAACTAACCCATCAGCTGTATTTTACATAACAAATTTAAGCTACTTACTTTTATCTGAACATGTCTTGCCAAAATACATATCAGGACAAGCACATTTCTTTAATCCATCAGCAGTGCTGACACAAAAGGACATATTGAAACAATTCTCGGTAGGGCATCCACCTGAGAATGGAAATCATACACTATTTAGATACCAAAATTAGTTTGGTACTTGCAAGTGACTTTATTTGTTACTAGGAACTATATAGTTTATGTGTATAAAGTTTTATAAATTGATGCTTTTATTTTTTAATGTGGTGATTGTTATGATAAGAGTTGGTAAGTTGCAATTATTTTATTCAAAGTTTGAAAAACACCAAATAATGTTAAGCCTGATTATGAGCATAATTTTAGGGCCTGAATGGGTAGTTGATGATAATATAGTTAATTTCTAATGTAAGTAAAATAACTAGATCTCGACTAACAATAAAAAAGCATTTATAAATTTGTTTAAAAAGGGGGAACAACCTGAATTGAAACTCATGGCTCAAGCCTTCTCAAGCCAACAAAATAACCAATCTGCTAGTGGAGAGCCACTAACCAACCAATTAACCAATGACCTAAATTCTGCCAAGTCATTGGTTTTCCTGGCTATCTCAGGCAACCCATTCCATACTCTAATAGCACTTGGGAAGAAAGAGCATTTGTACAAATTTCGTCCTAGTATATGGGATGATGAATGTGTCTTTATCTTTGAGTCTTTCTGAGTATTTAATTAAATTTTGTTTTTGTATTTGAAAATTATGGTTCCGATTATGCTAATCATTAGTGGCATTCTCAAGTTTGTAAACTAATAACTTTAAAAAAAATGCCAAAAATGCTATTTTTAGGCTCAACAATTAGTATTGAAGTAATACTTGTGTACTAACCTCTATAACCAAATGTAATGTTGAGTATTGTCATTTCATTCAGAATCTTTTTCTTCAGCAACTCTTGTCTGACCTCATAGAGTCTACTCACAGGGACTTCAGATGTGAACAGGCTCTCAATCATACACACAGTGCCACTGGTTCTGGAGGTGCCATAATAAATGTCGGGTAGATTAATTCTTGACATAAGGTGTAAGTAAACCAGGGGAAAGGTACAATAAAGTTAGGACTCTGATTTTCTATGTACCATTTATTACTCAAAATGAAGAGTCTTAGCTAGCAAAGGAGACCAACCAGTTATAATTATTTTGTATCTAGAGGTAACAGAAATAAACAAGTCATAATATTGTTAGGATCTTCTCTACCAGGCCTTCTGTAAATACTGCTCAACAATACAACACATCTAACTCAAGAACTTGACAACAACAGTTCCAAATAACACTAGTCTACACCTGGACTAGTACAGCAACATTTTCGAGGACTCACATTGCACCGCACTGTCCCTACTGCCTTACTGTTCTGGACTCAACTGCTCTTTTAAACACCATCTTTTGTCCCTGAAGGCTTTCAATCTCATGACCATAAAATGGGTCATATTTGCATGTACTAACACCACTGTCCCTTGTCCATCGACAGTTGTTGACCTGTGTGATTTGCCAAGTCAAGTATTTCAGAAGGTTGAACAAACATTAACCCTATCAGTCCACCACTGCAGTTCCCTCACAAATACATTTTTTATTTATTTATTCCTCAAAGAAAGTATACTATATAATTAAATGTATTCTATCTTGATGAAAAAGAAGAAAGTAATTTCACCCCTTTGAGTTAAAATAACCCCTCCTTTATTATCGAAGATGAGCACATTTTTCATATCCTATGAACTCAAAGATGACTGTAAAGTCCAATTCTCTCTTTGAAAAAACAGCCGCATACGTGGCATGGGTAGGTGCGGTCCTTTACAGATAGGCCTGCTTCTTCCCTAAGCTTTTTGTTGGTTAGGCACTATTTATCCCTGACCACTCTCATTGCTTTATATCTCGTGACTCCTACACTCACAGCTTCATGACATGAGGAGCTATTGAGAGCTACTGGTTAAAGATGTCTTAACTTTTTTAGCTACATATGTTATATCAGGTTATAGTAAGTGCTTAAACAACAAAGTTATAAAGATTTTCAGTACTGGTCAAAACAAAAATAAAAAAAATAAAAAACTAGGTAAGGAAAACTTCAAATTAACATTAAGTTTTCTATGGAATTTTTTTCATATATACATATATATATATATATATTTAAAAAATTATATTACTTGTGGATTATGGTTGTCTTTTTCTTGCAAGTGATTTTTAAAAATCTTTAATGACCACTTAAATTCTACATAAAATCAGTTTCATCTACTTACTGACGCTTGATTCTTACTTGGTCGCTAGTTGCAGGAGCAAATCCAACAATTCTTGAAATGTTATAGCCAGGTATATTATACTGCCTCATTTCCAAATTCAACTGTTTTGAATTTTTTTAACATTGTATTAAATATATATATGATTGTCAATGTCAGTTAATGGATCTAACATTAACACTCCAAGGTCAAGACAAAGTAAAAAAAATGTGTCTACAGTAGTCTAGATCATGACACCCATAGCAACATGAAAACACAGCATAAATAATGCAAAGCTTCATTTCTATAAATACTAAGTATGTGCATGTATATTGACTACTCCACCCTACCTATTTCTACTACTCATTAATATTGATTGTCTTGAATTAATAGACATTTAGTGCATATGCATATATTTTAAAGCAATAATTTTATTTTAAATCAATGAATTTATAACAGTATAAATATATTAAAATTAATACAAGTAAGTGCATGATAACCATAACAGACATTAATAAAACAACATAAACTTAATACCTATTTATATAAATGTAGGAACTAAAGTATATTTTTGAATATGCTGGCAACAATACTACACTGATATCAGGCTGGAAATGAATAAAGTCCAATATTCTGTAAAAGCTCAGCTTTGGTGCAGCCACATAATCTAGCCATTAGTTTGGGAACCAAGCCCTTAATTAATTAGACTTAAGTTTCCAAAATGCAAACAAACCTGCAATTCAATATTTGTTTTGTTACGCATTCCCACAGCTGCGTATTGATTTTCAAATGTGATGTTCCACACAAATTTGCTATGGTAAACAACTGAAATGAAAGAAAAAAGTTGATTTAATTTTTTTTTTTTCTTTAACATTGTACAGTGAAAACAAAAAAAAAAGAAATCAGTGTCAAAATAATAAAAAAAAAGGCTTGAAAAAATGTATCTAATTCATTATAATTCAAGGAAGTAAAACAAATTCCATATAAAACTAAATATTTATAATAATAATAGTAATTTAATTTATAGAGTGCTGTTAAAAAACATGATGTATTCTCAGGGCCCTTTGATAACGTTACAAACATAATCACAAGAGCTAAAATAACAAAAGAAACCATCAATCTAGAGAGAACAAGATTTTCCACAGCTAAGATTTCAACCAAAGTGTTTGAAAGTTTTACTTCATACTTAAATATCAATAAAATATCCTAAAGAGTGTACTTCAGATAAAATCTGCCAATATCTGCACAAATATGCATCTTCTTTTCAATCTAATATCTCATGCAGTCTTTCTGTTTGTATCTCATGTTTCAGAAGTTCCTTTAGATATGAAGATGATGACATCCTAGTCCAAACCTTCCCCAGGAAAGTGTAAGATTCTTTAGATTTGAAGATAATTACATCCTAGTCCAAACCTCCCTCAGGAAAGTGTAAGATTCTTTAGATTTGAAGATGATTACATCCTAGTCCAAACCTCCCTTAGGAAAGCATAAGATCCATCAGATTTGAAGATGGTTACATCCTAGTCCAAAACTTCCTCAGGAAAGTGTAACATCCTTCAGATTTGAAGATGATTACATCCTAGTCTAAAACTCCCCCAGGAAAGCGTAAGATGGCAGCTGGTAGGGTTTAAACTCAGGACCATCAAGATGACAGCCCAGAGCATACACCACACAATCAGGCAGTTTTCCAATGACCATTCTGTTCAAACTCTTTTTTATTGTCTTTAATTTTTAAAGAAGAAATCAAATATAAAAATTTTTTTAACTTATTAGTTCTTGAAATGAGTACGAAGTGTATGAAGAGAAATAGATAGAAACATAAAGATATTTCTAATTTTAAAAACTCAATTAGTTTGGTAACTTTTGTTATCTTTGAAAATTTTGTTATTTGTGATTCCCATATAGTAATATCATAATACTTACTCACAGTACCAAGATAAAATTATAAGCAATAGTAAGAAAAGCATGAGATCTACATGAAATGTTGCCTTACCTGAGCTGCAGAATTGTGTGGTAAATTTAGATCCATTCAATGTGATTCCATCACTGTACATATTATCTACCTTGGATAAATCATTGCTGTTTATATTGAAGTCAATGTCTAGTTCAATACATCCAAAGCTGAAAAGAAAAAGGTACTTTATATAGTACTTTATAGAAGGAAGTAGTTGAGTAGTAGTATATTAAGTTGGTAATTGATAGCCTTGAGTTTGAAGATTTTAGAATGTCTCTTGGCTCAAATGGATGAATTTCTTTAGGTAAGTGCTT
Source organism: Biomphalaria pfeifferi (assembly GCA_030265305.1). Taxonomy (NCBI): domain Eukaryota; kingdom Metazoa; phylum Mollusca; class Gastropoda; family Planorbidae; genus Biomphalaria; species Biomphalaria pfeifferi. The sequence goes on along the minus strand of JASAOG010000161.1, from coordinate 137,305 downwards.
AGCAATAGTGCTAACATCTTCATGCCCACATAACTGTTAGACACTGAATCTCGTGTTTACTTTGCTCTGTCACTATAACTTTTAAATAATCAAGTTCTGCATTGTCTCTGTAATAGACACACTAAAGCAACAAGAGACTCAATCAACACATTGATTTTATTCGTTTCTTGTTTGTTTCTTCACTCCTGCATCTTGTTATCAATCTGCCACACACAGTCCTGACTTACACACTTTCCAAGCTGTTCAATCAACCATGTACAATGAAGGTCAACTGGTCATTTCATACACAGGCACACACACTGCACTACTGGCCACTTAAAACACATACACTTACTTTCACAGTCTCCAAAAAGAGTTTTCTTTTCAAACTTCTATTTCAAAAATCCATGCCGATTTGGATTTTTAGTTTCTATTTTATTTGCAATAGCATAAAACATATGCCAGAGATTAATCATAAGGTCAATGAGAAACGTTAAGTACAAATCATTGATGTGCACATTAAAGGAATGCCAATGAAACATTTGACGCAAGATAATGGCACAAAAACAAAATAATATTTCAATGGTGCATGTAGTGCATAATGTTTTGAGAAATACTGGCAATATATATATATATACACAGACAGACATCTTGGGACTGCAGACATCAACAAGGGTATATGGAATGAAATGGCCAAAGATTGGACAGCATGTCATTTTTTCATGCATGTAGTGTGGCAAAGTTTGCAACTCCAGATTCTGCCTAAATTCAAGGTCAAAAACAAAACCAGTAATTAATCTAGACGCATCCATCCTATCTTCTTCTTATCTTATATAATACGGACGTTACTTCAAAAAAAGAAGATAATTACGTACTATACGTCATGCATCTAAGTCATGCAAAAAATAACTAAAAATCATTCAGTAAATTAGTATCCTAAAGTTTGTCCTCTTCCCCATTACTTCTATAGATATAATGTGTATGTGGGTAGGTAGACATATGTGTGTCTGTATAATAAAAACCTTCTGTGTATTTTATTAAATAAATAAAGATATATATTTGTTGGCCTACCTTACATCCAGTTTAAAGCTGTCAAGATTTACATTAAACTGGTTCAGAAAATCTTTTTGCAAAGCCAAGTATTCAGCAGAGCTTTCATTCTTTACTGTATCACTCCATTTTAATGTGTTGGAATACAGTTTTACTTTTTTATATGTCAGTAACATAACAGGTTCTGATGAGAAAGGAAATTTTTTTTTTTTTTTAAATTAAGTTAAACCGATATTGTTTACAAACTTACTATTAAACTGTCAATAGAATAACAAGTTTTTAAAACAGATTTTAAGACCAGTAGCTAATAATAATCCATATTATAAGCACTAAATAAGTGATTCAATTATTCATTCTATTATGTATGTATCAAGAGATCTCAGCAGTTGAGGAAAAATTTGCATGAAGGATTAGCATTAAATTTTGTATACAGGCTCCTTTTACTAATTAGGTGCTTGCCTATAAACAGGGACAAATTGTTTTGACACCTTTGCAGTCTGAACTCCACAATTCGCCAAAAAAAACACAAAACTTTGTATTTTTTTCTGGTAATTTTTAAATTAATGAATTCTATATATAAGGCATAAATACAAATGGCCCAAAATAAAACTTCCATTTCTTTTAAAGCGTATTTTCTTTCTTTTTACCTAATTTAACTTATTTTTGATTTGCCTTACATTAAATTGTATTATCATTTTGTCTTCCTTTTAACCACAGTCAAAATAATTAAAAACCTTTCTTTTTTTTTTTCTTCAAGAGAACAAGAACTATAATGATTTCAAACCTGTGCATGTGTTGATAAGAGTTTTATGCACTGTAGAAGTGTCTTAGGTCTACATCATACTCTAGACCTAGATATAGAGCATAGAATACACAGTGTGAAGACAGATATACTTTAAGGATGGCTGCCTGGTCGTGCGGTTTGCGCGCTGGACTGTCGTTTGGATTTATCGATGGTCCCGGGTTCAAACCCTGCCAGCTCCAATCCCCCATCGTCCTGCGGGAAGTTTGGACTAGGAAGTAAACTATCTTCAACTCTGAAGGAACATCCGAAACATGTAAAACATTTTACAAACATTTTGAAGGTGAGGAATTATTATCACAGACTTGTTAGATTATCAAGTCAGTTTTTGGTCATGGTAGTTGTCACAGCATTGTTTGAGAACCAATGTGACATAAGGTGACACAAAGATGTTAGCACTATTGCTAAGCACTTACCTAAACAAAGGTGACAAGGTCACACAAAATAAGCATGCCATCCGCATGGGGAGGGGATAAGGATTGCATCTGAATCTGGCCATGCGGTTGTAAGTTAGTTACTTTAAGGTCCTCAGAGAGGAAGGACATATGTTTTGAGGAATTCTATTGCATTGAGTTAAGTGTTATTAAGTGTCATTATGAAATGTATTTGATGTTGAATTTCACAAATGATTCTGAAAGCTATTGTTTATTCAATCATTGAGCCTTATGGCTGGATTGCCTGTATATATTTATTTCATATTAATAAATATATTGTCTGCTGATACAGTGTTATTCTGTAAATTTCTATGTTTGCTGTCACTCATAAGACTCAGAACATGTGCACAAGAATCTAAAGTAATATCTAATAATCAGACAGTAATTGTAGATGTTTCAGTAGTTGATGTTACTGTACATAAATATAAGTTTTATAATTCACAGGCTGAAAGAAATTTAGTGTAGGGGTAGGAGATTGTCAGGGGGAGGTTTAGCGAGAGTGAATGTTACTTTGATATTTTAGTATGATAGTTATATCCCTTGTTTAATGGTACTCCCAGGTTATGAATGTGAATAGTCTTGCATGTGTTATGAACTAAATGATTTAGCCTTCGTTGAATGTGCAAGAGAGTGTGTTAGTTAGTGAGGTCTTGTTCCCGGTCCAGGAAGGTTGGACATTTACTTCCTGGACTGGTGTTTGTGTATTATTTACTGACAGTGAATATAATTGTGTGCTTTATGAAGTATTAAAGTATTATTTGCATTGCCATGGATATCTGAGTTGGAGTTAAAGTGTATCTAGTTGTAATTGTTCTTATTTGTATAACCAGTAATGAGCCAAGCAAGTATTAATTAATTGGAATTGAGTAATTGTGTAACACCCTAACGAGCCAAGCCAAAGACAAGCAAGAATAGAACCCTGACAGGGATGGGCATTGAAAAGGGGTCAAATAAACAATTATAATTAATAGAACAAAATTAATATTTCCTTTTTTTTTTGGAAAACACAATGCCAAATAAATGTAGTGTGAGGAACTGGGGGGAGCATTCAAAATGAACACGAAAGATGGTATAGTTATCTCTTGTTTCTATTTTCATGTTTGTGTTCACTAAGCCTGAGACAGCAGCCTAATATAGATGGGACTAACTGAGCTGATCCCGTTACATCTGTTAAGTATGATTTCTTCCCTTGTTCAATACTGAACAAAATAATTAATTACCAATAGTTAATTAACTAATGGTTTAGTTTTTTTTTTTATTGATTTTTTCATTGTCAGCTAAAAGAAATAAAACTGCAAAATTTCAGCTTAATTTGAGATTGGTTGTGGAAGAAGTAACATGTACAAACTTTTAGCCAGACAGAATGAGTTGAAATAAGTTTGTAAACATACAAGAATTTACAGCCAAACAGTATATGTGTGTGTGTTGGACAGAGGAGCATTATAAAGCAGGTCATTCCAAAGTGAGCTGTAGGCTTTTATGCTGCACGTGCTTTGGAAAAGTCTGCAGTCCGCACTACCATTCAGAGAAGAGGGCCTGAGAACAAATTTTACCAATATTTCCCTACTTGTGTATTGAAGCAAGTGTTTATTTGAAGACCTACATGCAGTAAAAACTCAGCAATACCACATAATACAGATAAATTTACAAGCATGTCAAGAAACAAAAGGCATTACCATCTTGTTGAAGTAAAATTCCACAATATGTGTTTTTTTCTGCCTTCTATTACCAGTGTTGTGATTCATGGTCTGGGTTGATGTATGTGAATAAGCCGACTACAACATTCATAATAACTTTTTTTTCAGACTTGGATAGCTTCCACCTCTAAGACAGTCTCATGTGTCTCCTAGATTCTTCAGGCTATAGGATTTAGGCTTTTTCCTACAGCTCAAATATCTCAAGACTCAAGTGTAACAATTATTTACCTAAAGTGCAAGGCTTCATACTGATGTTGTAGTGCAGACCATCCAGATCTAATCCAGTCTTTCTTAGATTATCCATCACAGAGAAAAATTTACTAGCATTTCTCCACTGAACATAAACCTCTACACAACTATCCCTTAAAAAGAAAAGAAAAAGATACCTTTAAAAAAAACAACAACTGGAAGTGAAAGCTCAATATCAAATCAATCAAGCTTAAAATATATATGTCCTGTTCTGCTAAACTTTTTGAACTGTTTTCTCCTCCATTTCCCTTTTATTCTCCATACTTGAAAATTCAAGAGGAGTTAACTTAATAAATGTGATGGGGTAATAAGGTGATATGGGGTGAGAGCTAAAGAAAAAATATGCAATGAATCATTCCAGAAATCATGAATGTAGCAATACTAGGCTGTTCTTTTGTTGCTGTTTCTTTTTTTTTTTTTGTTTCAAAATTTCTAAAATAATCAATTTTGTATTGCCAGTTCATTTGGGGGAAGTGCAGTGGCTGAGTGGCAAAGTGCTTTGCTTCTGCACTGGGGGTCCTGGGCTTGAATCCTGGTAAAGACTGGGATTTTTACTTTCGGGATCTTTATGGCTCCTCTGTGTCCACTTAGCTCTAATGAGTACATGAAATTAGATGGGGGAAAGTATAGGAGGTTGGTGGTTATGCTGGCCACATGACACCCTCAGTGATCGTAGGCCACAGAAGCAGATTATCTTTATACTATCTGCCCCATAGATCACAAAGAATTGAATGTCTAAATCGTTTTTCTAGTTCAACTGGGCAGAAAACTTATTATATTTATGTAAGTTTTGTTTTAACTTTTTACAAATATGTATAACTTTAACTACTTATACATGAAAATAACTAATGTTACATTTAAAAGGACCAAGAAAATACTTTCTGGCTGATATGAGTTCTTTTTCTGACTAGTTTTTACCACATGTACATTAGTTATAAAATAAAAAGATATATTTAAATACAAGAAAACAAAGTTTTTGAGCTATTTAAAGTAGGCCAAAAGCTAGTAAAGAAAGATGACATCATTAGCAATCAACAAACTGCAAAACCTGCTTAAAACTGCCAGCTAAACATGCAACTTTAGATTACATCCGTACATTAGATTCAAGCCAACAGAAAAGTTAGACCAAAAAAAATATATTTTAAAAAATAGAAACAGACAAAATGTGAGCAGCAATACAAAGAGATGTAATGCATCTTCAAAACATATTTCCAGAGAATTCCCTTTCCAGGTAGAAGTAGTAAGCTAAAATAATTTAACAAACTTGTAAGGATCAACAAACACATCAATTTACCTTTTCATCAGAATTAATGCTTCCTGAGACCCTTCGAGGTCTTTTAATGAGCTATTAGTTATGAGAGCATTTCGAAACTGCTTAAAGTTATCAGAATTGATGTCAGTGTAACTATCCAGCCAAGGCAATTGAATAACAAAGAACTTGAAGTCGACAAGGACCGAGTCATCTGTAAATAAAACAATAAAAAAAAATGTATGGCTGCCTTGAAGATGGTTGAAAAAAAAATGATCAAGATATTTAACTATTTTTTTTTTAAAATTAGGGAAAGACAACAACTTACATTAAAATAAAACTTAGACAAAAAAAAATTTAATATAAATTTTTGTTAAGAGAATATCCAAATGATAGCTTTATGCGCACAAATTGACACTGGGATTGACAATGTAATAAAGGCTTCCCACCCCCCAATCAACTGCTACATATCATGCTGGGTTGAGTTTAAATTTTGTGATTTAGTTCAACCTCTCCATAACAAATTCATGGTACATGCTAGACTGATACATACATATATTAAACATAAATAAACAGCAGCACCAGGGACCAAGTTTTTACATGAGAGAAAGTAGTGAATTAAATGCGATGAAAATAAGGGGCTGCGCCAACCAAGGCTCGAACCAGTGACCCTGGAAACAACACCACCTAGCGATATCGCACTAAGCGAATTTAACCTCTAGACCATCACAATGTCCAAAAAACATTTTTGTGTTCCAGAGTCATTTCGCGCGTATGCAAATTACAACCCCAGTGGTCAATGGTCACATGCCCCTCCCCCACCTCGCCACATCCGTTCACCAACAACTTCAATAGAGCCGACACAGACAGCCGTTAGGCATGTATTAGACAAACAATGGCTCTATTTAATTGTGTATCTCTCATAATGACAAGTGGACAACATAAATAAATTACATATAGAAGCTTCAGTGGGTATAAGCAATTAAGCTGTGAACATAAATATAGAAGTGAAGCTAGGTGCTGTTCATTTATGTTTAATATATGTCTATATTTGCATTCTAGACTGAAAAAAAAAAATCTCCAATTAGACCTGGAGTTTGTGCATGTCCTTCTTTCCTAGGGCTAGCTGACAGGGCAGCTTTCTTCTTCTTTTGCTTGACTGATGCAGCTTCACTTCTTTTGCACTCGGCAAAGTTTGTACCAGCACGTACAGTCTGTCTCCTTGCTGTCCGGTCTTGGGCTATCTCCTCCCACATACTTTGTTCGATGCCCTGGCTCTCATGTCTTGCTTACAGACATCTCTGTAGGTAAATCTTGGGTCTGACTCCCTCTGCAAGCTCAGCGTATAGAATGTCTATAGGGATTTTTCCATCTGGCATGAGAGTGACATGACCAAGCCAGCGTAGGCTTCTCTGTGTAAGAAGAACATAGATGCTGTGCATATTGGCCTGTTTCTGAACATCCTGGTTGGAGACATGATCCCTCCAGGAGATGCACATTATGCGTCATAGTTAGCGTAAGTGGAAGCTATTTAATCTGTGCTCTTGACGCATGTAAGTTGCCCAGCTCTCACTGCCATAAAGAAGTATGCTCAGAATGCAGGCATTGCAGACTAGGATTTTGGTTGCGGTAGTCAATTCGGTATTTTCCCACACATGCTTGGAGAGATTTGCCATTTCTGCAGAAACCTTTCCTATTCTTTTTGTCAGCTCAGTGTCTAAATCTAGGTTAAAGGTTGCTGGCTAATGTTGTTCCCAAGTATGTGAATTCCTGAACCACTGTAAGTGTGTGATTTCCAACCCATATTGCTGGTATTTCTGCGACATCTTGTGCCAGGATTTCAGTCTTGGAGAGGCTCATTGTAAAGTTTAACTCTTTCTCTCCGTAATTGTTTACCACATACTGGTGAAATCAACGTTGGTATCGTCAGTTAGGAGAGAAAGAGTTAACTCTTGACAAGCATCTGCCAGAATATTCACAAGCTTCTGTAATCCTTCTTGTAAGTGAGATATGAGTGCCACATTATTGCCAAACAGCAGTTCCCTAACCTGAGATATGCCATCTCTTCATTTTGGCTTTAAGGCGTGCGAGGTTAAATAGCTTTCCATCAGATCTACTGTAGATATATACTCCATCTTCCAGGGATTTAAAAGCGCTGGTGAGTACCACTGAGAAGAAGATGCAAATAGTGTTGGAGCCAGAACACATCCTTGTTTTACTCTGCCCTTGATGGATATATAGAAATATATATATAAATATTTATAAATGTATGAGTGTTTGTGTGTATGTATGTATGGAGAGGTGCCTTTGTTGAGTGGTAAAGTGCTTGGCTTTCATACTAGAGTGTCCTGGCTTCAAATCCTGATGAAAACTGGGATTTTTAATATCAGGATCTTTAGAGCAACTCTGAGTCCACCTAGATCTAATGGGTAGCTGACAAAAGTTGGGGAAAAGTAAAGGCAGATGGTCATTGTGCTGGCCACATGACACCCCGATTAGACAAGGTCCAGAAAAACAGAAGTCCTAACATCATCTCCTTGTAGAACGCAAGGTCTGAAAGCGATACTTAAGCACACACACACACATATATAATATATATATATATATATATATATACATATATAAGAGACTGTCAATCTATTACAGCATATACAAAGTTGAAAATGCATATAAAAGTTTTAAAGAAAAAAAAAAGAACATAGTTTGTGCAGTATACAGTACCGTCTGTGAAAGCAATTGTGCAGAATAAAAAAAAAAAAAGATGCTGTAGTTATAGAGGGTTAGGGGTGTGTGACTATAATTAGTGCTATTTTCAAAATGTAAATAAGTAAGCAGAAGAGAGTGTTTCACCTGTAACATTGCACTGCTGTTTATTAACACCATAGGTCTTGTTACTTATTACCAGTCCGCTGGTTTTCAACTTATCCATCAGCGTGAAGAAATTGCTGATGTTGGTTGTCTCCCATTGCACATCAATGACAGCGCAGTCTGACCTAAGAATGTTTGAGCAGGTTTTGTTAATGACCGATAAATCCATAAACTTAATGGAGATTAAATTGTTTTTGTTTTTTTTTCAACTAAATGAGATGAGTATTGGTCATGTTATGATTTTTTTTTCTTTATGGGTCCCAAATGTTTATAATTATTATCAGTTTGGCATTTATAGTTTTATTGCTGTCGATACTATTACCAAGGGCTGAGCTTATGATGAAATCAATTACTTTGATTTTTATGCAAGTAAAATGACAATGCTTTAATTAAATATTTAATAAAGGGATTTTCATTATTTGTAAAAAAAAAAAATTTTACGAATTAAAAAAAAAAGATATGTTAATAAAGATAATTTTACTAAATAAAAAAAAAGGATATGTTAATAAAGATATCAATAACAACGATAGATCATACACAACCTACTTTTGTACTACTTCTAGATATCTTGGTTTTCCAGTAAGATTCGAGAATGTACTTTGCACTGCAATCAAGACAGCTGTATACATCTCCGAGGAATGATTTTTTAAACTGTCAGACCAGGTGAAATTTACCAACGGTAGTTTGAAGTTGAGCAGGTTTAAATCTGCTGAAAATATAATAAAGAAAAATGTATCACTTTTTTTTTTATGACTGACATGTTCAGTGTGTGGAACATGAGATACAATTAAAATTTTAGGGAGCCTGGTTGCTGAGACAATGGACCACCAGGTGAACATTTTGCAAAGCATTTAGGGATGTTCATGAATACATTTTTTGACTTTTTAAGTTATTCTGCCTTATATCTGATTTGCAAAATGCTTCACTTCATTGACCACTTTTAGTCTTTAAAAGAACATTTTATGTATGGTAAGTGTCGAGACAAATGGGACTATTGTACGTGGACTTATGACATCATAAGGAAAAAGACATGCATTTATGAGATCTAGAATAAAATCTTGTGAAGGATCTGGAGCTTTCTATTCTAATTTTCTTTAGTAGTTAGGGTTAGGGTTAGAATAGAAGATTATGTAAATGTCATAGAAAGGAAACAATGTAGTAATCTGGGCAGTTACTGTGACTCTAAATTGTGATTTGAAACTCTAAAGTTATTTTTATAAGATACATTGAAAACTGTTCATTTTTGCATATGGTCTTTGTTCATTTTAAAATTGTTTTGAAAGCGAGGACAAGAAATGTGCATAAAACATATTATCAGTATGAAATATATATTCCATCTAACAAAAACATCAACATAAGCATAAATATTAAAGGATTTACCTGTAAAATCACAACTGTCATTAGTGACTTGAACTATCTTGTTATTTAACAATATTCCTGTGTCCTTTATCTTCTGGATTGTTAAGTTGAGATTTCCTGGATCATTTAGCATTACAGGCACAGTTGCAGCCACACATCCAGGTCTAAATAAAACATATCAACATTGAGACATTGAAATTGACTTTAATAAGTTTACGCAAGTTCTACATTCAAATTGTATGTACCGGTATATACCAAAAATATATGTTGAACTACTAAGATGAGCTACTATTAATTTCAAACTAGTATGTGTTACCTTCCATAGTAAGCAACTGATCCTATATACATATCTTGGAACGTAAAAAAGAATTCTGACAGCTGCAGAGTTGGGAAAGAACAAAACAATAAATTAATAGTCGCACTACAATATATCACCTAAGAAAATTATAATCTGTTACCAGAGCCCTAATGCACTGATAATTTCAATAGTTATGTTAAAACTAAAAATATGATAACAATATGCAGATAAATCACTTGTTTTGTAACACTGGATAAGTGCATATACGTTTATATTACACATAAAAAATTGAAGCATATTTTAAACAAATAAGTATGGCGTAATACAAAATAAAAACACACCATTACAGAATATCCAAACCTTTATTAATCCCCAACTTTTTGCAGTACCATCTCAATATTCCTCCCACAATTCTCTATATTTAAGATACACATGCAAAGTTTTTCTCTCCTTAAGAAACGTAGTTCACAGTTGCAAAAATGTTTTTATTAAGTAGATTGACTTGACCCAAATGGTTTGTAAAGTTTAAAATATAATTTAAATCCATGTAAGTGTATTGATATTGGTGATGGATAGAATGGGGCCAACATTGTTCACTAAATTAATCACTAAAGATAATATCCCTTAAGCTGGGTAAAAATATAAGTTAGCTAAATAAGGAAAGGCTTATTCATTAGCTTCTGTATGAAGATTTTTGTTTGCTCTTCTCTATAGGAGTTTATGTCAAAGTGATGCAGTTAATCTTTGAAGATATTTATTTACATGTAAGCTAATATTTAGTTATGATGGTGATTTGACCTATTGCAATAGATCTTTTATCCTTGATGCATGACAGTGTTTCTCAATTCTTTTACTTGTGGTAACCTGTCATTAGAAAGATGGTATAGAGCTCGGGAAATATTTGACCACTGTTCTTGATATAGAAAAGGAAAATGGCAGGGGTTCCTGTGCATGCTGTCTCTGGCAGCGAGTCTGACACCCCGCCAGACAGAACAGTAAACACTGTTCTCATTCAGGCCATTGAAAGAAAACTTTTGCTGGCCTGGAGTTCCAAGAGCCGCAGGCTCAACTCTACCTGACAGTTTAAAGAAGAAGAAAAAAAAAGACCATTGTTCCATGAGAAGATGGAATGAATCACATTGGTAGATATAGATTGAAAAGTCTTTTGCAAGAGAACACTCTGAGTTGAGCGTGTGGCAGATGACTCACGCATATATAAAAGAACATTGTTAGGTGGAAAGACCTTTTAGTTTAAACATTTCCTTTTTTTAATGATGATAACATTGTTTTACTTGATCAATACTCATAATGGGCAAGGCCAGATTACATACATGGTACTAGATTGATATTTTTCAATAAAACTACATTCCCTACCTTATTAGAGATTTCCATCATTTCATTTATGTTATAAGGCCAATCAGTCAAAATGTAGAGCACAATGTTTGTAGGTGTGGTTGGAGCAACAGCTGTTGTAAAAACACATAGATTAGGCATATAAAATGTTAAACTAGATAATGTTGGGTCATGTCTTGCATGAAAAATAGTCATATGGTCATTGAACACATTTTAAGGCTTCCCCACCCCTGAATGGGATGACAAGGTCTAATGGAGGTGGGCTGGTTTGAAGAGTAAATGTTAAATACATTCATAACAGAGGAATCAAACCCCTCAGTGGGGGTAAATGTGCAGGGTTCAATCTACTTAGAAATTTATGGAAGTTTTTTCATAAGGTGGAAAAAATTATGGGAATATGAAAGTTATGGAAACGGCAAGCAAATAAGCGTATTTTTTAAACTTTAAGCTTGAAATCTTAAGGGATATTGGGATTTATTTTTAAGTAAGCACTCAGCTTAGTGGAGGCATGGTGGCTGAGCGTTAAAGCACTTGATTTCCGAACAGGGTCCAGGGTTTGAATCCTGGTGAAGACTAGGATTTTTAATTTTGGGATCTTCGGGCGCCTCTGAGTCCACCCAGCTCTAATGGGTACCAGAAATTAGTTGGGGAAAAGTAGAGGCGGTTGATCATTGTGCTGGCCACATGACACCCTCGTTAACCGTAGGCCACAGAAACAGATGACCTTTACATCAACTGCCCTATAGACCACAAGGTCTGAAAGGGGAACTTTACTTACTTTTTTTACTCAGCTTAGTATGAGAGTCTGATATTAATTGTAAGAACATAGGGATACAGTTAGTGATTTCACAAGAAAATTGTTTATCAAGAATTCACTCTGAAAACATCTTCATTGACCTTCCCCCCCACACACTAATTCACCAGTTATTTACTGATCAGCTAATAAAGATTCGTCATTTTGTTCAAGACATTCACATTTATAAGGCTTCATCAACCAAATAAAAATTACCTCTGCAGTCTGCAGGCCCATAGAAAAACCCACTAGTTCCATTCTGAAATGAACAGTTGCACTGCAGTGGTTGTCCATTTGCTGTGTCATATAAACATTCGATAGAGCTTTCTTTGTTTTGGGAGCAATTCTGTACCTTGTATTGCTTTACTCCAACAGCTTTGAACACATCCTGTTATTGAAAGGTTGAGAATTAATGTTTTATTAAGACTTTCATGAACCATTTTAGCAACCTAAACAGCAAACTACATATGCGCATTACAATATATTACTTAAGGGAGAGAACTAAAACTAAAAATGTTAAAATTAATAGGAAATATGGTGAATTCCTGAGATGTCCTGAGCATGAATCCTGATAATAGTTTGGGGATTAAAAATGGAACACATTCCTGAGTCCTGTCCTAACATGTGCCTGACAACACTTGTCAATAAAACTTAATAAATGGTTGCTTGTCTTACTGGCTTCATCAAACTTTAATTAACCAGTGGCCAGAGAAACAAATAAGCCATTATTTCCCCATTAAGCTAACGTAGACAAACCATTAAATCACCTGTTTTAATTTTGTTTAGATAAGGTAACTTTTTTTTCTGTCTTTCTCATTGCGCCTTATCATTTGGATTTTATTGTAAAAATGAAATAATATTCATTTCCTGGCACTGCCAGATTCACTGCTGTCCCTTACTAGATAAATGATATGGCAGGGTTGTATCATTACACCCATCTGACAGGTGACAAGAATCTTCTTAGGCATGTTCAGGTCGTCAAAATTTAATAATATTAGAAGTTGTAGTATTAGTATTTTTTTATTATTATTGACTGATGGCTCGTCTTAAAGAAAAAAAAAGTTGTATGAATAGGCAAAAGTATGAGCCAACCAGCAAAACAAATGATTAGGCAAAAATGAAAGTGAAAAGGAAGTAATAAACATGGAAGACAACTTCTGTGTTGTTTTGTTTTACATGTTTCAAATGTTCCTTCAAAATGGAAGTTTTTTACAATAGTACAAGTTCTCTCTCTTGAAAAATTCAATGAATGATACCACGACACAACTACTAATATAATCAAACCTTGATGTCCAATGTAAAATTTAACAAAGATGGCATTGAAGTTTGAATATTTGTACTGACGGCTGTGGTCAACCTCTGTCTCAGTTCACAGCTTGTTAAGTTATCTGACAGAAAGATGTATACATATTAGTCTGGATACTTAAAATGATAAGGTGTAGGCTTAGATATTTCAATTACACTAGTGCAGAAAACATTGATTATTGTGGCTCTCTAGTTACATTTAAGAGTACTAGATGTTAAACATTTTAAGGGTGGCTAATCTGTCAGGGATGGTAAAGGTTAAAGCTCATCGGGATGATCACACAAGATCCTCATGAAGGTCCTAAATGAGATAGATGAAATAGCTCAAGAGTACTTGGTAGAGGAAAAAGGGGAAGGAGAGGAGAATAATGTTAATATATATTCTTTAGTTATAACAAAACTTTATTCAATATAGCTGGGATTATTTTTATAATAAAAATTTTTTTTTAAATGTATCAGGACTTCATGAATCTGGGAGGTGCTGTGGCTGGCAGTAAAGCAATTAGCTTCTCAACCAAATCCTGGTGAAGACTGGGATTTTTAATTTCGGGATCTTTGGGCACTGAGTTCACCCAGCTCTAATGGGTACCTGACATCAGTCGTGAAAAAATAAAGGGGGTTGGTTGTTGTGCTGGCCACGTGAAACCCTCGCTAACCATGAGCCACAGAAACAGATAACCTTTACATCAGCTGCCCAATAGATTGCAAAGTCTAAAAGGGGAACTTTAATTTTTTTACTTTTTTAAGACTCTGACCCAGCTTGAGTGTAAGATAAATACCAAGAAGAGGAAAAGTAGTTTCAAAACTCTATATGAGTCACAATGAAACTTTACTGGTAAAGAAAATGACTCAATTACTCAAGTGTGTAATAAAGTACCAAAATTTTAATATATATTGATTACAAAAGAACTAAAATTGTGCCAACTTTTAACTCATGGAGTCCCAATTGGATCAATGAAGACTACAGATGATAAATTATTATGTTTTAATGAAATTAAACTATGTTTACCTACCCTTTGTTTCCTTTTCACAGGCCAGGCCCCCTCTTCCAGAATCACAGTCACACAATCTGCCATCAGATAAAGAACCAATACAGGATCCTAGTCCACTGCACGGGTTTATCAAGTAGTCACAGAGTCGAGCTGAAATTTTTAATTAAACAAAATATATATAAATTAAAAAAATATAAACATTTCAATTAAGAAGTATCTCAGGAGTTTCTAGGGAGTTCTATCTGGTATCTGACTGTACTGTTAAGAAGAAAAAAATTATGATTTTTTTTTATGATTGTGCAAAATCTGGATTTTTATTAGCTTGAGAGACCAACCATTTTTCAAAAGATCCTGAACAGGATGTAATTAAATAATAATCTGACTGACAAATCTTACTGTTTGGACAAAGGTGTGTTATTTCTATTCTGATTCATGTCTTGTCTATGTCAACGAATAATTGTGCATCAGTTCTCTGTTTGTATGTTGTGCGTGATGTTGAATATCATTAATTTATCATCTCACTCTATGTGAGCGAGGGCTAAGAAGCGGACATCCTCTCTTTTAATATACTGGGTGAAAACTGCATTTATGTGCAAAGTGCATATGTCATGTAACAAGCAAGTGGCTTCTATCTGGCGTGCCTGGGACAGATTATGTGACACACTTCATCCCCCAAGCAGCTGGATGTGGAAGACATGAACACTGCTGAATGCCATCCAGTGGAGGTATTTAAAAGTAATTTGGGGTGGTGTTAATAATTAAATATGTATTGCACCTCACTGCATTTTAATATAATGATTTATCCAGGTATCCCAAAATAAATCCCCTACCAGCGGACAATGGTTATGCTTGCCCTGGATGTTGCAAAATATTTAGGAACTGTGCAGCCACAGGAAATGGTGCATTCCACATTAATCTTCGGACTCGAAGACAAGCCATAGTATTATTATCCAGGTATCACATCATAAAATATTTTGTTTTTGTTCTGGCCTCTGGTTTACAGACAAATTACCTGACCCATGGCTGGCCTTAGGCATAGGCTAACTTAGCAGCTGCCTAGGGCCTCCAATTGGAGGGGCCTCACACAGAACTTAAAAAAACTATTGAAAAATTGTGAAACTTGGATCAGATTTTAAACATTAGTAGAGCACCATAACCCTATTTTTTTCTATTGTAACTCTTGTCTCTTCTACAGAAATTGCTATATATGAACTTCAGTTATCTGTTGATTGAGGCGTAGACACAGGCAGGTTTTTAACACATTGCGTTTTTTGTTTTTTTTTCACTGATTCTTTTTAATTTTTTAAAATTTCATTTAGGGCAACCAATTTCACTTTGCCTAGACTTGTTTTTGAGTTCAAAGTTCAGTATTTCACATAGCCACACAGCCCAATCCGCAACCTACATGTTTGCCACATCCAAAGCATACATAACCATTTGTCTGCCAGTGGTTGATTTAGATTCTCTTTTTGCCATCTACATTTGTCCTCAGCAATGAGAATAAATAATAATGAACTATTCACAGCAGGCACTGTATTTTTGTTGTTTTGATTCTTGTTGTGAATTACTTCTACAACCTAGCTCACTGTACTATAGAGCAACTAGTGAATGATTTGTTTGAGCATAGACAAACAAAGCTTGTGAAGAAAAACTCATTTAAAAACTTTAAGTTACATGGGCAAAAAAAATATGGTTACTAGATGAGAGAAGTACAATCAATATGCCTATTACCTTCACAGGTGTCACCATAGTAACCTGGTGGACAGGTGCACTGATATCCTTGGGCATCAGCTGCTACAGAACAGGTTCCATTGTTTTTGCAGTGGTGAACAGTTGTATTGGGAATTATAGAAAAGATTGTGCGACAACCTAAATAAATTGAAAAGATAAAAAAATTGTACAGAAATGCTTAAGATTTGCATTGTACAGAAAAGTTTAAGAATTATGAATAATTTAGAGTAAATTGTATTGCTATTATAAAGGCAAAATTTTTCCTTAACATGCAGCTCCTATCTATAGTGCTGATATTTGAAAAGGGGGCATCTGGTAAAAGATTCCTGTGCTGCCATTATGGGATCAGCAAGCAATGAGTTAAATTGAGTCAAATCCCACTATAAAGTTTCTGGACTACATCATGGTAGGTAGCCAAGGAATTTATTCCACACAGCCGCGCAACCCACATGTTGATAAAAAGTATACCTTGGAGTTATAATAAAAGAAAAAAATCCACAATCCCAAAATTGACAAGATTATTAAAAAATCAAACAAAATCTACTGGAATAATTAAACTAGTTGGCCACCACGTAATCTCTCTAAAAAAAATAAGTAAAGTGTTTCGCTAAATACTCATTATGTGCAAAGTGTGCCTTAAGGAAAAAATTTGGTAAACACCATTGGTAAAACCATTATATTTAGAGACACTTCAGGATAGAAGACTAAAAAGTAAAAAGCATAAACCCATTAAACACTGAACCTTAACTGAGAGGTCAGGTAACAGTTAATGATACCACATGAATGTGAGTTAGTAATTTGTTAAGACAGTCTTAATATAAGAATGACTGACTAAACACTCACCAAATGTGTTGCAATCTGAGCCATAGTAGCCAATGCTGCAGGAACATGTTGTCTGACCATCTATGTATGTCTTACAGATGCCATAACACTTCTGTACAGAGCCACACACAACTGGATCATTGTGGATATCTAAGACATGTCACATAACACATTGAACATTTTAATTTGTTTTATATTTATGTCAGAATTAGTCTTTTGATTAGAATCTGTACATATCTGAAACTCTAGAAAATGTCATTATCATTAATTTGCCACCTCCAGTATGTTTAATCATTGTTTTTTTATTGCAGTTAACAGAAAAATAAATATTTTGATTTATTATTTTAAAACAATTGTTCTGGTTTTATTATTGATTAATACTGTTCCTTTATTGGTAGTGGAGTGCTTATATCCATTACCACTTCTGTCAATAAAAATGTTAAGGAACAATTAGGGCATATACTTAAAATAGCTTTGACACCCAGTCCAACTCCAGGCCTTCACATGTGACTGAGAAATTGGATTCAGCGAAACTGCTGTTACTGATGTGAGAAGGGGTTAAAATGAGCAGCTGATACCCAAACCCGTAAGCTTCTGGCAGGGGGGGGCGCTTGTTAGACTAAGCTGGCTATCCACCAAGGAAAATGAAAACTCTGTCTTGCAGTTATACCCAAGTAAGAGAAAGGCTTTAGGAGTTAACCCTGAGGAAAACTCTGAACCCAGCAACCCTTGAGTAGCTTGCAACACATAGTGCCTGATGAAGGGGAAACTGCTGAGTGGACAACATGTTCCATTCATTTCTAAGGGATGATCCATGGTCACTTTACAACTGAAAGAGGCATATAGCAATGTTTATGTTTGTTGCGACTCTTACAAGAAAAAAGACTTATATGTACTCTTTTCAAGTAAGTTAGTTATTATTAACATTTTTCCTTTAATTTGGGACTGAAAGTCATGGTCAAATGTAATATCTGAACAGGCAGATAATAAGGATTAAAATCTAAACATACTGTCAATGCCCAGTTTTGCCACTGTGACAATTCCTTTCAGACTGTTCCATTGCAGGGCAATGTTGACCAGCTTCTTTTCCAGCATGCGCAAGCTCTCTTTGGTCAAATCATCAACCAGGTAAAGATTGATATTCAGTAGAGTATTGATCACATTAATGTATTTATAAGTGCTGAAATAGAAATTTTTCAAAGGCTAAGTATCTTTCAAAAACATTCAATCTCTTGAAAAATAAGAAAAGTTTCTTTACTCAACAATAAAAGAAACAACATCTATTTTAGTTAAACTTGAAATTAAGCATTACCTAATAGATTTTAGTTCAACATATTTAACTGTCTGGTTACCAAGTGCCATAAAAACCTGAAGACAAAGAATAAGAATAATTTATAAACAATAACATTTCAGAAATGATACGACAAGATATAAAAGACTACTTAGACTACTCAATATCAAATATTGTGATGCCTTGTGATGGTCAACTAGCTTTAGTTTTCTACATCTGAGGTTCAAAAAGGGCTCTTCAAACAAAACAGTTCTTCTTTTTTTTTTTGCAATTTGCATTATGTTTTTTTTTTAACTTGGATGAAAGGTACTTTCTAAAAGTCTGCAGCTCATCATTCAGGAAAACACTTCTATTTCTATATCAGCCATCCCACTGTTTCTTTCTTTGACCAGCGCTCTTTGTGTTGTAGTCCCCAAGATAACAAATTTGTTCATCTCAGAACACACAAAATGGCTTCATCCTGTTACGGAAAACTTGAAGTGCTTCCCCCAGACCTCATTGGTGGCTTGGTGAGTGGGGCATTAGACTACCATTTTATTCATTCATTGGCCTCCTTCAGTTGTAGAATGACTATGGTTCATCTCAGAGCATTCTTCCTCATGTGGCTGTGGAGCCCTATTTTGGTGAGACACTCCTGTCCACAGATAGCGCAGGTTAAGGTGGCTTTTGCTTCGGTGGTAGAGGAGCTGGCCGTTTTTTGGATTGTACGTTTTGTTTTCTTCCGGAGCTGAGACCCATGTACTTTCACTGTCCATAGCTTTCTTGGTCACTGTCTCTCTCCATCTGTTGCGGTCTAGAGCTATGTCTTCCCAATTGTCAGTAGTATGTTCACTGATTTCAGGTCACGTTTTATTACATCTATGTAATGGAATTGGAGGCGACCAGTTTTTCTTGAGCCAGTTGCGAGGTCCATAGAGGATGACTTTCGGGGTGCGCTTGTCCTCCATCCAGAGAACAAGTCTAAGCCAGCTGTCACGTATTACAAATTGAATTCTACTTTTAAATGGCTTGCCTAGGGGAACGTGACAATAGAAAAAGGTAGTTGTGTCACTTATCTTAAGTCTGAATTTAATCAGAGACTTACAATGAATAACAAAAAAAAAATGACACAAGAAATCGGAAGGTAAAATATCAACTTAATGTTTAATCATAATATAACTCAATACAAAATGGAAGGGTTGACCAAAACCCTTTTACAAAAATGGTGTGTAAAAATATTACAATACAAGAGTTTGAAAATATAATTACAAATACAAGCAAGGCCTTGAAAAAAAAATCTTAACTTACACGATCAATTGGTATACCACGCACGGGTCACGCAATGTCTCCGCTATTCTGTCTCACGGCTGTCTCCGTATGTCTGTCCGTCAACGTTACGCGGGCGGTCTTTATATAATCTACCGCGCGTCGATATCTGGTAATTTCTAGAACAGAAAGTCATCAACTTCCCAGATCTAGAACGCTCTTCAAAGAGACAGAAGAAAAGAAAAAAAAACCCACCCTCCTTTCAACCAGAGGTACACACATAGGTCAAGGACCGGTCACTGTCTGTGTGGCTTGACTCTTGAAGAATAAAATAAAAAAAAACTTATTACACAAAGGGGCAGACAACCTACAGGTCAAGAAAAAAAAACAATAGTATCTAGGCATTGTTACCTAGATACGTAACACCTCCCTCCTAAAAATAAAAAGTTTACATTTCCACGAAATGGAAATCTTTTTAGAATAATTACAAAAATGATATTTACATTACAGAATGTATTTATCATGATATATAAAAAAAATATATACATCAAAATACTTTTTACAATCTAGATAAGGCATCGGCGATAACATTTTCGCTGCCTTTTATGTGTTTAAGATCTAGGTTGTACTCTTGTAAAAATAAACTCCACCTGAGAAGTCGTTGATTCTTGCCAGACATTTTGTGGATAAATGTAAGGGGATTGTGGTCAGTAAATACAACCAGTGGCCATCTGGACCCACTGATATAAAAATCAAAGTGTTGTATAGAAAGAATCAACCCAAGACATTCTTTTTCCACAGTAGAATAATTTCTTTGATGTCTATTAAATTTCTTGGAAAAGAAACAAATAGGATGCTCTACTTGGAAATTATCTTCTTGGTAAAGGACTGACCCAACACCTGTGTCACTGGCGTCAATAGCTAACCTAAAAGGTTTTCCGAAATCAGGAGCCATCAAAATGGGGGAGCTAGATAATATCTGCTTAATTTGGTTAAAGGCTTTCTGACATTCATCCGTCCAAGTAAATCGGACGTTCTTTCTCAGGAGGTTTGTTAAAGGACTGGCAATGACAGAAAAATTTTCGCAAAATTTTCTATAATATCCAGACATTCCCAAAAATCTTCGGAGTTGTTTCCGATCAGCAGGAATAGGGAAAGCTTGGATAGCTTCTACTTTGGCCATTACAGGTTTCACCTGGCCTTGTCCTACAATATGGCCTAAGTATTGGATGGAAGCCTGGCAAAAATCACTCTTACTCAGGTTTACAGTAATTTTTGCATGTAAAAGTTTAGTAAAAAGACAATGCAGTTGTTTACAATGGCTAGAAAAATCTTGGCTAAAAATTACTACATCGTCTATGTATGCGTGGCAATTCTCCATGTCAGCAAGCAGGGCATTTATCATTCTCTGGAAAGTGGCAGGAGCATTCTTCATGCCAAATGGCATCACTTTGTATTGGTACAGACCATCAGGGGTGACAAAGGCGGAGATTTCCTTTGCCCTATCAGTCAGGGGAACCTGCCAATAACCTGAAAGTAGGTCTATTTTGGTGATGTACTTAGCGTCACCAATACGATCTATGAGATCGTCTATCCTAGGGATAGGAAACGAATCGGTCTTTGTTACAGCATTTACCTTACGGTAGTCTGTACAAAAACGATAAGTCTTGTCCTGTTTAGGTATCAAGACACATGGGGAGCTCCAGCTACTGGAACTTGGTTCAATGAGGTCATTTTCAAGCATATACTTGATTTCTGACCTAAGTATGGCAAGTTTTTCAGGGTTGACCCTGTAAGGATGCTGCTTGACTGGAGTAGCCTCGCCAACATCTACATCATGCATTATAACATTAGTCTGTTTTGGTACATCAGAAAAAATGTCATTAAATTCATTAATGAGTTTCATGATAACTGGCCTTTCTGTCGAAGACAGATGAGACAGTTTTACATCCAAATTCTGTAATACAAAAGAATTAGGTATTTTGTATTGTCCAAATTTCTCCTTTACAATATCATCATCAATAGGAGAAACATGGCTATTTGAACAACTTTTGACTGTATTTAAAACACAATTACTCTTCTCTGAGTGATCTGGCCGAGATACATAAGGCTTCAGCATGTTTATGTGACATAGCTGAGTCTTTTTCCTACGGTCAGGGGTTTTGATTGTGTAATTGAGGTCACTAATTTTGGTCTCAATTTCATAGGGACCAAAGTATCTGGCTTGCAAGGGTTGACCTGGTATGGGCAAAAATACAAGCACCTTATCCCCGGGAGAAAATTCTCTAACACGGGCCTTTCTATCATACCAGCGTTTCATGCTGGATTGGGTGTTTTGTAAGTTATTTTTGGCCAGAACACAAGCATCATAAAGTCTAGTTTTAAACTTACTTACATAGTCTAAAAGTCCTTCAGTGGCTGTTGGTGACAACAAAGTCTCTTTTATACATTTCAAGGGACCGCGCACCGAATGGCCAAAGACTAAGTCAAAAGGGCTGAATCCCAACGATTCCTGGACGGATTCACGGGTTGCAAACAGCAGCATGTGGATTCCTTCGTCCCAGTCTTTTTCGTGCTCAAAGCAATAGGTTCGGATCATGTTCTTGAGAGTCTGATGAAATCGCTCAAGAGCGCCTTGCGACTCGGCATGATATGCACTCGACATGCAGTGTTTGATGCCCAACTGAGTCATGACTTGCTTGAAAAGATTGGCCGTGAAATTCGTTCCTTGGTCCGATTGGATGGACTTTGGTAGACCAAATAGAGTAAAGAACTTGATTAAGGCCTTTACAATGTTTGATGCTTTTATGTTCCTTAGAGGAATAGCCTCAGGAAAACGAGTTGAAGCACACATAATGGTCAACAGGTATTGGTTGCCAGCTTTTGTCCTTGGGAGAGGACCAACACAGTCAATAAGTACTCTGCTGAAAGGTTCTTCAAAGGCTGGAATCGGCTTCAGAGGAGCAACAGGGATCTTTTGATTTGGCTTGCCAACCATCTGACAGGCATGACAAGATCGGCAGTATTGGATGACATCTTTCTTCAAACGTGGCCAGAAGAAGTGTGACATAATCTTGTGGTATGTCTTGTGGATGCCGAGATGACCTGACATTGGTGTGTCATGAGCCAGATTCATGATGTACGCTCGGTATCTTTCTGGTAACACGATTTGATGGCATATTCTCCATTCTTCTTCGTTGGATGCGTCTGGAGGTTTCCATTTCCTGAAGAGCATATCATCTTGGATGTAGTAGCACGTTGATGCTAGCTCTGCCTCTTGTGATGTCATTGCGGTTTCTCGGAGTTTGGCGAGCTCTGGATCCTTCTTTTGGTCCTCAATCAACTGTTTTCGAGTTGATGCCGGCTTTTCAGAATTTGGCGTTGGTTCTTCTTCAAGAGAAGCAAAGAATGTGGTGCTCAAGTCCACATCATCGTGGTTACTGTTGGCTTTGATGACGTTCTCTTCTTGAGATGCTTTCAACCTCATTGCCCTTGTTACTGCACACGCTGGATATAACTCTAGGTCTTCCTCGGGTGTGGCAGATAAGTCGGGTGTTTGAGTGACGATAGGTTCGGCTATCACCTTTCCACCTGCTAAGTCATTGCCTAACAGCAATGAGATGCCTTCCAATGGTAATGTTGGTCGGACACCTACAACAACCGGTCCAGTAATGAGATTTGACTTTATGTCGATTAGATGTAGAGGCACATCTATACATCCAAGCTCTACGCCTCGTAACAGGATGCTCTTCCCAGTCGATGATGATTTTGACAAGGGCAAGATACCCTCTAAAAGTAGCGATTGTGAGGCACCTGTGTCTCTCAAAATGGTGATAGGTCGTAGACTTGTAGAATCACCGGGTAGTGATACGAATCCTTCCGAAATGAAAGGCTTAAAATCCTCTAATAAAACATCAATTTTAGTTGATGCAGACTGGACTTGGGTCGAACTCTCGCTGGAGTCATTGACATCTCTAGGAGACGCAGTGGAGAAACTCTTTCTTGAGTCAGTAGAACATCTTTTGGATGTATTTGGAGAACTCTTGATGGAGTCATTAGAACATCGGGGTGATGTCTTATGGGAACTCTTGATAGAGTCATGGGAACATCGGGATGATGTATTATGGGAACTCTGGATAGAGTCATTGAAACATCGGGATGATGTATTATGGGAACTCTGGATAGAGTCATTGGAACATCGGGGTGATGTATTATGGGAACTCTGGATAGAGTCATTGGAACATCGGGGTGATGTATTATGGGAACTCTGGATAGAGTCATTGGAACATCGGGGTGATGTATTATGGGAACTCTGGATAGAGTCATTGGAACATCGCTGTGATGTACTAGGTAAACTCTTGTTTGAGTCATTGGAACATCGACTTGATGTATTTGAAAAACTCTTGTTTGAGTCATTAGAACATCGGCTTGATGTATTTGAAAAACTCTTGTTTGAGTCATTGGAACATCGGCTTGATGTATTTGAAAAACTCTTGTTTGAGTCATTAGAACATCGTAAAGATGAATTTGAAGAACTCACTGTTGAGTCATTTGAACATCGTGGAGACATTTTCGGAGAGTCTTGTACAGTCAATACATTTGAAACAGGTGGTGTCGAGGTATTCTTGATATGACTTGATGATGAGGGAGTAAACCTCGACGACCACTGTACTGTGCAAGCGCTGACTTTTGAAGGAGCTTTTTCGTTTCTCTTCCTCAATTTCCAGCAATCGTCAATTTTATGGCCTTCTCGTTTGCAGTAGGAACAAGTAGCTTTACTTGTAGTAGGTTTTCTGTCATTTGTACTGCTGTTCTTGATGGAGTTGCTAGCAATGGACTCAGGCTGTTTGACTTGTTTTGGCTTGACATCCGTCGTATACTTGGCAAATTGATGTGATATTATATAATCGTCTGCCAACACTGCAGCCTTGTGCACATCTTCCTCGCCACGATCAGCTATATGCGTACGGACGTCCAGCCGCACACAACTCTTGAACTCTTCCATCAGCATTAGGTTCTTGAATTTTGCAAAGTCGGTGCCGATTTCCCTGGAAGTGAGCCATTTCTCAAAGCGTCGCTCCTTTTCCCGCAGGAATTCTACATGGGTTTGGCCATCCGATTTGCGACAATCCCTGAACTGCTTTCGGTAAGCTTCCGGAACAAGTTCATATGCCTTAAGAATTAAGGCCTTAACAACATTATAATCTTTTTGTTGTTCAATGGTCAAAGAACAAAATACCTCTGCAGCTCTACCAGTCAAAACTGTTTGCAGCAAAGTGGGCCACAAAGTTTCAGGTACATTAAAATTTTTCACAGCAAGTTCAAATTGTGGAAAATAATTGTCAATTGTGGCTTCATTAAAGCGTGGAATTATTTTCAAAAATTTTGTTGCTTCAGCAGTATGACTGGCAGGGGAAGAATCTGGTCTTACATTAGCAGCTAACTCTAATTTTTTTAACTCTATTTGTAATTTTATTTCCATTTCTTTCTGCTCTCTAGCCGCTGCAAGCTCTAATTCTTTTTGTTTAATTTCTTGCTCTCTAGCCGCTGCAAGCTCTAATTCTTTTTGTTTAATTTCTTTCTGCTCTCTAGCCGCTGCAAGCTCTAATTCTTTTTGTTTAATTTCTTTCTGGGCTTCTATTTCCATCTGTTTTAATTTTATCTGAAGTTCTAAATCTGATTTACCCTCATCGGGTCTAAGGGTTTCTAAAAGGTCTTCAGAAAACACTTCCTCGTCTACATAATGGATTACAATGTTATCTCTGATTTCTTGTTTAAGGGCATTTGATTTTATTTTTAACCCTAACTGTTTAGAAATAAGGACCAGTTCCTTCCTAGTACAAGCATCAAGCTCTTCCACAGAGGGATTTGCAAGAAAAACCTGAATATCCATGACTAACTAACAACTATTACAAGCAAAAAAAAATATGTATACAATGTAAATATACAGTACAAAATCAGTACAACAAAAAAACCTTAAGAGAGTTTGGTCAATACTATTGATACTTTACTTCCGACTCTTTGACACAAAAAAAAATTTTGTTAAAGTCAACTTCGCCTTTACAAAATTACTCAAGTAAGACGAAAATAGGTTCAGAAAAATATCCGGGACGAAAGCCCTCAAACTTCTTTTGTCACGTATTACAAATTGAATTCTACTTTTAAATGGCTTGCCTAGGGGAACGTGACAATAGAAAAAGGTAGTTGTGTCACTTATCTTAAGTCTGAATTTAATCAGAGACTTACAATGAATAACAAAAAAAAAATGACACAAGAAATCGGAAGGTAAAATATCAACTTAATGTTTAATCATAATATAACTCAATACAAAATGGAAGGGTTGACCAAAACCCTTTTACAAAAATGGTATGTAAGAATATTACAATACAAGAGTTTGAAAATATAATTACAAATACAAGCAAGGCCTTGAAAAAAAAATCTTAACTTACACGATCAATTGGTATACCACGCACGGGTCACGCAATGTCTCCGCTATTCTGTCTCACGGCTGTCTCCGTATGTCTGTCCGTCAACGTTACGCGGGCGGTCTTTATATAATCTACCGCGCGTCGATATCTGGTAATTTCTAGAACAGAAAGTCATCAACTTCCCAGATCTAGAACGCTCTTCAAAGAGACAGAAGAAAAGAAAAAAAAACCCACCCTCCTTTCAACCAGAGGTACACACATAGGTCAAGGACCGGTCACTGTCTGTGTGGCTTGACTCTTGAAGAATAAAATAAAAAAAAACTTATTACACAAAGGGGCAGACAACCTACAGGTCAAGAAAAAAAAACAATAGTATCTAGGCATTGTTACCTAGATACGTAACACAGCGCAAACGAGGGCTGTAAAGATGCTGGGAATACCTGATTTTATTACTGCACAATTTATTTAAGTATCGTACCTGGGACTTGATTGATTGTGTCAGGTTAGTCTGCATCATTAAGCTCTCATTGGCAGTCATGTTCACCAACAAAACTCCTGCAATGTTCACCTTATAGCCAACTGTAAACAGTATTTGTGAGAATGGCATATGTAATAAAATATTATTTTTTTTTGTACATTTAAAGAGTATTTAAAAGGAAATGAAAGGACTTGTATGCAGAAGTAAGGAAACCAAAACAAAAAGAATATTTTGAAACCAAATAAATTAACACATTTTAAACATAATATGACTTTACAAGAAGTATGTGGTATGTGTCAATGAAAGAGATGAGCAAACCTTGCAAACAAATAGACACATCCTGAAAAGATTATCAGAGAAAGAGAATCTCCACAGAGACTAAGGATAGAATTAATAGGTTTATATAAAGGTCTTATGTGCTTTTAGAAATTAAGGTGGCGAGCGGTAAAGTGCTTGGCTTCTGAACCAGGGGAGTTACTGGATAAAGCAGAATAAAGACACTGTATAAGTGTGATGTAATGAAGTTTGGTTAATTTAGAATGTCTTCCTTTCAACTGAGGAAAACTAGAACAAGCCCAAAATACAGTCATGAGATTTATAGCAAATGAATACTCGATTTCGACTGGGGTAACACATTAGTAAATTCACTCAACTTTGAGATACTTTAGAAGACTAAAAAGTCAAGTAGCAATAATATATAAATCATTAAACCATAATTTACAAATACAACAATACAATACAACTCAGAACAACACAAAGATGAAGGCACATTTCTTATTTCATATGTTAGGACAAAGTTGTACAAGTGTTCTTTTTTCTCTAGAGCCATTACAGCCTGGAACGGGTAGCCTAAATCTGCCAGGAACATCAATTAATTAAAGGAAGATTTTTAAATTATTACAATAATTACAGAGTTCTATCAGTAAGCTGTTCCAACAGATCTAAATGTAGGACCAACACTAGACATAAACATTGAAGAATAGCAAAAGAAAAAATACGGAATGAACTCAGACAAATAAAGACATGTAAAGCACCAGGTATTGTCCTAAGGGAAGTGAAATAGTTAATTAACTGCACAAACTATTCAACAAAATATGGTTAACAGAAACACCTACTGGTGAGGGAAAAAAGGGCTTGCTGATAAAACTACCATAGAGTGGAGATCTATCACAATGTGAGAAATTTGTGTGGCATCACTTTGTTGCTGGTAACAAGCAAGATTTTTAGCAGAATCCTGCTTAACATAATAAAGGGAGCATGTGATGAACACCTAAGCTAAGAACAGGCCAGATTCAGAAAAGGGAGCTCTTGTGCTGACCAAATAGCAACACTCAGAATAATTGTAGAACAATGTGTCGAATGGCAATCTCCTCTCTATGCAACATTTGTCGACTTTGAATAGACAGAAAATCTATCTGGACAGTAATGAGACACTACGGGATCCCAAATAAAGTAATAAGAATAAACAGAATCCTTTATGACTGTTTCACCTGGTCCACAGTGGCAAACTGTCAGAGGAATTTCCAATCACAACAGGCATGTCTTCTTTCACTACTCCTGTTCCTTCAAGTATTGGATTGGGTTACAAAAGAAGCTTAATCTAATTCATCGAAAGGAATCCAATAAACTTTCACACAAATGCTAGAGGATCTGGAATTTGCATATGACATATCGCACAGACTACAGTATATGGAAGAAAAGGTCACAGCTTTAAGTGAAGTAGGAAAAAGAGTAGGCCTCAAAATAAACCATCAAAACACAACAACAAAATGGAAACATAGAACTGGATTCTCAGACCACAGACCAAGTAGATAGTTTTATTTACATTGGGAGTATAGTCGTGTAACAGGTGGAACAGATGAAGATATTAAATGTCGTATAAATCTAGCATGTCAGACATTTACACATTTAGTACCAACCTGGAAATCTCCCCACATCTCTAGCTAAACTAAAATAAGAATCTTTAACTCTAATGTCAAGGAGGTCCTACTGTATTATTCTGAAACATGGAGAACAACTGAAGCAACAACAAAAAAGTACAAACCTTCATCAACAGGTGTCTCAAAAATATCTTCAAAATACACTGGTATGACAAAATAGAAAACACTAAACAGTGGGAGATGGGTGGACAGAGAAATATAGAGGTGCAGATCTTAGAGAGAAAGTGGAGATAGATTGGTCACTCCCTTAGAAAAGATACCAACAATAGAACTGTAATGGAACTCCCTTGGCACAAGACGCAGAGGAAGACCAAATCAACATGGCGACAAAGTTGATAATTGATATTTTGGGTTTTCTGCACATCGACACAATTAAGGCCATGTTGTACCCTGGCGACAAAGTGAACTACATGAAGCCTAGAGGAAAGAGCTGGGAAGCCATTAAAAAACTAGCAAGAGACCATGGAGAGTGTCATTTTTTTTACTGAAGCCCTATGTTCCATGAGGAACGCACAGGGAAGATGACAATGATCATCAGTAAGCTGCACTATAGAATGAGATGAAAAAACAACATCTAGCAAGCGTATAAGATTGAAAACAATGAAAAAATCTGATAATTAATATACCTGGTTGACAAGTTTGACCAGATCCATTAGAGCAACACTTCTGTCCTGCCTCACAAATTGTATCATTTGTACATGATATGCCAGAACCTCCACTAGATAGAACTGGACACTGACCAGTGTTAGCTGAAAAAAAAAAAAAATTTTAAATTAATTAACTAAATCATGTTTGCTTTTTTTTTACCTAAAATTTTTAAAGTTAAGAATTTAATTTAGAATGATAAAATGTTTTTAAAATAATACATTGGGAAACCAACCTGTAATGTTAATACAAGGAGTCATTGTCACATTATAACTTTTATTAGTGACTGTCAGCCCTGTTTCTAAGAGCTTCCTGGTCATTGAGAAGACAGATGTTGGATCAATCATTTCCAATTCAATGTTGACACCCACACATCCTGTGCTAAAAATCAAATTACAAATGAAAACTTGCCAGTAAGATGTTTACAGTAAAAGCAACAGAAGGATACTGTCAATTGAAATAATAAGCACAGATTACTTTTAAATCATTGGCAGTTCTTCTGAAGAAACACTTAGAATTTTTTTTTAGATTATGAATGAAAGATTTTAATACATGTTTGTATTAGCACAATTAAAAATTTGATATAAGTTAACAAGTATAAATGTTAATAATAATAATAAGTTAATTTCTATAGCGCTGTTAACAAATATATTGAAGGCTCAACCATTGTTTTTTAAAACCTATAAAGAAAACTTACTTATCAAAGAGTTTAATTGTTCTAAAACTTCCTCCCAAATCAGAAAATGTATTAATGATGGCAGAGGTGACAGTGTTGTTGTCTGTGCTATATTTTGTGTCCCAAGTCAGTCCAGCCACAAAGAACTTAAAGTTAACCAAACTATCACCTACAATGGAATTAGAAAAATCTTCAAATTGTAATATATAATTTACTGCTAGTAAATTCATCATCCATCAATTCTCTACAAATGCATACTAGGTTCGTATAGCTGTTCACCAATCGAACTGGATCCAACCTGCGATCTGCATATATTAAATAGATCAAGGGAACAACTTGTGACCATTTGGCCAAACAGGTCGATCAGGAATAGGTTGGGGGAGGGGGGCGGGGGAGGAAAAAAAAACAAAGTGTTAATAGTATAAACTACATTTTCTAAAAAGGTAAAACCCATAAGTTCAAAGATGGGATTTACTGTAAAATCTATAGTCTTAAAAGTAAATCATTGTCTTTAGTGTAAGTGATTATGACTAAATAATTGTAAAATTACAATGTAATTAATACACAAACACTCCTATACAATGCATTGCAGTTGATTGTTTTAGTCTAAACATGTACATCATTGCTCATATATTTATTTTATATAAAAGAGAGAGAGAGAAAAAAAAGAGAGAGAGAGTATTATAAAACGAAAGAGATAGTTTGTTGATACTCACGTGTACATTCTTTAAATGAAACCCTCCATGTCTGATTATTGATTATGAGACCTTTGCTTTTAAACTGGTCAAAAGTAGCCATTACTTTCACCTGGTCCCCATTACGTAATGTTATATACGCTTTGGTGCATCCCCCCCTGAAAGATAAGAAGACATTTAGTGAAACAAACTATGAGAAAAAAATAAGGAATGTCTGCAATTTATAACATAAGATCAAGGCATAGTCTTTTTTGAAGTAGGGTCTTATAATATTGTAAAATACGATAATGTTAAAGGACGAGTGCAGTACTAAACGTGACCACATAAAACGATGGCCTATAAGGCCTATAATCCTAAGTCATGTTGCAGACAGAATATAGATCTAGAGCTCTGCAAACATAATTATTATCCAAAAGGTTGTTAACAGCAGACTATATATTATATTTATATACATAGTATTTATTCTGGACACTGAAACTTGAAAGTTTCAACAAAAAAAAAAAAAAAAAAACTCCCGAAAATTTGAGCTATCATCTCATGATCTCATCCAGTGGCGTAGCTATCAATGTGCGGGTGGTGCGGGCCGCACATGGCACCAAGTGGAGAGGGGCACCAAAATTCCCCCAGTGTGTATTAATTTCCTATTTCCGTGAGCTTTTCAGTAAAAACGACTAATTGTATGGACACGAACAAACTTAAACTACTGTATTTTAAACATGAACTAACGATTTATAAACTAGTCATGGCGCTATTTTGTTTCATCTTCTCGACTATTTCTTCCATACAATGTAAGCTATAGAACAGTTTGTATCTAATTTACTACATTTATTTCGGACACACGGTACATGTTGTTACTACACTGATTAATGCTCTGTAATATGAAGAAGTAGAAGAAGATAGGCTAAACTTTTTTTACTTCATTGTTTAGTCCATTGGTTTAATCTAGATATTGAGTTTACAAATATATTTCTAAACTCTAGCTCTAAACAATTGTCTTAGTTTATTCATTTCTTTATGATTCTTTATAGTTTAATTTTGGAAATAATTCTATTGTAATGTCAATATTTTTAAATAAGCTAACCATTGTTTTCTACGAGGTTTCTTTTAACTAACTAATTAATTGTAATACTGTAACGTAAACAAAATGATGAACAGTGCTCAAGACTGACTAGTCTGGCTGGCGCCTCAAAACCCTGTTAAGCTTAGACGGAGAAATCGGCATCTCTGGTTCTGTCCGGTCTGGGTAGACTATAAGGGCCCCATACCCAGATCTATCGGGGTCCCTCATTACCGACCCATCGGTATAGCAGAAAATGGCATCTGATGGGTAGGACTTTAGTGTAGCTGATGCCAAGTTTTGGAGTATGGCAGGTGTTAATCGCCTCTTGGTGGCTCCCTCTTGCCCTATAAGGGACATGCTTATTTGTGGGGCCGACTTCTCCTCCACGGAGGGCAAGTACTAATTATTCTAAGTGGGATTCTGTCAGTGGAGAGCCCAGCTGATTTTGACAAATTGGCCGCAATGTGGAGGAACGATCGCATTTTATGCGGTTCCTCTCTCTATACTGTCGCACTAATATTGAGGTGGGTAGCCTAGAGTCGCCCCTTTTATAGCGCTCGTAGGCTGTAAGTACCGCCCTCTCCCTCCTTAAATGTAAAGGGGCCACGTTTGTTAAGATTTCAGCAGCGTTTGTTTGGCTTGTCCGAAAGGTGCCACAAATGAACCTTAGTGCCTGTGATTGTACTCGGTCGAGTGATTCGAGGGCAGTTTTACTAGCATATACTTGAGCTATACTCAATTTGTGATCTGACTGCCCCTAAATACAATGTGCGTAGCATGTCAGCTTTGGCACCCCACTTTGTGCTGGCCAGCTTTCTTAGTAACGCTAACTTCTCCGAGGCTTTTCTTTTAGCTTCCTGGACGTGATGGAGCATTGTCAGCTTTCTATCCAGGGTCACCCCTAGATATTTTGGCGTATTTTCACGTTGGAGTCGCAGCCCACCGAGTTGAAGCTCGAATAGAGCCTTAAGAATGTCGATCTTAGGCTGAACAGGGACCAGGTCGTTTTGGCAACGTTTATTTGAATCTGTCATTTGTCGCAATACGAGGAGATGGTTTGGAGGTCTGCTTGTAATGCCGCCTGTATTTGGTCGGCTTTCTTGCCGGTTGACCAGAGGACAATGTCATCCGCATAAAGCAGTTTCTTTGACCGCAGTGAGGTGCGTTTCTTAAATTTCTTAAGTATAAAGAAGCATCGAGACAGTTTCAAGTCACATCATTGCCAGAGTCCACCGACTATGGGCGAGCTGTTAATGGGTATGAATTAACTGAACAATTCAAAGCAACAAAGCAAGATGAGACGGTTATCATTGAATCCAGAAAAAAATGTGAGGCCGACATCGTGAAAAGAAGAAAATACTTCAATACCGCAGGTTCTAGAGGCTAAAGGAAAGCACACAAGCATGTCCTCAAAAATTCATACTGAAAAAGCTGAACCATCAGACAGTTTAAACAGTACAGAAAGCAGGATAATAAGCTCTAGACTGAACGACATTGGAGATTGGCCTGATGTCATCACAGATAATATTCGCATACACCTTCTCACTCAAGGATCTGAAACAGTTCAGCGTATGGATACTCAATTCAAAGAGGCGTATAGGCATTAAGAATCAGCAAAAGGAAAGGCTAGAAAGCTTTCAAAGGCTTGGTTTTTCCGGCAAATGTCAAACGGCGAGAAAGTTCTTAGAAAGTGGATGTGTTATTCGCAAAAAAAAAAAAAAGAATCCTTATTTTGCTTCCTCTGCACACTCTTCTCAACAAGATCAAGTACCAAATCTTCATTTAAATCCAAAGATGGATTCAATAAGTGGTGGAGGTTATCCCCGAAAATAGAAAAACATGAGACCAGCAGAGCTCACATTCAGTCATCGCTTGCTTGGAGGGAACTTGAAGTTTGCCTGAGAGTAGGGAACAATATTGACAACAGGGCCTAAGATTTGATTCTACAAGAGACGAAAACCTGGAGAGTTAGTAAAATTACTATTAAAGTACGATCCACTCTTGAGGGAGCATGTGCTTCGAACAAGATAAGATATGGTAGATCTAGATCTAAAATTGAATAATAACTTTTGAGTCAGGTCTTACAATAAGACTGAACACGCTCAGCTTTCGTCTCTTGCGTCTCCAGTGTTGAAGAGTTCCTGCCATAAGTTAGTTCATTTACGACAGACCTATATGATCTAAATTCTAAATAAAGTCGTTGCTCTGGTTGCTATGTGGTTGGAGAAAATTATTTAATGCCGCATTTTGGCAACTAGATCTAGATCTACTTTTCAAACACCTATAGGTAGATCTACTCTTACTAATCCTGAACAAAGTCAGTTTTCTTGGGACGATGTTTAATCATTAGGGCCATATTTCATTATAGGCCTATGTAGTATTAGGTACTAAACCTTTTTAAATGGTAATGAATCAAAATGATCTATAATTAAGTTTATCACTGTAAAGCTTTACATGTAAAAGCAATGTATATTATTTAGTTTCTTGTTCTCTGTTTTCTTAATCGGGACCGGCGACTTTGTCGACACAAGAGGCCATAATTTCGTTTTTGATTGGGATAAAATTGCAAATTTGCTATTGAAGATAAAGCGCCTTTTTATGTTAGTATTTATCAGTATTTTTATTATCTATTTGAAGAGATGAACAATAAATGAATAATATAATAATACTATATTAGAAATTTAAATACGTAACCTTTTTCGGTATACCAAAAGAATATAATATATAGGGGCCCTATTTTTTTAATCTGAAGAAACCATATAAGTGAAATATTTATTAGAAGTTAAATGAGTAAGTAGTCCATTCAGTTTCAGTGTTGTGAACATTTTTGATAAAATAAACATGTAGCTCATTACATATAGTCTATGCTAATTACCCAATAGTAAAGACCACGTCATCTAAAGTACCGCCAGTGCTGGCCAAGGCTTGAGAAATCTGGGGAGAAAATAGAAATATATATTTATTATGTAAATAACTGAGTGATACGGACGTTTTTGTCAATGGAAATAAAATAAAGTAATGAAGTTATTGTACGTATTTTTTAAAATCCTCTATTCAGCTTGCAGATTCGACATCTGGTCAAAAAAACAAAAATCTGGCCGAAAACGGTTCTTGAAAACGGCTGTAACGATTTTCGTAGAAATTTGACAATTAATGTGTATTTTTGGGAAAAGAATTACAAGTTAATTTACCACACTGGGAAAACTCTGGTTTGACCGTTATAATTTTTTAAAGTTTAATGAAAAAAATATTTCAAAATTTGCATGAAGTATAGAAAATCTATACCTTGAACAGTAAGTTGAACACACGTAAGTGAATATTCCCGATGTATTCATTAAAGAGTTCAATAGATAAATATATTTTGCGCACCGTCTTATTTAAGTCTGGATCTATAGACCTTTAATTAGAATTGTATTATCTCTGAGTAACATGCGCTGAATAAAGATTTTTTTTTTTCGGGAGAAGGGGGATAGGGCGGGTATTAGGCTAAAATATGTTCCATTTTTATCAAGCTTATATCAACGTACTGTCTAGTAAAAAATTTGTACACTCTAAACAATTATTTATTGTACCTAAAAACACGATTCAGTTTTAAAAAATAACCAATTTCTCAATTAATTATTATTGGTAAAACATTCGTTTGATATCGAATAAGGGAAATAACTTTAACATTGCTGAGAGATGTAGTTGTAAGTGCGGAGTTCATCCCTTTAAGCTTTATTTATTTACTAGTTTTTATCGTAACATTTATTACTTATCAAGAACAAAGCAATCTCTCTTACGAAGAGTTATTAGTTTCATATAAGGGGGGATTGTATTTAGAAAACCGCAAACCCTTCATTCATGTAACTATTTTACTATTAAATTAATGACTTTGGACTTTTCAATATGTATACAAATAGAAAGATATGGCTTTCGCCCCTCTGTATGTACCTTATGAAGTTTGTTTTTTTTTACTATATTTTAGGCTATACTGTGATCTTTTTCTTTATTCGAATTTGTTAAATACATGGTAATGTTTATAATTCGACCACACCTTAACTTCAAGATCAATGTTTTCTTTGCTATTTGATTTACTTTTTTTCCCTCTTCGTATTTATTACTTTAAAACATAGATCGATGTTTCTACATTTTTTTTTGTTTGGGAATGATAACACATATCTATCTGAACA
This sequence comes from Biomphalaria pfeifferi, assembly GCA_030265305.1. Classification (NCBI taxonomy): domain Eukaryota; kingdom Metazoa; phylum Mollusca; class Gastropoda; family Planorbidae; genus Biomphalaria; species Biomphalaria pfeifferi. The sequence continues at coordinate 101,694 of JASAOG010000161.1, read as the reverse complement.
GCTGAATCTTTAATCTTGCACTTACATCACTACTTCCCCCCCCCCCCCTTTTTTTTTTTCCTTGTCGACTATGTCATAGTAATCAAACATCTGTTGTTGTTTTTTTATGTAAAATGTTAAAAAAAATGTAACTCCCCGATATAGCAAATTTGAATAAAAGAGAGAGAGAGAGAGAGAGAGTGAGAGTGAGAGATTAAGGGAGAGAGAGAGAGTTAGTGAAAGAATGAAATATAGAGAGAGTCAGTGAGAGAATGAGATAGAGAGTCAGAGAGAAAATAAGAGTGTCAGTGAGAAAATGAGATTAATGGAGAGTCAGTGAGAGCATGAGATTGATAGAGTCAGTGAGATAATAAGATAGAGAGTCAGTGAGATAATAAGATAGAGAGTCAGTGAGAGAATAAGATAAAGAGTCAGTGAGAGAATGAGATTGATAGAGAGTCAGTGATAGAATGAGTTTTCTGTTCGCTCTTGACACCGTCGAATCTCTGAGTCCGAGAAGGGACTTCTTTTTTTTTTTCTTTTAAAGGTGAGTTCTTTTTTTACAATTGAATTGGAACAGTTTTGTATTTGACTCATCAGCAATATTGATAAGACTATTAAAGGTAAAGATTTAGCTCTTTAATGCGGCATTGATTTTTTTCTAACGCCATCTCTTACAGAAAACCAGGTAATTCAAATAGAGACTTGAATCGCGAGGTATCGAGATCAATCTCTATAGAAGGCCTGAACAGTGACCTTCAACGTCAAAACCTGTAGGCAGTTTAGATCAATAGCAGGTTGCCACGTCACAGATCTGTAAGACGTTGAGGTCTTCTTTAACGAATGCTCTCGGAGGTAGCGCTTATAACTATCGTCTTGATAGTCCTGGATTCGAACACTACCACCACCATCCTCCCGCCATCGTCCTGTGGGAGGTTTGAGCTACGAAGTAATAATTATCAAGCCTGAAGGAACATCCGAAACAAATAAAATACAGGTTCAGATAATTGTTGCGTTCGTGACACAATATTGTAATGACTCTAACGTTGGACGTGTAGAAGTTGGGTCTAATCGGGAATTTCCTTTAGTGACGTAACGGTACATTAAAAAACTTAGAACGAAAATAGCTCTGACAGAATAACGGAAAAGGGACTCATTTCAGCCTTGCTTGGGACAAGACGTGCTCTTTGGTCTAGCGACATTGGACGGTTGAACTGTGCCTTTCTTTCGGAATACATGGTTAATTAGTTTATATTTCTAATTAAGAGGCTTCATTTGAATATGTTTGTTATCGTTTGTTACATCGTCATCAACTTTTTTATTTTAAACATCAATTACTCGAGCTCGTAGTAAAAGTAACACCCAGCAACATTTAACAGATCTGAAACACCATGTAAACTAAAACGTCTGTTCTATTATCTTTAGAAGATTATGTAATGAAAAAGAAAAAAGTATAATGTATCAATAAATCCCTAAGACATTATTCGTATTCATCAATACATTACTGCCTTGAGCCAATTTTTTTTTTATTAAAAGTATTTATTTCTTCATATTAAACCCTCAGGGAAAAAGAGATGGTTTATTTGATATGTCAACATTTGAAGAAATGTATATCTGCGCGGTTTCATAAGGGGTAAAGAATGTGTATTGAAAGTGTGCTTTAAGAAACGCAATGGGAAGTACTGTAGCAGATGATGATCAATACAGTGGTAGCGAAAGAAAGATATAGGTCTTAACTGGGTCGTATGTAAACAATAGCTCAAGTGTCTCTAGATACCCCCCTCTCCCCTTTTAGTCCTTCAACCGTGACCGTCCTTGAGGTAAGAAAAACAACTTTACCTTGAGATTATAGATAAAGTACTACAACAAGCAAAATAATAAAAACAAGGTTACAAAAGACAGTTTTTGTGGAAACACCCAGGAAGGCTTCAATATTTTCAGAAAGAACATCCAAATGAAAAGACAAATGAGAGATAAGAATGGAGAAAGAAGGTTAACAGATCTTGTGTAGTGCCCCAACGGTCCCGCAGATCAAAGGATAGGCGAAAGTGAATGTAAAGTTACATGTGAACCTGGCCTAACTAGTTCCTCTTTTAGACCTTGTGGTCTATAGGGCAGATGATGTAAAGTTCATCTGTTTTTGTGGCCTACGGTTAACGAGGGTGTCATGTAGCTAGCACAACGACCAACCGCCTTTACTTTTCCCCAACTAATGTCAGGTACCCATTAGAGCTGAGTGGACTTAGAGGCGCCCAAACATTCCAAAGTTGAAAATCCCAGTGCTCACCAGGATTCGAACCCGGGACCCCGGTTCGGAAGCCAAGCACTTTATCGCTCAACCACCGCGCCTCCCCTGACCTAACTGATGTGTTATAATTGATATAATTGTTTTAAATTTGAGGTAACCTCCTATTCGAAAATTGGGAAAATGAAGTTTACAAGATTATTATTCGTTTTAAATTAGGTCTAACTTATAATGCATACTAATTAGCTTTTTCTCTTTAAAAAGCTGCTTGCATAACTGATTTTAAATATTAGATTTTTCGCTTTCAGAAAAAAAAAGTAGCCGTTGCATCAGAACTTTGAATGGTCTAAAATATTGCGATGTCGGATTTTCAGTATCTTTTCTAGTTTACGAGATCTAAACGGGACGGACCGACAGACGGACAGACAAAAAAACGAAGCTTATATTAAGTGTATCAATTAGTTTGGATCAGTTATGTTAAATTTGTAATAAATCTACACTAACACTAATAAATCTGTGTGATAAGAAATATTTTACCAATTGTTTTTTTTTTAGTGCAATTTCATGCTTTTAGCTTTCTCAATACGCTATGATCCTATCACTTGTCTGAACCAGTTGGAAAGGGAGAAAGAAATGGGTATCTGAGTGATCGCTTTTTAAATGTATTTTCTTTAAAGGAACGACCTGAATTCGAACTTGTGGGCTAAGGCCTACTCAGACTTCTCAAGCAAACGCGGTAAGCACTCTACTAGCGAAGAGTCTATGAATATGGAAGATTTAGTTATCTACTATACTTTCCTTTTCATGTTTGTGTTCACTAAGCCTCAAAGACAATCTGTAAAGGGGACTAATTCAGCTTATACCACTATTGCAGTACAGTTTTGTTCCCTTGTTTGAGATACCAAACAAAATAATTTATTACCAATAGTTAGTTAAATAATTATTAATTTTTCAAATTTATTCTCTTGTTGTCATTTAAAAGAAATAGTTATGCAAAGTTTCAGCTTGATCCGAGATTGGGTGTCGGAGAAATAACGTGTACAAATTTTTCGGCCAGACAGAGTGAGTATATATGAGCTTTGTAAAAAGTAAGCACCGATGAGAGAGGTCTGATTTGTTGAAAAGCTTATGACGGCTGATTGGGCATCAGGAAACAGGCAGAGCCATGCACAAAGAAATCTTCTTCTTCGTTCTCATTGTTATGTTGGAGTGTTCAGATGACTAGACCAATACATGAGATGAACTGCGCTGTGGTTTCCAAATCAGGGAGCTCTCCATATAGTTTTCTTTCTATTGGGGTGTTTTGGGGCCAGTGTTTTATACGGGCCTCTTGGTAAAGTGAGCAGTTTTGGAGGACGTGGTCGGCTTTCTCTGGTGATACTCCACATGGGCAGATTTCACTGGTTCCAATTTTGAGCCTCCGGTACATGTGTTGTCGCATTCTGTTGTGTCCTGTCCTGAGTCGAAAGATTAGACGTTGGTCTTGTCGGGATAGCTCATAGTAAGCGTCATCTTTCTTGTGATTTGGATGAGAGCTCGTCCATTTCTCATTTATTTTATTTACAATTAATTTCTTCAATTCTTCTGGATAGAGTGCAGATTTTTACTTGTGAGTTAGTTCTCCCACTCTTGGCGAGTGTTACAAAGAAATGACTACGCCTAACAAACTGGACAGTTTTAACTTCCTCCCCCGCAAAGAACAATCTACAATTTTCCAACTAAGAACAGGACACACACCACTATTAAATTACCACCTGAACAAAATAAACTCAACACAACTTTTCCTTTGCAGATACTGCGCCCACCCTTTGAAACCGTAAACCATATCCAGGGCCGGTCCTAGCAATTGCTGCCCTATGCGAAACGGATTGCGCGGGGCCTATTCTGGGTAGGGATAATGATAATAAGTGAAAATTAAGATTTTGTATTAAAAAATAAATTCGTCTTTGCATTTTATACATTCTTAACTAAGTACAAAATCACGATCAAATTAACTTGACGAGCCTTGTGTGTAGCGAAGTCCTACAGTAGATCATCAAAATTCTGTTTCTTACATGGGTCACGCTCAATTGCAAGAATTGCCACAATGTTCAATCTCTCTTCGTGAATTGTTGACCTTAAGTAATTATTGATTGGTTTAAGACGCGAGAAACTTCTTTCACAAGATGCCACAGTTACAGTTCAAATCTCAGCTGTAAGAAGTAAATTGCAGTGTTCACAATTCTGTTGAAGCACTTTATCCTGTAGCCATCTTCAGCTTTTCGATGTGTGAAGTTTTCCACAGATTTATCATATTGCCTTTTCCTTTGACGTTTGGCTGGAAAGATTGCTATAACATCCATGTTTCCAGCCAACTTCTTTTCGCTGTCACAAGAAGAAACAACAGGAAGAAACTTCAAACGTTCATACACAACCACAAGCTCTTTCACATTAACACTTTCTGAGAGATAACATCTGCTCGTGGTGACTTATGTTTGGAGTACAATCCAATATCACTGCATTCTGGATGTCTCGAAGGATATAATTCACCACAGCATCAGCTACAGTTCGTTTCGAATCTTCTTTCTCAGGTAACGATCATGAATTTCTGCATTGGTAACACGTCGAAGTTGTTCCTCCATTACTGGATCAAACTTTGAGAGTAATTCTACTAGACTTAGGAAATTCCCATTACTTATCTCTTCAAGTCTTTCAATGTTTCCTCTGAAAGCTAAATTTCGCTTCGCTAGAAATCGTACAATTGCAACTAGTCCAGCGTTTAAGTTTCAGAATAAAGCATCTCCTGGTGAACTTTGTCAATGCCTGTTTCTTTTTGACTTAGTCTAGCTCCTTCAGTTAAAAAGGAACTTTTTGTTTTTCCGGTAGGCGACAGTAGAAACAATAGATCTTGTCTGCTGACACAGAATATATCAGCCAAGGACGCAAAACACTTTCACCATTACTCAGGTTTGGTTTGCAATGCACTTAAGAGAAATGTCTACCATCCTTATTTTTAGGAAAATTCTCCAAGTAATCTCAGGTGGACCTTTTTGTAATAAATAGTCAACACAAGATCTTACCATTTTTTCTAGATACATGGCAGGATAATCTAGATTTCTCCACATTTAGCTCATTATCTATAACTACATGTTGATCAGTTGTTACATTATTGCCTTCATTTCTTACGACATGTTGATCAGTTGTTACATTATTGCCTTCATTCCTTACGACATGTTGATCAGTTGTTACATTATTGCCTTCATTTCTTACGACATGTTGATCAGTTGTTACATTATTGCCTTCATTCCTTACGACATGTTGATCAGTTGTTACATTATTGCCTTCATTCCTTACGACATGTTGATCAGTTGTTACATTATTGCCTTCATTCCTTACGACATGTTGATCAGTTGTTACATTATTGCCTTCATTTCTTACGACATGTTGATCAGTTGTTACATCATGTTCTTTTTCTCTTACGACATGTTGATCAGTTGTTACATTATTGCTTTCATTTCTTACGACATGTTGATCAGTTGTTACATTATTGCCTTCATTTCTTACGACATGTTGATCAGTTGTTACATTATTGCCTTCATTCCTTACGACATGTTGATCAGTTGTTACATTATTGCCTTCATTCCTTACGACATGTTGATCAGTTGTTACATTATTGCCTTTATTTCTTACGACATGTTGATCAGTTGTTACATTATTGCCTTCATTCCTTACCACATGTTGATCAGTTGTTACATTATTGCCTTCATTCCTTACGACATGTTGATAAGTTGTTAGTGTTACATCATGTTCTTCTTCTCTTACGACATGTTGATCAGTTGTTAGTGTTACATCATGTTCTTCTTCTCTTACGACATTCACCTCTGAAGTTTTTGCATTCTTCATAGACTCTGTTTCAGCTGTCTCACTAGAAGTGATTATGTTCTCATTTTCGGGTTTTGATCGTTTTAAAAACGTATTCTAGTTCTATTGGAACTTTCGTTTCGGTTAAATTCGCACTATTATTATATTTTTATTTAAATATGAAAGCTGACAATGCTTTTTTTTTTATTCGCGTAAGACTTGTGTTCTCCATATAACAATTTTGTCAAATTTTCAGAAGATTTTGAAAATAATTTCTACGACTTTTTCGTATATTTTGCATCATTATGCAATCACAGATATACATAGCGCGGGGCCTATGAAAGCGCGGGGCCTATGAAAGCGCGGGGCCCACTGCGGCCGCATAGGTTGCAGTGGCTTAAGACCGGCCCTGACCATATCCTTTTTGAATGCCCCTCCCTAATCCACCTTAGACCTTAGGCAGACCCTACTTCCACTACAGCCCAACATAACCAAACACCCTGTACGGCAGTGCTGAACAACTGAAGAAAACAGCACACTTTTTTTCCTTGGCACAGTCTGCAAAAAAGCTCACAGCTCAACAGCAATAAAGCTGGCTAGAAGAAGAAAAATGACGGCTGATACATTTATGAATATTAAAACGTTCTTGAAATGTCTTGAATATTAATAAGTTTATGAAAGGTGATGTGTTCGTGAATCTGTATAGGTTCTGAAAGGTTCCTAATTCATTCATGTTGAAACTGTTCTGGTTTTCACAGAGAATACATAAGTTACTGTAGGCAATTAAACATCACAATTAATTAACAGAGACTTCGTGTTGATATAAGTAGACTTTGGAAACTATCACAATATGATCATATTAGCACAGAACCTTCTGAAAGTTTGCCAATTCATTCATATTGAAACCTTCTGAAAGTTTGCCAATTCATTCATGTTGAAACCTTCTGAAATGTTCAATATTCGTTAATGTTGCAAAATTCTGAAAGATTAAAGTTGATACGTTTGTAAACTATCTGGAGTGTTGATAATTTATGAATGTTAATACGTTCTGGAATTTTAATAAATTTACGAGTGTTGATATGTTCTGGATTTATCGATCATTTATGAATGTTGATACGTTCTGGAATGTTGATAAAGTTCATGAACTGAATGGTTTCTGCCCAGGGCTCTTCTAATAGAAGATTTGAGCTGCTTGGGCACTTTCTCAGATACGTTCGTGAATGTTGATATGTTCATAACTACTTACTACATTTACGAGTGTTGATACGTTTATGAACATCGATACATTTTTGAATGCTAATTTATATTAATGTTGATGTGTTTATGAAAATAAATTATTTGGAGAACTCGTCAGCGTCCGTTTGGATGCAAATTATTTCGCTGTTATTTCCAGATCAAATCTGCCACACAACTGTCATTTGTTAAGAAATGTAGCGTCCTGATAACATCGCCATCATCTTATTACATCTAGGTCGCTCAGGGCCATAGTTTGTTTTCCCTGCATCTGCTGTCACTTGAACAGCATGATTCAACTTCATTCTTTGTGTGCTACTCCTCCCAACCGCCCTCCTCCTTGTCCCCTTAAGATGTCCCACTGGTCTCACCTGAAGGTAGCATTTCTCAAACCAGGATACGTGTACCCTTGGGGGGGGGGGATGTTTTGGGGCATAGCCAAACTAGGCAGCCGCCTAGTGCCTCCTATTGGGGGGGGGGGGGGGGCTCGCACAGGACTAAAAAAATTTTAGGGATCAAAGTTGCGAAACATTGGATCAAATTTCAAACATAACAGAACTCCATGACTCGTCTACTAGCCTAGCTCTCTCTATACGGAACGCTACTGGAATCGCGCTACAAGCATGTATTTTATTTGTAGATTTTGATATAGATACAGGTAGATTTTAATTAATCGCGTAATTTTATTTTTCGGTCTTTTTTTTCTATTTCATTTGGGGCCACCTAATTCACTTCGCGTAAGGCCTCCGATCACTTCAGGCCGGCTCTGCAGAAAGGAATAAGATGAAGAAAAGACATGAGTACTGCAACAAAACAAAAGGTTTGGGATTGGATTCCAATATTATCAAGTGAAGTTATAGGGAGGTCACGTTTTATAAGTATGTAATTACTAACATTTACTAGAGTGTACATCTTAACAAAAAACGAACATAAGTCAGCGGTTCTCGACCTTTTAAACTCGGCGACCCTTTTTTACAATCCGCCACTCTGCCGCGAACCCTCCCCCCTCGATCACACACATACAGCAATAGAAGAATAGACAAAACATTCCACATTTTGATGGTCTTAGGCGACCCCTGGTAAATCAACCCTCTCCCCCCAAGGGGGTCGAGAATCACAGGTTGGGAACCCCTGAACTAAGTTAAACACACGTATCGCATATATTTTTTTTAGTATTATTTGTTATTGTAGTTATATATTTATTGAAGGATTGTAATTAACTTAAAAGATAAATCAGGGGTCAGAAAAAAAAAAGTCAAATTAAATTAAGAAAAAAAAACAACAGCTGATGAGGAGTGTTTACGGGGGAGGGTGGGGTTCATCTTTAGTTCTGCCCTCTCCCTTAAACCCCACCCTCCCCACACCAAAACTTCAAGTACAAAAGAAGCCACAGTGTAGATTTGCGTACCTGTGCTCTGGTGGTGTTGTACAGCAAGGACGTCTTATTTGCAAGCTCTTGCTTATTCACGTTGACGAAATAGAAACCAAATGCGATGATGTTAGGAGGTGGGGGTGCCTGTGTTGTGACTGCTGTCGGCTGGCTGAATGCCCCTGCCGAAACAAAGATATATAAAAGAAAACGAGTTTTACGTGTGTTTAATTTTTATAGAAGTATTTTTTTTTTACATAGGTAAGAAGAGGTGGCTTTTAAATAAAATTTAATATATATATATATATATAATGATATATAAAATGATGTCAAGGTCGAGAGTGCTTGAAGATTTCTTCGAAGAACAAAAAACATTTTTATGTGAACCTAAAAGTGCATGATCTTCGGCCATACCATGTTGAAAATACCGGTTCCTATCATAGTACCGAAGTGAAGCAACGATGGTTATGATTAGAAATTAGATGGGTGTTCGCTTGGGAACACCACGTATTCTACACCTTTTTAGGAAGCGCGGTGGCTGAGTGGTAAAGCGCTTGGCTTCCGAGCCGGCGCTCCTGGGTTCGAATCACGTTGTAGACTGGGATTTTTTATGTCTGGATCTTTAGGGCCTCTGAGTCCATTCAGCTCTAATAGGTGCCTGGCTTTAGTTGGCGGTTGGTCTTTGTGATGGTCACATGACACCCTCATTTACCGTGGACCACAGAAACAGATGACCTTTATGTCACTAGGTCTGAAAAGGGAACTTTACTACTTTTACCGCCAAACCAGAGATGGCGAGAACAGTCCAAACCACAAAATCTTATCTTCACCAGGATTCGAAGCCGGGTCTTCGGCTCGGAAGCCAAGTGCTTTACCACTCAGCCAGCACTCCTTTCTGGTATGGGGTTAGCTTGTAATAATTCTCATTTCTAAAAGTAAGCCCAGAACGTGTAAAACAAAACAAAGCCAAATTTACGACCTCACCAAGCAGGCTGATAATAAAATGCTTTATTTATTCATAAAAACAACGTTTATTTGAAAACTAGGCAAAGGTCTGTATGAGGCTCGAATTAGACCCTGCGTATTATTCAATTGGGGAGATAAATTAGAACATAATTTGTACTATGTATTATATAAATACTAGAAAAAAAACAAAAAAACTAGATAGCAAAATTTGCAATGAGCTAAAAGAGAGAAAGCAACTTTTTCTTTCAATAAGATTATAACAAAAACAAGCAAAATATAATACAAATTACAGGAAGATACAAAGCTTATCAGAGGGGAAGAACTTCACACTTTCACTATATCTTTCTATCAATGTATCATGTCGAAGTTATTCCCATTATTCGATATCAAACAAAATAATGAATTACCAATTATTAATTTTAAAATAGTTAAATTTTAAAAAATAGATTCATGTTTTGTTAGGTACAATAAATATTTTTTTTTAATTTTCAACTTGATCCGAAAAAGGATGTGGGAGAAATAAGCACAATTATCTAAGGAGACCAAACCCTACATATTTTAGCCATATCAGTGAACACTGAAGGATTAATTTCCCTTCTTGATAATAAAATTAGATACCAGTAATTAATTGACTCATTGGTTACTTATTTTTTTTATTGATTCAGGTCATGCGAATGAATAATTGTGCAAAGTTTCAACTTGATCAGAGAATGGTGTGCGAGAAATAAAGTGTACAAACTTTTTACTAGACAGACATACAGACAGATGGAAAGAGTGAATGGATATAAGCTTTGTAAAATATAAGAAAGACAGAAAGAAAAAGATGGGAAAACAAAGAATATAAGAGCTAGAGAAGGAACTTGTGAGACTAGAGAGCAAGATAGAAAGAGAGAGAGAATGAAATAGAGAGAAAAAGAGAGAGAGAACGAGAAAAAGAGAGGGTGAAAGAGAGGGAGAAAGAGAGAGAGAACGAGAAAAAGAGAGGGTGAAAGAGAGAGAAAGAAAGAGAGAAGGAGAGAAAGATAGGGAGAGAAAGAGAGGGTGAAAGAGAGAGGGAGACAGAGAGAGAGAGAAAGAGAGGGAGAAAGAGAGAGAGAAGGAGAGAAAGAGAGGGTGAAAGAGAGATAGAGAAAGAGGGGGAGAAAGAGATGGAGAGAGAGGGAAAAATAAAGAAAAAGAGAGAGAGAGTGCGCGATGAAGGAAAATAATAAACAAAACTTTAAAAGTTTACCGTGCTGAAGTAAAGTAATCAATCCTACTAAAACTGTAGCAATACTTAATAGTTTCATTTTGTATAAACTTGTTCTTTCAGACCAGCTGAAATCTGAAAAAAGAAAAAAAAGATTCTTACAGGTTAATAATTCGATTCTCTTTATTTTGTTGTATAATTTTATAAATAACTAACTCATAATAATAATAATAATAAGATATACAGCAGTGTAACTCGCAACATTAAGCCAAATAGTAGAATCGATACTATTTTGTATGAAATAGTCGAGAAATTGTTTAGTTTAGGGTTAAACATAAGGGTTTAGACAAGATGTCCTGTTTACCTGTTTCAATAGCTAATGATGGAATAGTGTGGCAAGAAAACCTTTATTTAAATTTTACCGATACAAGTTTAGAATCATCTATAAATAAGCTACACAGATTTTAAAGAATAAAAAAATAAAAAAACAGCCATTGCTGCACTATTTGAACCTTTTTAATCACACCGATTACAAAAACAGATACAAGAAAAACAAAAATTCTACTAAAAAAAACAGAAACAAATACAAAAGTGTAATTGTATCAATTAGTTTGGATCAGTCATGTAATTAAATGTGTAATAGAGCTAGACCAAAAACTATTAAATCTTGTGCGTCTAGAAATATTTGGACCGTTTCTCTTTAACGCTATTTCATACTTTTGGCTTTCTCACTTCCTATGATCCTAGCACTTGGTCTAGACCAGTTGGGGGGGGGGGGGGGGAAGGGATATTTGGGTACATTTGACCGTAATCAGAAAGGGAACGACTTGAATTCGAACTCAGGGCTCACGTCTCCTCAAGCTGACAAACTAACTACTCTGCTAGTTCCGAAACTCTGAAAAAAAAAATGTGTCCCTCTGTCTGTGTGTCTCTGTCTTTTTCTCTTCATCTCATTTTATCACTCTTCCTTTTGTCTCTCTTCCTGACTCTGTTTTTCTCTCCCTGTGTCTGTCTGTTAATTTCTCTTCTTGTCTTTTTTTCTCCCCTCTCTCTCTCTCCCTCTCTCAATCTCTTTCTGTCTGTATCTCTCTTTCTGTCTGTATCTCTCTTTCTGTTGTATCTCTCTTTCTGTCTGTATCTCTCTTTCTGTCTGTATCTCTCTTTCTGTCTGTATCTCTCTTTCTGTCTGTATCTCTCTTTCTGTCTGTATCTCTCTTTCTGTTGTATCTCTCTTTCTGTCTGTATCTCTCTTTCTGTCTGTATCTCTCTTTCTGTCTGTATCTCTCTTTCTGTCTGTATCTCTCTTTCTGTCTGTATCTCTCTTTCTGTCTGTATCTCTCTTTCTGTCTGTATCTCTCTTTCTGTTGTATCTCTCTTTCTGTCTGTATCTCTCTTTCTGTTGTATCTCTCTTTCTGTTGTATCTCTCTTTCTGTTGTATCTCTCTTTCTGTCTGTATCTCTCTTTCTGTCTGTATCTCTCTTTCTGTCTGTATCTCTCTTTCTGTCTGTATCTCTCTTTCTGTCTGTATCTCTCTTTCTGTCTGTATCTCTCTTTCTGTCTGTATCTCTCTTTCTGTCTGTATCTCTCTTTCTGTCCTTTCTATCAGTCTCTTTCTGTCTGTATCTCTCTTTCTGTCCTTTCTATCAGTCTCTTTCTGTCTGTATCTCTCTTTCTGTCCTTTCTATCAGTCTCTTTCTGTCTGTATCTCTCTTTCTGTCCTTTCTATCAGTTTCTTTCTGTCTGTATATATAGAGAATGTCAAAGGGTTAGGGTTTGACATTTCTTTTAGTGCTGTCATAAAAAAAAAAGTGTTTTTTTCCTTGCTGTATGTCTGTCGCTTTGAGAAGCTATTCATGAATGATCACAATTCCAATCGGGCCCACTCGTATACAAAGGCCCTTTATACCACCCTCGTGTTCCTCCTTTAGCTTTGTGTCATTTTCTAGTGATATAAATCTATATGTGTGTGTGTGCATTCATATATGTAGCCTGTGCGTGCATGTGTATTTAAGTGTATATATATGTGTCTGTTCGATCACGAGTCAATACTTGCGTGCTGTACGCATACATTATAAACGAAAAGCCCGAGGGATGAAATACTAAAATACGCAGGCTCCAAAATGCTATTGAAAATGTTAAGATGTACACCTATAAAGGGGCGGTCCACGTCCGGTATAGTATGTGCATAATGAACTTATATCTGTAGTTAGTACGTCGATTATATTTGTAGTTAGACTATGTCACAGTCAGGCTAGAAAAGATAAGTTTTGTATCTGTCGTTGATTAGGAGAAGTGGAATGTACAGAGATGTAGGCCTATAGATTTTAAACTAATTTAACCAGTGCTGTAGTTTACTTTCATCGTGTCTGATACTCTTCTACAGCGGTTGGACCCCACGTTGACCTTCTAACTAGTGTAAACAAAACGGAAACTAAAACTCTAAGACCATATTACAAGGTCTTCGGGGCTTGCAAAGACCTCCCTTCAGGGAACAGTACTAAAAAAAAAAAGAGGAAGAGGAATACAGAAAAAAGAGATTGGAAGACAACATTGAAAGATGTTCTATTGATGGTAAAAGACAAAGGAATGGAGAAAGACAGTTGACAAATTTTGAGTGATGCCCCAAACGGTCCAACAGACTAAGGGATAGGTGAAGGTGATACGGTTCAGAAATAATTGGCGCTGCAATTAAGATGCCAAGCAGATGGGCAAGACGTGGGGACAGTTGAAGAGACTCCCCACAACCCAAACGCCTGGAAAAAATCTGGTTCGGGGCCTATGCACTAGACGGGATTACAGCCAGAGATGAGTTATTCTTATGTGACAATGTCAAATACGCCCTCTCTGGACAGTTCCTCTTCCCCCCCCCTTTCCGTTTTTTAATGTAGAAATCGTCCCCCCCCCGGCCCATGTTAACCATTTGCTGTATTTCAACATTGATTTTCGTTCGCAAGCAAATATGAATATTCATTCTAACAACCTTTTTTTTAACCGATTTTATTGGTCAAAAAGAGGCCTTATATTTTCAAAACGGGTTTCACCATAGCGATGGATTTCTTGCATTAATTTAAACAAGCAATTTGAGCAGTCCTCCTAGGATTCGTTCAATGGACACTGTTGCACTGAGCAAACACTGGATCCCTCTCCATTAAACAAACTTCATCCATTCTGTATTAGTTTAGCATTATACGGGTGTGCGGATAGACCTGTTTATAATTACACTGTCCTAACAAGCCTTCAATACAGGGGAATCTATTTAGGGAAAGCCCGCAATGTATTTCTGCTTGTACGTTCTACGCATAGATCTATCTCAAGGTCAAGCTTTACAATGTATCAACAAGGTATATGTGTGGATAAGATCTCCAGGTACTTAGCTCAATACACCTTTAAGTTCATGCTTTTTTATTTCTCCTCGACCTTTCACCCTTGTAACGCAAGACTCCACACTGAATATTTCAATAGACTTTTTTCCCCCTTTTATCAATGCCTTGAATGGGAATTAATCAATACTGTATCTCCAACTCTATTCTTGGTAGTTCTAGCCTTTTTTCTTGACAGAATGGAATGCCTCGAAATTACGGCTGCATGGTCGTGTGGTTATGCGCTTTGGACTGTCGTTTGATGGTCTCAATGGTTCCGGGCTCGTACTCTGCCATCAGCCATCTCCCACATCAAAAACAAAGCAAAATCCGAAAGTAAAAGCGCTTTTCTATTTTCAACGGATCAAATTATACACCAGAAAGGGACAGCAGCTCCAGCAGAGAAAAAGGATCACTGTCTGTATACAATCGAGTAGGGAATACTTTCATACGTAAACTTAAGGAAGAAAAACTTTTAAGCTCTCGAATATAAACAATCTAATAGCCATTCGAACCCGATAACCTTCAATCACTGTGATTATTCAGATCAGGTGATGGGGGCGGGGTGGGGTACATCGGGTTAGTTTTAATTACATTGAATTTTTTTGTACAAAGTGCAATAGAATTGAATGCAGCCATAACGAGTTTAGCAGAAAAAAAAAGACAGCACAAAATGTCCTGATTTATATTTCAAATTATCGGATGGACTGCAATACCTGGTTGACCCATGGCGAGAGAGGAGCAAGCACGGACATCTCGCCTAGTTCCAAAAATCAGACTCAGAGAACTAATAAAACATCATTTAGCAGCCTATAAAGAGTGCTGATGTATAGTGTTGGGAACTAAAGGGAATTCTAAAAGTTAAACTAAAACTAAATTTCAACTAAAATAAGGTAGTAAAACTAAAAGTTTATCATTAATTACAAAATATAGGCTACTTAAACTAAACTAATGAAAATTAATAAAATGCTACAAACTTATTCATAACTTTTTTTTTGGTGGTGGTTTGGGGGGGGGGGGGTAATCTAGACCTAGCTATAATCCTCTGTCTCTATGCCTACGTTTGATGTAATTTTTTAAACATTGTAGAAATATTTATCCATTATAAAATCTGTAATAAAGAAAATGTTTCTTACATAAACATTAATGCACAATAAAATGTGAAAAAAAAGATGTCTAAATAAATATCTGTGCTTGTATTTTTGCCTAGAATTAAAACCTTTACCTGGTACTTTTTTTAAAACTTATTATAAAACGGAAAATCTTACTTATACCGGTAAATTTTAAAATCTCATTAGATAACAGATATAGAATTTCACATCTAGATCTAGTAATCAAAGGAATAGAAACGCAATTGTTGGAGTTTTATGAAACAGTTGATCTGTGTAACTATTTTAGTGTATGCTGGGTGTTAAAACTGTGAAATAGACTCCAATATTGAGCCTCTTAAGCTAAGGCGCAACAGAGCAGCATTAGAAGCTATTGAGAGATACAGAAGGTTGGAGGACGATCATCCAAATAAATTACTAACACAGTTGGGTGGACAAGGGAGCCCTAAAAATTTTCGAAATTCAAAATCTTAACCGAGATTTGAACCCAGCATCTCCAAGTTTGGAAGCCAAGCACTTAACCACTCAGCCACCGAGACACCCACCCACCCAGGTTTAAGGTTTAAGGTTTTTGTTTCCGCAAAGCTACGAATTGAATAGAAAATCTATTTTAGATTATTACTTCCTATTCGTCTACGTGTGTTAAAATAGCTCTTTAAATCTTAGGTTTTCAAGTCTGATTCAGGCAACTCGTTCCATGCTCTTAAGGCACTATAAAAGAAAGATCACTTGTAAAAGCTTGTCTTAGCTTATGGAATAAGAAATAATCCCTTATCCTTGTGTCTTTCTGAGTATTTCATTAAGGCTTTCATTTCTTAAGTAATGCTGAAGTGGAGAGATTTGGCTACTCTTAACTGTCACACCACCCCTACAACGAAAGTCAAAGTACAGATGATGATAATGATGAAATGCTGTAGTGCCGGGATTGACTGTATTTCATTGGCTTTAATATATTTCTACTACACTTTTATCAACGTAAAAAAAAAAAACAACTCAAGTTTTAAAAGGTAACGTTTGATCCTGCAACCATTATTTTCACCTCAAACTTCCCTCATTTGAGCGATTCCTTTAGTTTCCTGTTTCCATTCATTCACTTATCGGTTTGCTGTATATAAGACATAAACAACTAATCTCGTGGCTGAGTTTTAAAATGTTAGGCCCTAATTTAGGTTTTTAGACAAAACGCTACTTGAAAGACAAAGAATATAACTTGACAACTAATTGTAAAAGTTGGATTATGTTAACGAAACAAATTCAAACGTATATTACATTTTCATGCATATTGGGAATTGTTTTCAATGAGGTCATAAGTCTATTTTTAGATTTACACAATTATTTTTTTCTTTACAATTAAAGCTCTTGATGGGCGGAGAGGGCCATATGTCTATTTTTAGATTTATACAATTTTTTTTTACAATTAAAGCTCTTGATGGGCGGGTAGGGCCAGTATTTTGAGAACAGCTGTATTACGATTTTCCTGGAATGTATACAGTTTATGTATATTATTATTACATTACCTAATTGGCCACACAGTGAAAACTCTGGTATTTTAACCGTTATAATCAATTTTGTCAAAATATAATCATATTACAATAAATTTGGCTTTCATCTTTCTATTTTGAACACTGCTTTAGCGGGAATTCCCGCACTCGAGAAACTGGAGTATGGCCCAGGCCTATTATAAATCTTATCTCTCTTCTTTATTCTATACTCTACATACCTATTTAGTGTTGTTTTTTTTATTTGGGGGTGAGGTTCTGGACATCTACACTCACTTCCGAGAAGTAAAACTAGTCCTGTCTGTAAACCAAAATATTATTTCAAATGTCAGGGTGGACCATGGTTATCTGTTACAATAAAGTTCCCCTTTCAGACCTTGTGGTGGTATATAGGGCAGATGATGTAAAGGCCATCTGTTTCTGTGGCCCACGGTTAACGAGGGTTTTATGTGGCCAGCACAACGACCAACCGCCTTTACTTTTCGACAACTAATGTCAGGTACCCATGAGAGCTGGGTGGTTACAGAGGCGCCTAGAGATTCAGAAATTAAAGAGACCAGTCTTCACCAGGATTCGAACCCGGGGCCACCGGTTCGGAAGGCGAGCGCTTTACTGCTCAGCCACCGTGTCTCATTTCCTGTTACAGTAACGGACTTAATCCATGGTAGCCAAAGAACTAGATTATGTTTACGATAAAATAAGATCCACCTTATAGTCATGTTTCTTCATTTTTTTATCTCCATAGATATCTACTTCCTCTTTGAATGCATATATACTGATTAACAGCAGGCTATTAGCTAAGCAGATTGGCTTATTCTAAAGTCCTGGGTTAACAATATTCTCAACGATACGTAAACAATCGAAATTAAACTGTGCATTGATAACATATTGACATCATATTGGTGACATGTTGGTTACATGTTGATAACATGCAACATGTCACGAGGGCTCCCGAAATTATTATGTACGGAATCTGGATCTGCCTTTCTCTGATTGTGGCAGTGGCGTAGCTAGCTATGTCCGGGTGGTGAAGGGCATCAAACTGAGGATAAAATTTCTCAGTAAAAAAAAAACCCACATTTTACATATATATGAAAAAACACAGACTACTGTATTTGAAAAGTTAAATAAAAATTTAATTATTTTGCTACTTTTTTCATCCCCTATGTTCTTTTTAAAAAAAAATGTAAGCTGCAGACCAGGTTGTTTCAAATTTACTAGATTTGTTTAAGTCTCTTAAGGCGACGCACTTTTGCATGCCCATTTCTTCTGTGGAACATGTTGTTACTTCATTGCTCGATACGTTGCTTTCATCTAGATCTGCAGTTTAAACCTCTTGGAAGTGGTTTCGTTTCTCGCAAAGCAGAATCTGACACTTACTGGACATGGAAACAAGTGGAAGAAGAATTGCTAAAACAAAATCTAGGTCGTTTCTAGGAGTTTGTGAAAATACTATCCAAGTAAGATCCACTCTTAAGAGAACATGTATTCCGATTCAAGCTGATTCCAGAACAAATATGTAAATGTCCCCACAAATGCTAAACGAGCCTATTAGTGTGTGATTACGAGCCAGATATATCTCGATAATTTCCCAAATGTTAAGGTTACGCGTTGTCTTGGCAAATGACCTTGTATTAATTCTTTTATTGGCATCAACTTAATTCCTTGTCTGCTTGAACTATTATCCAAGTTTGGCAGGAATTCGGGTTGCTGAATCGGAAATCAATTCCGTATCATTTTTACGTACATCGGACCGTTTACAAACCTCTTATCAACTTCAGCACGTCCTCACCAAAATAACCGGAACTAGCCTTAAGTGTTTGGTTAAAACCCACTGGAGTGCCAGAGGAGAAGCCGTCAAGATGGTTATGGTTTAATTTTAAAAAATTATAGAAACTCTAGAGACATTGACTTGTACAAATGAAAAACTCTACTACATCAGAAGCAGGCGGTTTGTTGGTTATTATGCAGCCTACATTTGTTTTCTCACCTTGGGGTTTTGGTCGCTGTATTAATTAAAATAATGGACACATAAGTTTACCTTTAAACACATGGATTGTCAATTCGATACAGCGCACTTGAACGAAAAACATTAGCAACATTCATAACTAATATTCGGGACGACATCGCTGTAGCCAGTGTTACCTTTGCCGTAATCATGTGCACAGATCTGGAGATTAGCAGACCACAAAGACGTATTGGCCACAAGAAAAAGGTGAAGATTCTGTAGTAATACACAAGAGAGAGCTACGGGGGGAAATTTAAGCTTCATTGGACAAAATAATTTAAGAAATCCCCCGATATGAGAAATATCATGATGTGGTAGGTAAGCATGAATTTTGTCGCCATCCAAACTATTGAATCCTACGATTGAATTAATTGCGACCACTAATTTGGGAATTGATGTAAAAAATGGATTTCGATAAAATTATTGATAGTTTTGCGAGCAAGAAAGCTTAAGATTTATTTGTAGTATCCTTTTTGTTAAATTGATATTTTTTTTGGCGAAGTAGCAATAATTTAACAATGAATACACATTAGTTCGGGGGGACTTTTCTCTTTTTTATTTCTATTTTTTTTATTGGGGGAGGGGGGAGCATCATCACGAGCTGCCTGGGCATCATAAACCCTAGCTACGCCACTGGATTGTGGTCACCGAGTGGTTTACGACCATCCACAGTTGTATTCAGTGAAAACTTTATGGGAACTTTTGACATAAATTAAGCTGCGTACTGCACACTTGTAGAGGCGCTAATGGTGGATGAGATTAAATGAGGCCAAAAGTGAGGTCGTTTTCTCACGAAGTTTCGCTTTTGGCGTCTAATTATCTCACATCATTGAGCGGTTAAAATGTATAGAATTGTAGTAAATATTGCAAGTATTGGTATAAGGATCCCCTATCAGACCTTGAGATCTGTAGAGCAGATAACGTCGGTCATATGATTCTGTGGACCACGGTTAACGAGGTTGTCATGTGGCCAGCACAACGACCAACCGCCTTTACTTTTACCCACCTAATGCCGGGTAGACATTACAGCTTTGTGCCCAAAGATCCAGAAATTAAAAATCCCAGTCTTCAGCAGGATTCAAACCCGGGAATTAATTGTAAAAAGTTGGATTATGATCTGAAAGCCAAACGCTTTCTCTCTTAGTCACAGCGCCTCAAAAGTATTAGTATGCTAGTATTTTAATGGCTCAATCAGAATATTGGGAATGCTGGTCGAAAACTGAGCGATCGTACCTAAGGAATCTTTCTTAATATCATATAATATAAAAAGTAAATAGCCACCATACCCGACTGTGAGAACCCACCTCCCTCTCTTTCGTTCAACAAAGATAATATGGTGTTGGGCAGAGAATCGTGAGGACAGGGTGCCGTTGTCTCCCTCTTCTCCTAGTCCCCACCTTTAAAATTTTGAATTTGCATGTTTTAAAAAAAAAGTATTATTTTAAGATTGGAGAAAGACGGTCGGTGGATCATGTATAATACCCTTTAGTATTCGGAAAAACCCACATATAGCCTCAAGCTTGACTTAATTATACAAATTTTCATTTCAAATTTAAGTATGCCTACCGTGTAAGCTGAATAAACGAGAAATCAATTTATTTTATTGTTCTATAAAGACCCTAATTTTCATATTAGACATTTAAGTCTAAGTGAATTAAATATAAATATATATATATGCATGAATTATAAGAACACGCTTAGAAATACTAATATATTAGTGTGTGTGTGTGGGGGGGGGGGGGTTGTTCCTAGTTTATTTCCATACATTGAAAAGATATTCTCTTTCCGAAGAGCCCTTATTGCTATTTCTTCCTTTATATTCCTAAAGTGTTACTAAACTATTGCTACATTGTCGTCATACTGTTATGGAGTATGTTTTTCCAAGGTAGTGGGTAGAGAAAAGGAGCATTTATTGTTAGTTGTAGACAGAGAGAGCATTCATTTAATGTTAGTCTTGTAGATGCAAGATAAGCGGCACTGCCGTAAGCTGTTAAGTAAGGTAACCTATATTGATGAAATGCGAGAGTTAAAGTACGTGTTTATATATTGAGTTACATTTGTTTAAAATCTAGGTTTATGTCAAGTTGAATATGTTTATATTGTAATAAAAGTTATATTTTGTTTTGTTCACAAAGAAGTTAGTTAGGTTATTTCAAGTTTTATAACTTAAAAATATAATACGCCATATAGCGGAGTGTCTAACAGCAGTTTGTTGCTAAAAGTCAACTTCCGTCAACACCATATACCTTGCTAGCCAAATAGTCTGCCTGTCCACTAGAACCATCTACTGCGTGCTACCTGTAATGGCTTCGCAAGCACTTTTGAGGATTCGATTCTTGTCTATTGATTTGCAGTATCGATTTCAGGCTGACTTGCATCAATATGTATTCACTGCATGCAATTTATTAAACAATACAGCCTTACTAATATTTATGTGTGTGTGTGTTTGTGTGTGTGTGTGTGCTTTGGCTGTTGCTGCTCCTCTGTTATGCAAGTTGGCCAGAGATGTTGTTACACTCGTGTAAGGAATACATAGCTGGGTGCATGAAGAGATAATTGTTATAGAGATCGCAGCTTGGAAAGACCCATGAACAATGATTGGGTACATTTTCGTTATACAACTAGTCGGGAAAAAAAACAGGTAAATACATAGTCTTAATAGTCTAATGAGCAGGTAAACACAATAAATAAATGTGTAAATAGCTAAGAGATTCCAGGTTCGGATACCAAACGCTTAACCACTTAGCCACCACGCCCCTTTAAATACATATACCGGTATATAAATAAATATGTAGATACACGGGTACATATAAATAAACAAAGGTTACTGAAAAGATGAATAGAGGTAAATGAACGGGTTAATTAAGATGAACTTGTTGGTAAATAGATGATTAAAAAAAATGATACAATTGTTTGTTTTTTTTTCATATTAATAATGTCCAGAGATTTGGTTTCTCTGTCTCTTTTTTTTTTTAATTCAGTACTGAAGAGATTACATTGCCAACAACACATAATGCACTAACATAAATTTACAGGTAAATCAAGAGGTAAATTTAGGTTAATGAACTTGTAAATAAATGGGTAAATGATCTGGTAAATAAGTAAACGAAAACGTTGGCGAACGGATGTAGTTTACATGCGACATCATGTGACAGAAGCCATAGTTTGACACTAGTCGACAACTAAAGCTGTCAGTGTAATATGAGGTACCAACAGAGACACATACAAACTAAAACAATACACTGCACAAAAACATGCAGAGGAGTCTTTTGGGGTCTTATCCTATGACAGTGTTGTCCATGCAGTTGTTTTTCAAAATATGAACGTACACTGAAGGGAGTCAGATCGTATAAACAGACAATCAAAATATATATATATATATAAATATTTTTTAAAAACTAATTCCTCCTGATGGTAGTCTGCAATTCCTGATTCAATTTATTTGTTGTAAAAGTTGTAATACTTCACGCAATCAGTCTTTCAAGTGAGCTTTGCACAATTAATTTCTGCAACAGTCCAGCTCATTGCTACATAAGACATTGCGCGAATGCGGCCATAAAGTCTGTTTGTTATTTCAAATCTGAAATGAGTACAAAGAGACATTTCAGTGGGAGTGCAAGGAATACAGGTTGAAAACGTGCTCCAAGTAGCCAGGCTTAATTTGAAGATGATTCTATTGTGAAACATGTTAACGGACATAGCAGAGTTCCCCCTGTGTGGCTAATAAAGTAATTTTCCCCCAAAGATAAACATAACATATATAGTTCGTCCATCGTGGTTCGGTGATGACCACTTTGTCATCCAGCGGGCATAGGGCTTTGCCGGAATGTTTGGCTGCACACTGGGAAGGATATTATTGTTTATTTTAAAAAATTAGTAAAACGAGTTTGTTAAAAAACAATAGTCATGATCAATTCCTATATTTAAACGAAACGAGTATAACAAACAAAATGTATTCAATAACCATTAGCATTACAAAATCAACTGCACTTTGAGTCATTCTTTTCCGATAAGGAATGTTTGTTATTTTATAGCGACACACAATAGATTCAACGAACATAATGGATGCAAAACGTAAACAATAATATTAATTGCATGCACGAAGGACAATACACGTAGCAATGGTCTTGTTTGTCTAGTTAGCATACGCTTCGTACTAATAGAATGTTGTTTTTTCTGATACTGCACTTGTGATGCCTGGCGGCTATTGGGAAGGAGAAGCGTGTTGACCAGAAACCAATTAACTTGTTCAGTCTGACAATAAGATAAAACTGCGGGTGAGTGAAGGGCTGGGAATCTTCTGTGAATTTTTAAAATTCGAATTGTATTCCCTTATTTAAAACTTTCAAATAGTTTAATGTCATCTTGTATCTTGGCAACATTATTACAGACTCCTTGGCCCACCAGGGAGGGCAAACACCAACCACCGAACAGGCTGCGAGTCTTCATCATGCTCTGTCTATAATTCAAAAAAACAAAAATGGAAAGGTGGTTTGAGTGCTGGGACAAGTCCCAAAAAGCCCGTGGAGTCTGGGAGCGCATGAGGCGCCCTGACCGCACTTCCCCGTGATGGAGGCTGTCCAGGCCTGAGCAAGCTATGATTGCAATGTGCAGGACAGGCCACTGTCCTGTTGGCTCATATTTCTCACGGCTATGGCCAAATTTTGATTCACTGTGCCCCCGCTGCAGGGAAGAAGAGGAAACCGTGTCTCATATCCTTTTTGACTGCCCCAGACTTGTTGATCTCTGTCTCGAAAGGTCTGGGAAACCAAATATTCTCGACCTGTATGGCGACATGTATGCACTATGCAAGACAGCAAGGTTTCTGTCCAGGGCTTTTGCAAGAGAATATTTGAGCCTCTCAAGCCCCCACTCCAATGGAGTTTGATGCTGATGATGGTGGTCTTCTATTTCTATATCATCAATTGGAACTTGATCCTCTGTAAGAGGCTATTTTATATTGGTATGAGCGTCTAGCTCAAGAAAAACTGGTCACCCACCTCCGTTACATGGGTGTAAACCAGGTAAACCAATGACTTAGCAGAGTTTAAGTATTGATTAACACGCCTGACTAGACTGACACATGAAATGCACAGGACGCAATCATCTTCTTTTTTTTTTTAATTAACGTCTGCAACATACAAGGTCTATAAGAGATCTGACGTTAACATCGATAGCTATACATTTGATCAGCCAAAGTTTTTTTTCAAAAATACGTTTTTTTTTCAAAAAGAAGTTTGTTCAAGATTTATTCAAGTTGAGTATAAATAAAAGAAATACGCATGTGATGGTTAAGTTGAATAGCTTATAGCTGTCTGAAGTTACAACTCAGCAATTGTATCTTATCTTCTTATATGATACAGACGTTACTACAAAAATAAAATGATTGTATATTTACAACGAGGAGATCGTGTCTTATATTCCTTATCCCAGTCCCAGACTTCACAAAATTCGGATTGGGGAGGCCACTTTATTTGTCTATTATGCAAATATACACATAGTACAAACAATCACACGAACAGCTTTCATCAAGGGCTTTACAAAAGCAGAATTAAGACATAGATTACCGTATATGGAAACTATTCATCAACCTCATCTAACCATCTTTCTGCTGTTGAGCTGTAAGCTTTTTTGCAGTCGTAGAGTAAATATTTAGTATATGACTTAAGCATCTCAGCCCTCACTCAAATGAAGTTCTTTGAATGGCTGGAATAGAAGGTCAGGCTCGAGTGAGGAGGCACGATGCCCCGGGAACCATTTCAAGGGGGGCCCCAAACGCAGACAGGCGCCAAAAAAATTATTGTAGATATTTCAGTTATTTCTAAAGTTATTATTATTTTATTATTATTAACATTTTTTATTTATAAGCCTATATTGCAATGTGATGTTCATTGAAAATGGTAGTGGAAGCCAATAAAGTTTCTCGCCCGGAGTGCAGTTATGCTCACTACACCTCTGGATCTAGGTCCGAGGTCCACGACTTCTGTTAATGTGTTTTATTTATAGTGGATATATATCGGCATTTGTCACGAATTCCTAAACACTTCACCATATGTGACTCGCCCCACACCAAATGGGATGTAACTCTTGCTTTGAATTCAAACAATTCTCGATTGGTGTCTGACATTGACGCTAATGGCCTGTAGGTATTTTTTATAAATACTTTCATTTTCACAAGTAACAAACATAGAAAGGAAGAAGCTTATGCAGTTCTATGCCTTCACAGTCCTAGCTTTGAGTGTAGCACAAACAGAGCATAACATTGTCACGATTCAGTGACAAACTAAAAATATGCATGACGCTATGGACCTAAATTACGCTCTTAGAAACACAGACCTATATATATAATTTAAACACACATGTAAGTCTGTTCCAAGAACCTAACAATAAAATTCCACACGTTTCATGGAAGAACTTTTTTCACATTTACGTTCCTGGTAGACCCAACAGTGTAGGGCAATGTCGTAAAAAAAATAATGTAGATTACTTCTTTATTTATTCAGTTTATGTGGCGTAGTGGTAAAGCGCTGGGCTTCCGAACCGAGGGGTACGAGTTCGAATTCCGGTGCTATTTGAATTTTGGTATTTATAGGACGCTCCTGGGTTCAGCAAACTGAACTGTTGCTCAAGTTTACAAAACTCTGATGCGTAGCTGACATGCGTTGAGCATAGGCGGTTGGTGGTTGTGTTGACCTCATGACACCCTCGTTAACGATCGGCCATAGGAACAGATGACCTTTACATTATGTGCCTCCATAAATTACCATGTCTGCATGTCTTGGATCGAGATTCATTAAAAGGAAAAACATGTTATTATAGTTCTTTTAACAATGTCCATTAAATAATTAAAAGACAGGCCTTAGAGGGAAACCCCAAGGACCCAAGACGTAGAGGAAGACCAAAACGAACGTGGCGACGCAGTGTACTAGATGAAGCCAAGAAGACAGGAAAGAGGTGAAAAGCAAGAGACCGAGGAGAGTGGCGTGTTTTTACTGAGGCACGCTCTATTTTAAATCTTTCCTTTGTGTTCCTCATTGATGACGATGAAGAGGTCTGCAGCAGTACCACCCGGCGACAAACATTCTCTCTATATATTTTTTTCGCCAACATTCACAGCATCAGAAGACTAAAATAAGCTGCTTAAAATAGACCTGGTCGGAAACACACATATATATATATATCTCGGGCGTAGCCATGGGGGGGGGGGGGGGGGGAGTTGGGGTTCAAAACCCCCGCCCCCGAAATTACCCCCCCCCCCCTCGAAATTAACCCCACCCCCCGGCAGGGGGGGATCGGAATTTAGAAACTGATTTTTTGCAATGATTTTGTTTATTTTAAGTGAGATTTTAATACTAAACTATCACTGGCCCAAGCACAGCAAAAGAGGTTTTGAGTTTAACCCCCCCCCTTCCAGGGGTTTTTGAGTTTATAACCCCTACCAGGGGTTTTTGAGTTTAAAACCCCCTACCAGGAAGGGTTTATTTTTAAAACCCCCTCTCAAAGGTGTTTGAGTTTAAAACCCCCCTACCAGGGGTTTTCGCAGTTTAATTCCCCTCTTCTATAACACAAAACAAAAAAAATGCAAACGACAATCCCCAAATTTCACGCGCACAGTTAAGGAAGATTTTGATTTTTAACCCCCCTCCAAAATTAAATATAAACCCCTTTCAACATAAAAAAAGAAAATTACATACTCAAAATTTTATGAATGTAGCTAAATGGGTTTTGACTCTGTTTTGAGTTTAAACCCCCCTTCAGCGGTGTTTGAAGGTAAAAATAATATTAATAATATTAAAAACAAAGCAAATTATACACTCAACATGTTATGTGTGTATTCAAAGGGGTTTTGAGTTTAAACTCCCCTCCAGTTGACTTTGAAGCTAAAAAATACCTCTTCAATATAAAAAAAAAGAAAATTACAAACTCGGAAATCTATGAGCGTAGCCAAAGGGGTTTTGAGTTTAAACCCTCCGCAAGCGGGGTTTGAAGCTAAAAAATACATCTTCAATGTAAGAAAAAAGCAAATTACGCACTCAAAACGCTATGAGCGTTGCCAAAAGGAGTTTTGAGTTAAAAATCCCCCTTCAGAGTAGTTTGATGCTAAGAAATACCTCTTCAATTTAACAAAAAGCAAATTACACAGTAAAATTATTTGAGCGTAGCCGAGACAATTGGGGGTTTAGAGTTTAAATCCCTCTCCTACAGATGACTTTTTTAAAGGTTTAAAACCCCACCAGATGGTTTTGAGTTTTAAATCCCCCTACAGAGCGTTTTGAGGTGGAAAACCTCTATCTTCAATATTATTCTAAAGCAAACTACAGTTACTAAATTCTATGAACGTAGCTAAATGGGGTTTTGAATTTAAAAAAACAACAACGTAACCCCAGAGATTTTTTAGTTTAAAACCCCCAACTTCACTTTTCGATATAAAATTTAAAGCAAACTACAGTCACTTAATTCCAAGATCGTATTCAAGAGAGGTTACACATTTCTACCAGTGGCGGGCTCAATTAATAAAGTGCAGTGAATAAAACACTAAAAGTGGCTCAACAAAGATGGCTAAGACAGATTTTAGGAGTCAGTTATAGAGATTGGGTCTAAATCAAGGAAATCCTTTGCCGAACTGGGAGTCAACTCCTTAGTAAGATTGTGACAGAGCGTCGTATTAGGTTTGCGGGACATGTTCTCCGACAAAATGAATTAGGCATAAGAAGAGTTGCGATGACATCCTAGTATAACTTGGCGCCACACATTCATGGAGGTACTCAGAGCAGGTGAGAAGAGGCTTCAGACATTACCACTGACAGATTTTTTGTGGAAATAGCTTGACAGCAAATGCGCCGAACGGCGCGGGAGGGTCTAAGTCAGTAAGAATAGCACATTAAGTTTTTAAAATAAAACTTTCTAATAGCAGGAAAATGCACTGTAAATACCACAGAATATGCATTTTGTTGGCTCTCAATATCAGAAATTGTGCATGGCGGCGGGGCTCCGCCCCGCGCTGGGGGAGCTCCTGGCGCTCCCCCAGATCCCCTTGCTAGCAATGGCGGGGAGTCTACAATTTTCCACTAGCTCCAGGAAGAACCTATTCTAGGGCACAATAAGCGTCTTCTGAAAGAATGACGGGTCAGAATGTAATAAAGATTATTTACACACACATACATACACATTAATATATTTTCTTTGCGGGGGGGGGGGGGGGGCGGGGGTAGAAAAAAATCCCCCCCCTAAACCCCCCCCCCCAAAATCCTGGCTACGCCCATGATATATATACTTGTACATGAAACGGGAGTCTGGAAATACACAGTACTGTCGCATGACTTTTGTCGTAGAGTCGCTGTAAACCCACACCTTACGAATTTGGAACTAAACAACAAGCTACCACCAGTGTTCAAAATACTTGTTCAGGCTTTATTAAATTGAATTAGACTACCATGGGACTGGAAAGAGGTTATTTTTACGTTCTTCTACAAACAAGGGACATCTTTCCTAGCATTACTCATGAAAGAAATGGATTGCCTGAATCAGCCAGGAAACCGATGACTTTGTATAAGGATACTATCTTCTAACAGCGTAGTCCAAGTATGGACTATAGCTTAACATCATGCGCTTCACAAGCGCTAGACCATCGCAAAAAGATATTCTCGTGAGCTTATAAAAATTTAAAAGTAGGTATTTCTTATAGATTTTAGTATTATTACATGTAGTGGTATTCATACATTTACATACATGTTTTGTCGAACAATGTTTGTGAATTACTTTCAGTTTTTCCCTAAATTGTGTTCCACGAGGCCTGAACAGGTGTTCCATGAACTACTGGAATAAGTAACCAATAGGCTCCCATGTGAATTAATCTCTCTAAAAAAAAATAAGTGTTCCGCTATAGACTTGAGAAACACTGCTGTATAAGGATTCTAAAGAAAAAAAATATAATTATGGAGATAATCAAAAAGTTTTTTTACTCCTTAACTACTGTCCAGCACATGACTCTAACCTCTTCACTGTGAAAGCCTACCTACACACTCAGTTCCCATTCTTGATTAGTGCTCAATAGCTTGAGCCAATGCAAAACTAGTTTAATGCAGAATTTATTGATTTATTTACTACTATTTCTGTTTTGGCCTCTGTTGATAAAAGTTAACAAGAGTTACTTCCCATCTCCCTGTCTACACGGGTGGGCGACAAACATTATGTTCACAGTGGTTTTTTTTTTTCTCTCAATGTAGGAAAACTACCTAAAAAATGTATTACGCATTTAATAATTATATAGCATCAATAGCCATAAATTGCCAACCACTGAAAATCGTTGATCATTTTTGCTATCTTGGCACCATCATATCCAAAGATGCTCGACTGGATAAAGACATTAACAACAGGATAGCCAAAGCAATGGGCACCATGTCACGTTTACAGAAAAGAGTGTGGGACAATACAGTGCTAACATTACTAAAGCCTTAGTCTACGGGACCTGTGTGATGAGCACTTTGCTATACGGAATTGAAACATGGTCAACCTACTCATGGCAGGAAAAAAAAAAGAAAAGCTTATTGTCGTCCAACCTGTGACTTCAGTTGTGTATCAAGAATTGGCCTCTTTAGTCCCACAAGAAGTTGCAAGGGTAAGAGATGGTCTCTTGAGACATAAAATGCCACAGACACACACAGATATACAATCTACGGAACGAACTGGCAATACTCAAAACTCTTTGCTTAGAGATCTCTTCCTATAATGAAAGCAGTTAGTCTTCTAAAAGAGGAAAATTGGGTGACATACATGTATCGAAACGAGAATGGCACTATGCATAACTGACAACCAGAGTTTCTTGCTATAAAATTACCATATTTTAATATTTTACGAATACTGAGATAAGGTTAATGTAACTTTTGTTTTTTAGTTCCCATGAAATGTTATAAGAATGATCAAGTCTTGCAATCAATTATGACCTCATTTGTAAGATAAGTAAAAATTTCGCTCTCTGACTTGGCGATCCGATAGGCTGATGCTGAAGAGCTCATCTGTTTCTTTGGCCAACGGTTAACGACGGTGTCGTGTGGCCACAACAATGACCCATCGTCTTTACTTTTCCCCTACTACCAATTACACTCAAAATTTGATGGACGTTCGACTGTTTGTTGAACCCCAGAAGTTAAAAATTCTCAATCTTCAACAGGATTCGAAATTCACGACTCCTATCGGCCACCAAAGCTTTAAAATAAACTCTAAAAGCACTTTGAGGATAAAAAGGGTCCTATCTCTAAGAACCCTTTTTAAATACATTAGTATCGTCTTAGTCGTGGTGTGAACTGGAAAAGCAAAGAAGAAATAAGGTTCAGTAACATCAAAGGCGAGCTTTAAAAAAACTAACTCTCCATTTCTATAACAAGTCCTGTGTGAAGCAGACGATATAGTATATAAGAAAAAACAATTCTGAATAGTAAAATTTAGACATATTCATACTGCGAATAGTAAAATTGCGACATATTCATACTGCGAAGTAGACAAAGAAGTTCTATGTGGAGTTCTATGGATAAATCACTACGCAGGATGGTAGACAAGGTAAGGTATTCACGGGGGAGAGGGGTGGAAGATTTGACCCATATACATTGTTTTGTTGTTTACATAATCTGTCTACACAATGGGACCTGCATGGTGAAGATTTACATGAAATTTGTGTAAAGTGTGCAGCTTATTTTTTTTTTAGAATGGATGCGGGAACCTATTTTTTTTTACTACTAGGGGTCCGGTTTCTTGTGGGTAAATCCTTCCTCATTTTTCATTGGATTAGAGTCGCATTGGCAAAAAGAAAAATGTTTGCTTTAGAAAAGGGTAGTAGATATATGTCGCACACAGACAAACACTCAAACAGACAACAAGCCTACTGGGGGCTGAGTTAAACAGGAAGAGTTAGGTTGAAGAATGATGGGTAGAAGCAGGAATCACGTGGTAGGAGAATTAATGGCAGACGAGAAGATAATAGTGGTGTTGTGTTTATTACAGTTTCTCCTATAAGCTTGCAAACTCTTCGGAGGGTGAACACTGGCTGGCCACTGCAACCTATGCGGCCGCAGTGGGCCCCGCACTTTCATAGGCCCCGCGCAAATTCTAGGTGTAAATTATTAAAATAAACCATTTTAACTTATTATTAAAGGGTTTCTGAAATTCTCATGAAATTTTAAAAAATATACGAAAAAGTCATGAAAATCTCCTGAAATTATTAAAATCTTCTGAAAACTGATGCAAACCTCCTTTAAAAAAAGACAAAATTGTCATTCCTGGGTGTCATTCAATTTGCAAAACGCCAATCCTACTAACAACTAAAATAAAACGGTATTGCCAGCTTTCATTTAATAGCAATGTAATGATAAGGCAAATTTTAACCAAAACAAGAAGTTTAAATTCTTAATTTACTTTAATAGTCACTGGTATACAAATATGGATCTAAATCTATCTAGACCTCTTTGCTAGTCGATAGTAAATCTAAAAGGCAAAGCTGAATGTTTATCAGCTTTTGTTGAAAAACTACTAGGCTCGTAAAGCTAATTTTACAGTGATTTTCTACTTAGTTAAGCATGAATAAAATGCAGAGACGAATTTATTTTCTAATATAAAATCGTAATTTTCACTTGGGCTATCCTTACCACAACCCAGAATAGGCCCCGCGCAATCAGTTTCGCATAGGGCCTCGCAATCTGTAGGACCGGCCCTGGGTGGATGGGTATTTCGAAAGCGGCTGTAACATTTTTCTAGAAAATTGACAGTTTATGCATACAAAGTTAAGTTCCTATTTCAGGCCTTGCGATCATTAGGGCAGATCATGAAAACATCTTTTTTTTTTTTTTGCCCACGGTTAACGAGGGTGTCATCTGACTAGCACAACGACCAACAGCCTTTATTTTCCCCCAAACTGATGTCAAGTAGAGCTGGGTGGACTCAGAGATGCCTGAAATTTTTAAAATCTCAGTCATCACCAGGACCAATCGTTTCGTAAGCCAAGCTTTACCACTCAGCTACCGCGCCTCCTTATGTATAAAAAAAATAACTATTAGCCTCAAAAAAATGAGAACTCTGGTTTGATCGTTATTTTTTTAATTCATCT
Organism: Biomphalaria pfeifferi; assembly: GCA_030265305.1. Classification (NCBI taxonomy): domain Eukaryota; kingdom Metazoa; phylum Mollusca; class Gastropoda; family Planorbidae; genus Biomphalaria; species Biomphalaria pfeifferi. Next base: position 69,801 of record JASAOG010000161.1, on the reverse strand, counting down.
TTCAAAAATTAAATGTGGCTTACGTCTTTTCATTTTGCACACGGCTTCAGCGGGAATTCCCGCACTCGACTCAAAAGTTTTCTTCGTATTTCTTCGAGTTGAATAAACAACCGTTCATAAACATTTTTGCGCACCATTTTAAGTTCGGAATCATAAAATGGACTGTTACGTGAAGAACTTGATTGTCAGCAAAAATCACTAGAAAGTTTCCTTGCAATATTATAGCAATACGTTGATTATGAGGAATATATGGAATGATAAACTATACTCGTGCATCAGTTTTGTAAGGACGAATTGTTTTTTTTTAAACTAGTTTAAATGCTGCTTGTTTTTATATAAGGTACCATCATGTTTAACAGTATGTCAAGGAGTACAACTTTCTAACATTTATGTGGTGTGGTTCGTGGTGATTTAGTGGTATAGCGCTTAGCTTCCAATCCTACGGGTCTCAAGTTTGAACCTCGGTTCTATTGGGGAACTTACATATAAGTTGGGTAAACAAAAGGTTAGAAACAAGCATGAGCAGAAAAAAATTTAACCATGCACGTTTATCAACACATAATAATGGAAACAGAAGATGCAGAATTGAAAGAATCGAGAAATCTGTTAGGAAGAACTTTTTAAAAGACTTTGGTTGACGGCAGATTTGCGTGAGCCGCTTGAGTCATGAAATGGGAATTCGTTTGAAGATCTGTGGTTCCTTGTGTCTTTTAATTGAATGTGATTTTATGAAGATTTTCAACCATTTCATTTATTTATGTCTCAAAAATGTTATTCGTTGAAAGAGAAATTTCGTACTAGAAAAAGTCCACGATGGACAGGAAACAGAGAGAGAGGTCTGATTCTAATGCTATTGATTTCAATGTAATTAGAAAGGATTTCCAGAGACAAGTCATTCTCAAATGTTTTTGATTACAACATACGAAACTTCTCAAGATTGGTCGTTTCTTTCAGGTTGTTAAATCTACAAACACCTTCCTTTTTTTTTTGGAAATGTTAATTTCGATGTCATGTTTGTAAAGATATCTATGGAAAGAGTATTTGATGTCTAGATCTAAAGCCAGAGCCCTAAAAATGTTAGCGACAGATTTCATACAACATCATATGATAGACTTCATATAACATTATATAACAGACTTCGTATAACATTATATAACAGAATTCATATAACATCATATAACAGACTTCATATAACATCATATAACAGACTTCATATAACAATATATAACAGACTTCATATAACGTGACTAACGTTGAATGTATAGATCTAATGATAACATGAAGACAATAAAAGAGAGATAGAGAAAGTAAGAGACAGAAAAATAGAGGGAAGAGAGAGAGAACGAAAGAGAGGGGAAAGACAAAGAGAGAGGAGGTCGAAAGAGAAAGAAAGAGAGAGGAGAGATAGAGAAAAAGGGAATAGAGAGAGAGAAACAAAGAGAGAGGAGGTCGAAAGAGAAAGAAAGAGAGAGGAGAGATAGAGAAAAAGGGAATAGAGAGAGAGAAACAAAGAGAGAGGAGAGAAAAAGCAGAGGGGAGAAAGAGAGACAGAGAGAGAAAGAGAGAGAGGGGAGAGAGGGGGAAAAGAAACGACAATACATTGAAAACTATGAATTAAGATGCATTATGTCAATGAATGAATAAGAGAGAACCAATGGATGAACACAAAATTCTGATAGGGACAGAGTGTCAGAGACTCTAAAACCAAAACGAAAATAACACATCTGTTGTTATGTTAGTATTGACTATAGACCTATCAACTTACATAGTAAATATGACTAGTTATACAAGTCCGATTGAATCACCACTTCATACTATCCACTATATGCACAGGTGATACCACCAAACTGAAATACACACACTCACAATTTATAAGTTCACCAGAACGAGTACTTAATTTCCAAACACGAGAAATAATATTCCTAGTAGTTTTGGTTGCTCAAGGCTTTACTACTCCCTAGGCTCTGTTCAACAATTTTATTCTGAGACCCTCCTTTCCTGTCTCACTTGTTGACATGGTCGTCCCTTCACTCTTGTCACTACCACCCCGCCCTGCCCAAGACATTCATGCGACCTGACAAACTTGCGGTATGTACGCCAGGACGGTATCGATACCGCGCTACGATGTTGCAACGCGCATAAACGAAATTAGAATTGCGTCTTTTAGGGACACTCCATTTAAGACATTATTTATTTTTTCTCGACTTCTGCACTTTATTTATGTACAGTGTACCAAAAATATTCCAGCAGAAAGCTCTTGACCAAAAGGAAGGATGTCTCCTAGTTGATAGCTACCTTTTCCAATAAACTAGATGATATCAGTCTTTATGCTCATTGAGCCACCCTGCCATGGCGAGGTCGGAGGCCGAGCTTTATTAAAGAGTCACTCATATTCCTTCAATGTACCACCAAAATAACGGTGGGCGAGGGACCCTACGAGAAGAACGGTGTGGAGTATAGGACAAGGATTAGCGAACTTTTCTTTCTTCGTTACAATGTGTAATGTAGGCCTACTCGGTCCTGAAGGTTTGGATCCTTTTTCCTATTCGCCGATCCATTTCAAAGTCTTATGAAAGCCTACACGTATGTATCAATATGAAGCAAGGGAAACAATAATCTAATCACAAAGACCCTAAATTTATGTGTCACAGTATTTTATATAACTAGCCCACAAATGACTAACCGCAACAGAGTCGATAAAAGAATCCTAATCGACCGCCTGGAGGACAATGGTTATGCTTGTCCTGGAAGTGGCAAAATATGTAAGCCACGGGAAATACTGTATTCCTCATTAAACTTCGGACGCGAAGACAAGTCTTTGTATTAACTGTCACAGACTCAAGGTACACGTGAATTAAAGAAATATAAAGGATTTGTATAGTTTCTCAAGATAATCTAAAGTCTTTATGAAGAGTAAACGCTAGATTTAAGAAATTCTTTCACTTGGGATCTTAATCTGACTGTCAAAAGGTTAGTTATAAAATAGTAAAGAAATAACTTAAAATGATAAATGGGGTGCAAGTTTGAACAGAAAATAAAATTGCTGGTTTGGCTTATATGTGTCTTTAAACTAGTGGCGTAGGTAGGGTGGGTATAGTGGTGGGGAGAATTTGAAAATCCCCCCGGGACCCACTTGAGGGGGGGGGGCATAATGAGTGTTTTTTACATTAAATATTAAATATTACGCAAAATGCAAGGGCCCCCCTAAGAGATCAAGCCCCCCCCCCCCAAATGATGGAAAATTCCTAGCTACACCCATGCTTTAAACGTCTGTACAGAAGAATTAAGTTTTCAGTGTTATGATACTTCTCTTAAAAAGTAAGGTTTCCAGTGATATGATACTTCTCTTAAAAAGTAAGATTTCCAGTGATATGATACCTCTGTTAAAAAAAAAAAAGATTTTTCAAAAAGCATACAGTAGGCCATCCAAAAGATTTAGATGATACAAGCAAAGATAAAGTTGATCATTGTCTACTTAAATTATGCATATTTTCCCAATTTCAGACACGTGACTAGAGGAACAACCAAGTTTAGCCAGATTTCTGCGTGGCAGTTAAGCAAAAAGAAACCCAGCAATTTTATGCTTGTTTAAACTTGTTCCCTTTTAATATTCTCTTTTGAAGGAACTCGTGTAACTTATAAGATAAGATTTGTTCAATAATCATTTCCACCCATTTCACAGTTCATGACTACATTATCGTTAGATATCTACAATTTTAAAAATAGATTTAACTCTTTCTTCATGGTAACTAGAGATGGATTAAGATATAGATTTAGTGTTTTTGTTACAGAAATTGCAATAACATCAGAAGGATTTTTTTTTCTAAAAATAGAGTAACTTTTCTATTTATAAATTGTTTATTTTATTTTATTCACCTTCAATCACGATTGTGTAACAGTACCCGAATATTCACTACATTAATACATGAAACGAATACGACTGCTGGGCAAAAGGTATCGATTGTTGATTTCGTAATTCAACCTCGCCTTCCTGCATGAGATCATTCATCCGTGGAGAAAAATAGAACGACTCTACATTATAACATTTTATATAGATTGTCGACCACGAACCCCCGTGGCCGGTTGGAGACACGATTTTTTTTAAACTCGAAGTGAAGGGGGCGCAATATATGTGGACTGGACACTGGCACGTCTCGTCTTTTCACGCTAGAAGCACTGGAAGTAGGTCAGCGCGCACCGATAGTCCAAGGGTTCCCTGGTTGTGACTGACAACGTCAACTGGAATTAATCATAAATAAACAACGCTTATATTAAAACGAACTAAAAAGTAGAAAAGGGGGGTGGGAAGCCTTGAGTATGTTGAGTATGAGAAAGAAAATAATTAATAAAGTTCCCCTTGCAGACCTTGTGGTCTATAGGGCAGATGATGTAAAGGTCATTAGTTTCTGTGGTGTACGGTTTACGAGGGTGTCATGTGGCCAGCACAACGATCAACCACCTTTACTATTACACAACTAATGTCAGTTACCCATTAGAGTTGTCTAGACTCAGAGGCGCCCAAAGATCCCGAAATTAAAAAAAAAAAAAAACAGGCTTCACCAGCACCCCTGGTTCTGAAGTCAAGCGCTTTACCGCTCAGCCACCGCGCCTCCTGAGTATGAGTAGTTAAAGTGAAATTCATACCCAATGCTTTTTTTTTCTTCTATTTCAACTTTTTAGTGTTTTTAAATAAATGCGGGTAAAACTTCCAATCGAAGGACTGTCTATCGCTACGGTAATCAGGTCACAAGGTTACCGGCTTGACGGTGTCAGCAGTACCATGTAGACGTTTATTAAAACGAGGCCGTCCATATTCTACCCTAACTGGGGCATTGTTTTTTTTATTCCTAACACATTTCTTGATTTTGATACAATTTTCTTTTTTTTCTGTCACAGAATTCCGTATCATACAAATTTTAAATGCAAATAAATAGGTAAAAACTGTCACGAATGTATTGTGATCAAACTTAAATTTGGTACATTTATTTTATTAACCTGACAACAAGAAAATCAACCCAAAAATTAGCTAATTAACTATTGCTGATAAATTACTTTGTGCGGTATCTCAAACAAAGGAAAGAAATAGTATTTGACTGAAGTGGTGGTATAAGCTGTATTAGTTCCCTATATATTAGACTGCCGTCTCAGGCTTAGTGAGCACAAACATGAACATGTTCATAGACTCTTCGCTAGCAAAGTGGTAAAGTGGTTACCGCCCCGCGTTGACTTGAGAAGGCTTTAACCCACAAGCTCAAATTCAATTCATTCCTTTTTTTTTTAATACATTTAAAAAAGCGATGACCCAGATACCCCGTTCTTTCTCTCCCTTTCCAAAAGGTCCAGACAAGTGATAGGATCATAGCGCATTGAGAACGCTAAATGTATGAAATTGCGCTAAACAAAAATAATTGGTTAAAAAATATGTCTAATCGCACAGATTTATTATTGTTAGCCTAGATATATTACAAATTTAATTACATAAATAACCTAAACTAATTGATACACATTAATACAAGCTTTGTTGTTTGTTTTTTAACCTTTTTTTAAAATTTTGCTTATTAGTTCATTTAAATGTAAGCATTTTATTTCTGAAACAGAGTTATCGCAAGACAGGATTAGATGCGATGTAAATTGTTCTACCTATTTCGGATGCTCTTTCAGAGTTGCTGACCCCCAACCGCATTACCACACGCTCCCATAACTTCCAAAACACACGCAAGTAGGCCTCCTTTTGTATTAAATTAATTTTTAAACGCTTTTTCATTATTTCACTGTATTTATCCGTCTATAAAATTTTGCCTACTCATCTGAAGACTTAACTGTTATCCAAGACTGAAAACCCTTCAGCAGCCTAATAACTGTCTACAAAATAGACTCATTCATCTGGGTATTTGGGACTAAAAATAAATCTTTTAATTCACGAGTCTGTGCAGACGTAATTATACCCTTCTAAAATGTCCGTCACGATTCAGAAGGTAAAGTTACGGAAACGCCTCTCTTGTGTGACAGCGAAGAATAAAACAAGTCTGGCTATTGTAGCGATTTCGTGAAACGGGTGTATTCGGCACCTTCGACATAGGGTCACGGAGGTCACGGCGTATTCCTTCGATAGTACTTTAGTGCATGTGCAATCCGGGGAATGGGGAGGGCGATGGTTTAGTATAACCCTTCCCAGGGCCGGTCTAAGGCCACTGCAACCTATGCGGTCGCAGTGGGCCCGCGCTTCCATAGGCCCCGCGCTAATTCTAGGTGTACTTTTTAAATGGCAGAATATATACGGAGAAGTCATGGAAATCTACTGAATTTATTACAATCTTCTGAAAACTCAAAAAAATCTTCTGAAAAATAGTCAAAATTGTCATTTTGGGTGTCATTCATTGCGTAAAACGCCAATCCTATGCGCGATAAAAGAAAAAGGGCATTGTCAGCTTTCATGTAATAATCGGGCGAATTAGCACCTTAATCGGAAGTTGCAATTCTTTATTTACTTTTATAGTCACTGGCATATAAATATGCTATAGGTGCAAGGCTCGTAAATTAAAGTTAATTTGATCGCAATTTTGTTCTTAGTAAAGAATGAATAAAATTCAAAGTTGAATTTTTTTTCTAATACAAAATCTTAATTTTCACTTATTACCCTTATTCCCACCCAGACTAGGCCCCGCGCAATCAGTTTCGCATAGGGCCCCGCAATTGTTAGGACCGGCCTTGACCCTCCCCTCCCCACGCAGCAAAACCGGTACCTCCCTTTTTACACCTCCACGCAGTAGGCCGTATCGGACTACTTAGACTCCGAATTCTGGTTGAAGATACCGATACACATTCTGGGCCTTATATTTATCACATAACAGTACAGCTACACCATGACCCACAGTACTTTTAGTACCAGTACCTCATCGTTTCTTCTCCTAACAGTGCATCTACAACATAATTGCAGGCCTTCTTGATGTGCAACCTTTTTATCCAACAGCTCTTTAGGAATGTTTTTGATTCTCCCGCCGCGACCCCATTGACCCGATCGACCTTGATTTTTTTTTTCATTACATCCGAATCGATCCACGGCTGCCAGAGTAATTGAGTATTAAAAACTTTTATATTATCTTATGTTATATAATACAGACGTTACTGCAAAAAGATGATTACGTCCTACGCGTCATGCATTTAGTCATGCATTTTAACCAAATAACCAATGACCTAAATTCTGCCAAGTCACTGGTTTTCCTGGCTAGCTCAGGCAACACATTCCATGCTCTAATTGCACTAGGGAAGAAGGAGCATTTGTACAAATTTGTCCTAGCATATGGAACGAGGAATGTGCCTTTATCTTTGAACTTATATTGTGAAAATAATTTTGATATTGTGCGAATTTAGGACATAATTACTTTGGGTAAATAGTGCAGAGAGGTACTAATGCTTGCATGACCGTAATGACGTAAAGTAAGTTGACCTCTGTAGTTGTGGATAGTTTAAACGCCGTTCTCAAATTTTTAATTTTACCTATTGTGATGATTTAGTCAACTTAAATATCCTAGTTACAATATATATATAAGTTCTACGTGAAAATCTAGGTTTAGATGACTAAGATGCAACAATGAGGTTAAAAACAGCTTCATTGTAAAAGATATACTGGGTATTCTAATGTTCATAAAAAAGTGGTTAACAAGGAGGATAGATTTAATTCATTAGCCGGTCTTCATAGTCCCACAGGTCATGATTTATTTAAGTTTTTAAAGTACTGGTACTTTCAGATATGAAAATTATTACCTCTAGATAAAACCTTCTGGAGAACAGCAGGAAATGGCTGCGGGTGGGCTCAAACATGGGACCGTAACGACTACAGCCCGGATCGAAGAGCACACGACCAACCAGCCTAACAGTAGGCCTACAGATTATAAATAATTGTCAAGGCAAAGATAAGTGGATTATATCAAAGAAAGGTTTAATCCTACCTAGTTTGTTATTTTTTTTAAAGTTATTTACTAATTTATTTATACATTTTTATTTTAGTCATGGCTCGTCTGCCCGGGCGCCCCTGACAGTCTATAAAGTTAATTTATGAAGTAATTACCAAAAGAACAAATAATGACAATATGATTACGTATACTAGTTAACAACATGGAGGCTCGAGACCTAAAGTTTGAATTCAGGCTCAGTAACTTTTTATTATTTTTTTTTTTGTACTTTCTCCTTATTCCGTCTCCTCCTTGACTTTGAAAAGGCAGCACAGAAACCTTCTCCCAGATCCACCTCCCCTCCTCCCAACTGGTCCACATAAAAGTGATGAAAGTTGACGTGAACAAAAACAAATTAAAATATTTGCAATCGCACCGATTTATCTAGACTCTAGATCTATTAAAAATCAATTACACTATTAATTTTTAAAATTATACTATTTCACTCAATACAACATTTAATTATTTATTTTTTTTTGCTCCCTACATAACAGGGTCTCCAATTTTTAGAAACAGAAAGGGGATACAACTCAAAGTATTAGAAGTTATCGAAAAATAGAGTTACTTAACTTTGATAATTGAATGTTTCGGTACTTAGGCCACTGAAATTATTTTTTTTCTCTATAAACTGGTACCAGGTACCAAACCACCCTAACCCAAAATCGCATTAGAAGCTCTCTTTACTATAAGACGTTAAGATGCTTGCTTATTTATTAAACACTTAGTAATTTGTTCGAGTTAGCCAATGCCAAGTACCAGTATCTCAATTTAAAAAAAGAATACATCCCATAAGTAAAATAACTAACACAAACTGACAACAGTAAGTCCAAGTTGAAAGACTTTTTTTTTTTATTGACTTGGTCATTGAAGTCAACATGCACATCAATTCAACTAGTTTTACAGAGAAGCTCACATTCAAATTGATTTCTCTGATACAAAATACATTGTTCTGATACATACAGTGCTGGTAAAGAAATGAATTATGCTAATGACCACATCATTTGTTTAAAAACAAATACAATTATTCAAGGTTTTTAACAAATGACATTGGTAACAAATTCTGACAAAATAAATTTACCATTTTCATTATTTTACACTTCAGTTTTCTAAATTTAGTTTAAAAAAAGAAAATCTGTTTTATGACACCTGAATATTAATTTCGTAATTTCAGCCAAATCTTCTTATCTTATAAAATACAGACGTTACTTCAAAAAAGAAGATGATTACGTCCTACGCGTTATGCATTCAGTCATGCATATTAACCAATGACCTAAATTTTGCCAAGTCACTGGTTTTCCTGACTAGCTCAGGCAACCCATTCCATGCTCTAATAGTGCTAGGGAAGAAGGAGTATTTGTACAAATATTATTTTTAAGGTTATACTTTGTTGTTTAAAAGAAGTTTTATATATATTTATGTCAAATCAACAGTGTGGAGCTACTGAGAAGAACAGCTGGCCACATTTCCATGGTATAGACCACAGAAGACCCAACAGTTCAGTAAAGAAAAGGTGTCTAGTTTTCAAAAAGCTATTGTTCAAAGAATAAATTTAACTTGGCTACACAGACCTAGCAGTAACCAATATATTATGTTATATACCTAATGCACGAGATATTAAATCTAAAATTTTGACAAAAAAGCTAATACTATATATATAAACTAATTGTTTTATGCAAAAAATGTACTAAGCTTAGGCGTGTGGAGATTTAGGCTGTTATATAAGCTTGTCTTCGAGTCTGAAGATTAATGGAGGAATGCAGTACTTCCTATTGCTACACAGCCCCAGCTGTGATCTACATATTGTGCCACACCCAGCTCAGACATAACTATTGCCCACCAGTGGTTAATTTAGACTTTTTCTTATGAATGTACATTATTTATGTATATTATTTATTGATTTGGCAATAATATTAACATAATGAAATAGCTTGCCCAGTGTATTCTGAGCTAACATTCAACAACCACTAAGGAGTTGCAATGCAGAGCACTCAGTCCCCTTGATGACAAAAGTGGTCATAATCATATTCCAATGGACAAACTGTGGTTAACAAGTGGATGTGTCACTGACAGATGTATATCCACAAGACTATTTATCAAGGGGAGTCAAGAAGTTCAAATCCCAATTCAGGCTGAGTTTGCTAAGTGCCTAAAGGCAGAACAGAAACCTTCCAGGCACTCTCTCATCCCACATTTACACATAAATGATTGGTCCTGAGCACAATGTGCAAACTATTGCTTGAAAGATGGGCTTTATAGAAGCAATTTTTAAGACAAATACTCCTTAATATTTTCTAGTAAACTGGTAAAATGTAATAGTAGTTCTTGCAGCAGTATTTACATCATTTACATATCATACATAAAATTCCCATTTTAATTTTAGACTCCTAAAATGGATGAGGTAACAACTAGCTAGTGAGTCAGAAGTTGCAGTAAGGTAGAAATGTTGGTTTCATCTTTGGCTGATACTTCGACAAACTTCATTCCTTGGAGTGAGGCCAACACTTCCCCAGCCTGGAAATAAAAACAAGAAATAATATAAAATATACACCAACATTTAGAATAAGATTAACTATCTTATAAATCAAACGTATTATTACATATTATATTATAATGTATAAAGAATTAAAAATAAGTGTTTTGAGGATTTTAAGAAAATTTCTTTTGTCTTATTATGAAAATTGCTTGATTGAAACAAGAAAATAGTTAAGGCGCTAAAGTTCTTGGATATTGATTTTAATTTTTTTGTCTAACTATGGAGACACAAACTATAACAACAGCAAGTATTGCCTGCATAATGTGGAAATCAGGGTCAACATATGTCTATCTAGGTAGGTATTTATATATGTGTTTGTATATTGTATTTAATGTGTACGTATATCATTTTTTTGTAACAACTGGGTTAAAAAGTCTTTTTAGTCATTTGGAGGGATCAAGATAGCTTAATGTAGCAACAGAGGCTCTTGAAGTCTACATAATGCTTTTTATATACTTGTATCATTTCATAAATTTGTTAGGAATACATTTTGAATAAAAGAATAATTTATTTATTTATATAAATACTATTTTAACAGCAAGAACATAAGTGACTTCCACTGTTTGTATTAAAAATACATTCAATATTGTTATAAACCTGGTGGCACAGAGAGGGGTAGTGGTGTGTGTGTAGTCAGCCGACGCAAATCGCCCCAGCCCAGCGCTAGACAAGCGGTCAACCGTGAAGAGTTACAATGGTCAGCCGAGTCGAGTGTCAACAGGACGGTTCACGAAAGGAGGTTCACGACAAGAGTTCAGAACATGGTCGACTACAGCACAGTTCAGCGGTGTGGTTCTGTACAGAGCATTACGACGGTTCAGTGCGGAGTACTGTCAAGTACAGTTGAGACGAACGGCGTCTTGATCTTGGTCTGTGATCGAGTCCGACACATTGAGCCTAGTGTGTGAAGTCAGTCCTGAACTGTTGAACCCAGTGCAAGCCCAGAACGAGACGGAGAGGCCAGTGCAAGAGTTGATACGTCAGTACGGAGTTATCAGAGAGATATTTGTACAGTCTTGTGTTACGTGCTGCCAATTGTACAGTATTGGGTGTTATTTATTCAACTATTAAAGTGTTACGTTACTTTGGAGCCCTGAGTTGTCAAGTTCTTTAAGTTGGTGGTGTATGGTGCAGTTTGCAGAGAGCCTGGATAGGGAGTTTCGTAACAACTGGTGTCAGAAGTGGGATCGGATCGGAATCGGATTGGATCGGATCTACTATGGCTTGTCTGAAACTGCTGTACGAACTTTAATTTAGAGAACTGAAGCACGAACTTTAATTTAGAGAACTGAAGCACGAACTCTGTGATCGAGATCTGAACACGAGCGGAAATAAAGAAACCTTACAGGCACGCCTCCAAGAGTGCATAGTTGAAGAAGAGGAAGATCCGGACACATCTTTTTGAAGTCGAACCGGAGTTGCTAGAACAGATGGCAGCTATGCAGGGACAGATGGCAGCTATGCAGGGACAGATCGCCAGTAGCAAACAGGAGCAGATGGCAGCTGTTCGTGAGGAGATCGGTTCTATGCGAGAACAGATGAGCTCGGGGCAAGAAAACATCAATTCCAAGATAGATGCCATGAACACCAAGATAGCCGCCATGAACCAACGCATACCTGCTGTGGAGGAGAGAATCATCAATACAGACGTTCGTTCAGGTGCTAAAACCAGTGAGAGGAGCCTTGGTGGTGATCATGAGAACCCATTGAAACCTGACGAAGCCGTTGAGAGACATATGCAAGTCGAGAGATACCAGCCAGGTCCGGACCTAACAGACGTTGGTCCAGCTGCCAAGAGTGGAGATGAAAGTCCTGATGGTGGTCAAGAGAATCCAAGGAAGCCTGACGTTGAAGTTGATGGACATTTGCATGATGAAAGTCATCGATCGACCAGGTCTGAAACCAACAGGCGATTGGCCCGATACTGAGACGAGAGAGAGAGGTCCTGATGGTGGTGAAGAAAGCCAAATGGAGCCTGAAGCCGAAGGACCTTTGCACGAGGAGTGTTACCAACCTGCCCCATAAGCATTCCCTCCAGACCAGGCTGAAGATGATGATCTGTCCCACAATTCCCTGTCCTGTGGATTTGAAGCCCATCCCAGTCCTTCTTCGCAAAGCCCTATGAAGCCACCTCTTTGGTCAACAAACTTGGTAATCCCTGCCCTTACTTCCTATACCTCTCCATGTGTCAGGTGGCTGTCCTCAGTACCGACAGACAAGAGAGCGATGCAACCACAACGCCACTGCAACAAGAAGACGATCAACTGGAGGAAAAGAAGAAGGCGATGTTTGCGTAGTTCAATGTGCATGGTGATTCTACCAAGAAATAACTGCAGCCACATGACTACCAACTGGCGGAGAAGAAGAAGAAGGCTACTTTTGTTGAGTGCAACATGGATGACGATGCGACAACGACGTCGATGCAACCAGATGAAGGCTAACTGGAGGAGAAGAAGAAAACGTTTTCTAAATTTAACATGGATGGCGATGAACGCAAGATGTCCACAGACATGCCTACCCCAAGACCCAGAATGTGGAACACTCAGGTTGAAAATGTGGAATTTTGGGCCCCAATGTGGAACATAAACGCGTTTATGTTGGTCAGCCATACTGTACACAATATAAATAAAACTTCAATTATATTAATTATTACTTTAATAACAATACTAGTTTGCTTCTTATAAATTAGATGTAAATAGTATAATTAAATGTAAGAAAACCTTTAATTCATAATTATGTTCTTTGTTTGAAATCAATAGTTCCTATATGATGAATTCTAAAAAAAAATGTATTCTAATGACTGGACTCATATGTTATTAGTCTAGATATATTTTTATTTGTTATTACTACTAGATCTAAATCTAATGACTAGATCTAGATTATTCTAGATTTTAGATTACTTGATTATCTATCCTTTTCTAGGGCTTTACTCTAGTCACTCTAGATGTTGTCTCTAGTTCTAGATCTAAAATAATTTAAGAGTCTACTAGTCTAGACTTAAGACTAAGGATTGCAGTATTTCATGTGGCTATGCAGGCCTAGCTGTGATGTACATATTTAGCATTATACCTTCATGAAAAAGATTTTATCCTGCACTTATTCTAAACTTCATCTAATTGATCTGATTGTTTTGTAAAGTGTCAATTTAATTATTCAAAGCCTCAAGAATAAAAAACATTTCCGTAAAAAAAAAAATTCCTTTAGTTCAGTGTCCTATGGATATGGGACTGCACTGCAGTTCACACAATAATATAAAAAAACTACTTATTAATTGTTTTAAATTTTTTTCCACTTGTGTACATATTAAATAGATTTTTTCTCTTTCAAAAAAAAAGTACACATTTTTTTTGGACAAAAAATCTAAAACCGTTTCATAAATGTGTTAAAAATATGGCAAATAGCTATTCCCCTTATTAAATGTAGCCTCCCTAGTTTTTTACAATTAATAGTGAATAGTTGTAAAAATAGTGTATTTTTATGAAAAAACTGCTTGCATAGTTGATTTTAAAAATTAAATTTTCGCTTTTCAGAAAATAAAAAAGTAGCTGTTGCATAAGAACTTTGAAAGGTCTAAAATATCATGTTAAATTTTCAATATCTTTTCTAGTTTACAAGATCTAAACGGGATGGACAGACGGACGGAGAGACAGAGCACACATTACTGATAGCGTCTTTCCCCTTTTGGGGGGCCACTAAAAATGATAATTTTTTTTTTTAAATTGATTCTTTTGAAGCTGAAGATATTTGTGAGGTACATGAAATGTGATGGTGAAAGAGAAGTAACTTACAGTTCTGTGCACCTCTCTGTGTTTTTCATCATCACTCTTGTTACCAACAAGAATTAGGGTTGCTGCCCCTACCAGCATTGACTTGACAACTTTCAGCCAGGCTTTAGCTTCAATAAAACTACTCTGAAAATAAACAAAAGAGTTAACAAAATTATTGCTTACACATTGTGTCCTATTTAGAGCTAATGAGCTACACACCAGACCACTCAAAAGTTGTTAAGACAAATAACTACTGCCCTGTAAGGTTAACACAACACCAAAACATTGTCAAATGTGGATAGTGACTAGGGCAACAGCTTGCTGGCCATCATTTATATTAAAAGTGGTGTCAGGAGTGGTTTAAAAATTTGGACAGTCAGTTGTGTTGTAGTGTGATTGTGTATTTGTGCTTGTCATGACAAAATTTTTAAACACAGTACAAACTTCATTATGATTTTTTGAGATCGGATTTGCCATTTGCCTACATGCAAAAATGGAAATGTGTATTCCCAGACCAGGAAATGTGTATTTTAAGGAGCAAATGTGTATTTTCCTAACTATAAAATAATATACTCAGAAAAGACTAAAATCATTCAAACATGTAACATACATGAAATGCAGAAATCCTAAAAATTAACATAGCATAAAGTTATACAAGACATTCTGCACATTTGTCAAATTATTTACACTATTAGTCTTTGTCATAGACTATTCTAGAATATGTTAGAATGATGCTGTTCTTGTCAATAATTATTTACACTATTAGTCTTTGTCATAGACTATTCTAGAATATGTTAGAATGATGCTGTTCTTGTCACTTGCCAATGATCATGTAACATGGAAACAGAGGAATTTTATTTTTTAGTCTCGAAAACACTTTTGCATACTTAACACTTTTTCCAGTTAACAAAAAAAAATCCTGAAATACTCATTATGTAGATCTGGATACCATACATATGTTAAATGTATATCAAAGAAAAACTTAAAAATTGTGTTATAATCACATGTTTGTAAGTTTCTTCTCTTTTTTATTACTTTACATTCTTTAAACTCTTCCTGATCCCACTGGGGAGTGGCAGCACTTTCATAGACCCCAGTTAGATAAGGGGGTGAGAAATTTTTGTTTGTTTTAGGGTGCGCCACTGGTAAAAGTTTGTGAATTACTATCATCATCTTTAAGCACCTGTAGATCTTGAAGGAAATTTTCATTCTTCCCTTGGATATAACACTGCTCATTAAGTTTCAATCAAATAGTTTATTTATTGATTGCTGTAACTTACATGATCTGTAATATCATAAACCACCAAGACAAAGTTGGAGAAGCTTGCATGTAGAGCATCAACATGATCCTGAATGGTGGTACACATGCTGGGGTCCAGGAAGATGTCATTGGTGTCGAGGAACTGCAGAACCAGCTTCTTTGAGACATGAAAGCTGTTGGGTTTGTCCACCAAAGCTTGGGATCTCTCAACTGAAATAAGCATTATAAAGATTTATTATATAGATACTAGAGAATGTAAAAAATTGCAGTATCTTTACGCTTTGACTAGAGAATTGCACAAAATGTGCCTTAAACGCAAAAAGTTATTAATGCTGAGTAAAGGAGAAACTAAAAAAAAAAAACTTGCAATATACTGGAACAAACTAGTGAAACATGACTAGTTTGTGTTTTGCAATAGACCAAGCATAATTATGACTCACTAGACATGTGCAAACAAATACCTTGCAATAGACAGACACATGCCCAAGTAACAGGAATACCAGAGGCCAGATTTACCTAATGGCAACATAAGCTTTAGATTAAGGACCCAAAGAAACATTTAGCACTGACAATATCTGGAAGGCCACAAATCCCACAAAGATCCGGGCCTCTTTAAGTCTAAATGTAGCACTGGAAATACTGTGCAAATCCAAAACACATCCACAAGCAGCAGTGAAATGCCTTGCAAAACCCACAGTCCCTTTTAATTACATCAATGTTCTTCATCTAGCAATAATGATAATAATATATAATATTAGTAATAGTTATAAAACTTGCTTAGAGATAGAACTGCAAAACCAAACCTGGTTAAAAAGAAATCTATTCATACCTACCAATACATATTCTTGACGATTCTGATATTGTTTAAAGGTGTTTGTATTTTCTTAACATGAAAATAAGGACTTCTTTGCTTACCTCCGTGAGTACAGTAGTATTCCTCCAAGAAGCTGGCATTCCTGAACCTCCTGAGAATGGAGCTCTTTCCCACTCCACATTCTCCCACCACTGTCACTGTGACTGCTGGGATAGGTTCAAATTCTTCTATGATTGGAGTTTTTTTTGATCTGGTGACAAAAAAAAGAGCTTGTCAGGTTAGTGAAAAGAAAGTCTGTCACAACACATAGAGAAGATATATACCTGAAAATCTCCAGATAGACCAGAGTTGTTTGTTAACACACAGAGATACCAGACTTTCAGCAAAAGAAAGGCATGACAGACCCAAGCCTGAAGTATAAAAATGATTGGCTTTCATTCAGATGTTTACTACAATAGCATAATATTCTGTTAACAAGTTCTTCACCGAAATCAAATAGGATACTGTGCTCATCAATTATTAAATTATTATTGCTATTCATCTTATTTGTCTGATCTATCACTGGATTGTATTCTAATATACTTGTCTCTGAACTCAATAATACCAGTCATACAAACAAAAAAAAACAAGTAGCCTAATGCAAGTACTAATGCAGAGAAAATCTGAAGAGAATTTTCATTCTTCCTCCTGGACCCCACCATGTTTAACAATTCTCATTTCATTTCAATACACAGTTTCTTTGTTAATTGATTGCTCTAATTTACATGATTCTTTACATCCTTATCTCCCATGACAAAACTAGAAGCTTGACTTGTACAAGTTTGTTAATACTGACTTTTTTCCTCACCAATGTCATGTCATGTTTTGTCCTCCTTTATAGCAGTGACACCCTTACCTTAGTTAGGACCTGCAGGTGATTGGTAACTGTTGGTAAATTAGTGGCAGTAAACAAAGAGGTAATACAAAACAAAAAGTTCCCTTTCATTTCTTGTAATCTATTGGCAGAAGATGTAAAGCTTAATTTGCTTCTATCGCTTACTGTTAATCATAGTTATGGCAGGTGAAATGTTACCAGCACAGCGCCCAACAGTGTTGAGTCCAAATCACGATTAAAATAGATCTGAGTCCACCCAACTTGGCAGTAATGGGTACATTAGTTGGGAAACTAAAGGCGATTGGTCATACAGTACAGTTATTATTTTTTGATTAAATTACAAGTTTTGAAATTAAATATAATGAATTAATATATTATTAAAAATTGGCTTCGTAATTTAAAACTAAAACTGAATATTAATAGGCATATTCCTATACTATACACTAGTACAGAGTATAGTCAGACTTACCGTTTCTTCTTTCCTTTAAGATTTCGTGTATGTGTTTCCAAAATCATTTTGATAAGCGATGTTTGGTTCCAATACAAACCGAGGCACTGGACACCGGAGCTGTGCTGTTATCTTTCGCTTCAATCGTGTCAGCTTACAACACGTTAGTTGACCCTCTATTTAGGCCAGAATTGGATCTAGTAGTACTTGATCATAAATAAGTAATTTGAGACTATCTAGAAGTTCTGTTTGAAAAGTTGACGACTGTCACTGTGTCCATCCATGCATATTATAATGCATTTACAGTTCGAATTATTCGTTTTCAAAAGAAACTTGTGCTGACTAAAGCGGTGTCCACTGTGAGTGCCCACTGAGCAAGGAATATGGTGAATATCTTCCATCAAAAATAAAACTACGTTTTAATACTTCGAATTAAAGGCTAACCAGATTTAGCAACAAGCTTTGGAAAACGTCGGGAGTTTCAAAGTCAGAAGGAGTCTTTTATAGGTCTACAACTGTAGAGATACGTTTAGGGACTTTTTATCTTAGCCCCTCCCTTTGTGAATGTAACAGTAGCTCGCGTTGCCCCCTACCCCCATATCTCTCCTCTCTCTCTCTTGTCCACACACACACACATGAAACTTTTTTCTCCGATCACTCGTGCGCACAGCAGACGATCTCTTGGTTGGTTGGTCAGCCGACACGAAGGTCAATGCCTTCACTAGCGTTTGCACTCTACCACCTCTTTCACCCCCTTTCTCTATCTCTCTCTTCTATTTGGACACTTGGGGCTAATTAAAAACACATTGGCTGGCCTTGTAATATATGTAATGACAACATACATAATATAGAATCAGGGCCGGATATATGTATGTGGAGGCCCTAAGGCAGAATTTTTGTGGAAGCCCCTACACTTTACTGGAAGCTTAAATAAAAATCCATTTCAAAACACTTATCAATAAGCCATATTTTAAAAGAAGGAAATAAAGTGAAAGTAAATTGTATCTAATTTTACTGGTATCTGGAAATTTAGGCACTTTTTGACAAGACGGAAAATTAGGCACTCTTTAATTAGGGTCCTTAATTTTAAAATAAATTTTAAAATGTTAACGTATATTTTATCCTTAGGCTATTGTGGAGGCCCCTTTCTAGTGGAGTCTGCCCTGCCTTAATTCCTGCCCTGTATAGAATTATAGATAGATAGACCTACTTACTGACAGGCTAACCTATTTAGCCTTTGTGTTCCAAAAACAAATTACTTTACGTCTAAACATTAAAATAATGATTAGATCATTTAGACTAATACTAGTTGTTACAAAGCATTTAACAAATCATTCCTGTCTGGAGGGGAATCTTGAACACGTTATATTTCTCCAATTGTCTCGGATCAGGTTGAAGCTTTGCACATTATTCATTGTCAATGACAACACACGAATCAATCGAAAAATTAACTCAATATAAGATTTGTTTGTAGAAAAGATTTTTTTAATTAACTTGTTTCACTTTCTATATTAAATTAATATTGTTAATTCAGTTTAAGTTATCCCAAATCGTGGTCTGCACAAGGAAAGACTGTTCTTGTTATGTTTTTCATGCCTTTTGAGTTTAGTTTTTATGCTCATTGCTATGTAGCGTTTTCTATTTGTATAACAGCCTACAATGCGTACATCCATCCATCCCATTGGCATTACAGCCAATAGTAGGCTCTGGCCAGCTTCAACGCATCCCTTCATTCAGATATGTTCTGAGCCTTTCGTCTCCACGCTCTAACACCAAGCTGTTATAGATCTACATTCACATCATCAATCCATCGCATTCGGAGTCTGCCTTTTGCGTCGCCTGATTTTTTTTTTTTTTTTTTTTTTTTTTGCCTGTATACAATTTCTACAACACATATATGGTATAGAATGTGTTTCCGTTTTCAATAGCGAGGTACTGCATCTGCATCAATATCTCTTTGAAAACGGGCTTGGAGGGGGTGGGGGTCTAGACCAAGAACTACCAATTTTATTTGTTTTCACGGCTCTGAAAGTATGCTCTTCAAGAAACTCGGAAACACGTGACAGGACACGTGACAGGACACAGGAAACAAAAAAAGATGAAGAAAATACAAAACAATTAGAACAGACAATCCGCGAGAGTAAAACGTATCCTTGTAAGAAGGTCGCTAGGGGGCACTGATGCTGATTATTCTCACGACTTATAACTGCTCCAGTCTAAATCTCACGAAAGTCACGCCCTGTCTACCCCCTCTGCTGTTCTTAGCAGCTTGGCGAAGACTCAGGCGATCATTCACCCACATTCTGTCTTCCTTTTTTTTTTCTTCCACCTTACAATGTGCCTTGTAGGATTGTTTTTGAACAAACTTCTATTTGTAGTGCATTTTTTCTGCATTATTTATCAATTTCATTTAATCTCCAGACCCCATTTTTTTGCACATCGAAGCTACCATTTTCAATTTTTCACCAATGACTCGTCGACAGACTTTCTCCATTCCTCTGTCTTTTGCCTTAAGTTAGAACCTCTTTCAATGGCAGGCCCGTCCATTCTTTTCATGTTGTCCTCCCATCGCTTTCTCTGTGTGTCTCTTCTTCTTTTTCCTGGTACTGCATTAACTTCTTTAAAAATATGATCAAGATGAGAACGTGTCAACTATCTGGATTTGTTCACTCTTCATGAGAAAATAATCCTCTTTTTTTTTTTTTTTTTCTCTTTTCCTCACTTTGACTCAACATATTTTCCTTTCTCTCGTTCTTTCTTTCTTTCTCTCTTTCCCTTTATTTTTTTCTCTTGTACTCTCTTTGATTTCCTTTAACCTTCTCATAATCTCTCTCATTCTCTCTGTTGTCTCTTATTCTTTTTTATTCTCTCTCTCTCTCTTGTTTGTTTTTTTTTTCTTGTTTCTCTTTCATTTCTCTCGTTCTGTTTCATTCTTTCCCTCTTTCTATCTATGTTAAGTGTGTATTTATTAGAACACATGTTTGCATGCAGTCGTACCTAAGTTCACACTGACACAGGCGGACTCCATGATGAGATACTGCCAGTAGAGCTACATGTTGACTGACTATCGCCTGTCATGATGCACATAGACAAACATTGTCACTTTTATCCTTGACACTCTTCTCTCCCCTCGTACCATGAGGAGCAACCAGCCACCCAATTTATTAGAATGATCAATCTAGGAAGATTTTTTATTTTATTTCGAAATGTGTGTGTGTGTGTGTGTGACTGTGTGTGTGTGAGAGAGACTGTGTGTGTGTGTGACTGTGTGTACGAAATAAATAGACAGAACAGCAGACAAAACAAAAAGAATGCACGTATCCTTGAAACAAATGTATTCATAACATCAGTAAATATATACCATCAGAAAGAGAACTTAACTAGATCCCGGCAGATAGTAACATTGTCTGCGTTGGTTATAGTAAAATATGTAGGTCACGGCTAGGTATATTCTTAACATTAGCACTGCCAAGCGCATGTTGAAGCCAGTTCTCATTCTGTTTTTCCATTCTCTCACTCTTGAGACATAGAGTGAACGAAATAGTTTGGTGCTGTTTTCAAAGGCGATTCGATGGTGACCTCCGTAATATCGAAGGCGGCGATTCGATGGTTGTCTTTTTTTTACTGTGTTTTACTGAATGCTGTGTTGCCCCTGTAAATGTTAAAGTTAATTGGCCCTGTTGATTTGAAGTATAATTATTTGCGTCGCTGCTAAAATGTCCATAGCACATCAAAACTTCTTGTTCCTTGTCTTTAGAAGAAACTGGACTTGGTCCAGAGCTGGAACTTAGTTTGAGGCTTGGACCGCAGTTGTCTGTTAATGGACCTCATTCACCAATCGTAAACAAAAAACATTTAGTCACGTGATAATATTGCTAAAACAACGGGAAAAAAAACTGTCACGTGATAGCCATTGTGTATTAAAAATTAGATCGTAATTTGTATAGAAGAGAAGAGATAGAGAATCACGTGGCTAATAGATGTTTGTTTACGATTGGTGAATGAGGTCCATTGTGGCTGATTCACGTTTAGGTTAATGTCCGGTGCGGTGAGGCCATGTTGCTCACGGCGTTAGAATCCGAGTGATGAGGTGCGCTTGCATGTTAACGAAATTAAGGCTTAATGCTGTTTGCTTTAGATTTTACCCTTTACCTATCCCTTAGTCTGTTGGACCGTTGGGGCATCATACAAGATTCGTTGACCGTCTTTCTCCATTCCTCTATAGATTTACATGTTGCTAAACTATAACTTGAATGCTCATCATCGCTCATCTTATGTAAATATTCATTAAATCTTTTAACGCGTTGCCCAGCCATTTAACGTTGGTACTTACGGAAGTCATTTTTATTGTTTTGTTTTTTTACCAGACTTTCAGGGGGAGGGGGGAGGCAGACGAGCAAAGGCTTAAAATAGAACCCTGACAAGCGCATGTTTTTAGATCTAGTATCAATATACCTGTGTGTGTCTTTACCCATAGACAGTCATAGTATGAGTATAAGACTTAACTATCATTGTATCGCCTTTGACCTTTAACCTCTCCCTTCCAAGCCACTCTCGTCTTATCTTCCGTGTTCGGAACTATTATATTTGAATGTACTTTAATGGTGTTTACTAAAGATATAATATATCCGTGAACCCAAACATGGGGATCCTATCAAACAGGATCTTGTTGGGGAGTCTATGTTTTATTAGTACACAGTATTTGAGTTCAACTTTACTTATAATTTGTATTGAACAAAGAAAAAACAGTAACATCTAAAAATAAATTCACCGATCCCTTTTATTTCAAACTTTGATTAATTGGGACATCCTTTTAATTAATCTAAATCTCGGGTGCTGCATGCGAAAGTGAAATTAAGCATGTCTTAATTTAGGCCTAAAATATTTGGGTCATCATTCCTCTTTGGGGGGGGGGGGGGGAGGAGGGGCAAAACTTGCAGCAGCTATATTAATATTCACAGTGTTAAGAATTCTAA
The DNA here is from genome assembly GCA_030265305.1 of Biomphalaria pfeifferi. Taxonomy (NCBI): domain Eukaryota; kingdom Metazoa; phylum Mollusca; class Gastropoda; family Planorbidae; genus Biomphalaria; species Biomphalaria pfeifferi. Next base: position 47,176 of record JASAOG010000161.1, on the reverse strand, counting down.
AGAAATGTAAACAAATCAATTATGATCCTAAGACCTTCTTCATGGGATCCTCGCTGAACGTGCAGCGAGGTGTACGAGAGATGCAAAATTTGGAAGGAATGGAAAGTCACCAAGAAACAGGCGAAACAGAACGCATCTGAAGAGATTGAGCAAGTAGCTATAATAATGGATATAAAGACTGGTTTCGTACTAAAATGAAAGAAAAAAAAAAAACATGCACATCTCATAAACTTTGAATACATTTAGCCGTGCCGATGGATAGACCAACAGAAGTTCCAATGAGTTTGATACTGTCATCTACACACTACTGTCATCTATACACTTTTCAGTAGTCCAGTACTTCTGAAATTATTTGAGAAACGTATCATATGGGTTGGACCGTTGGGGCACTATGCAAGATTCGTCGACCGTCTTTCTCCATTCCTCTATAGATTTACATGTTGCTAAAGCATGTCTAAAACCAAACGCGAATGAGACTTTCATACATAGCGGGAAAACTATAAATAGCTAGATTTTTTGGTGCATCTGGTGTACAGACTAAAGTGTTGGTAGGCTAAGCTTTTATTTTTAGGTCTAAAACTTTGTTTAGCACTTCCTAATCTAAGCTCTTCTGTGCAGTGTTTCACGTGACTATGCAAACCCAGTTGCGGCCTGCATATTTACATTATAACTAATGATGTACCAACAATAATAGGAAATAGTCATTTAATTGTCATTTTAAGATGTTTACATAAAATAGTGTCTTTTCTGGACATTATTTTTTTTTCTTTTTTTTTGGACTGGTTTATTGAACATTTTCACGATAAACTTAACAATGTCAAGGACGTTTAAATAAAATTCACTGTTGCCAACCAAATAGAAGATGAAAGATCTTAGAAATTTTGCTCAGCAGTGTTAAAACAATTGTCTTCTAACATTTAAAAATAAAGGCTAGCATTTCAACATTGCCTTTATTTTGTACACCAGATACACCAAAAAGCTCGCTATTTATGAATTTGCCTCCATGTTTAAAAAATATCCTACGCTATGGAATAGTAGATTGCTGTTCATCTCATCTACTCAACACCCGAAAAAACAACAACCATAAAGTAACCAAAACTCTGAAAGTTATTCTCTGTGTTGTCTCCATTTAGATTAAACAACAAAATCAGATCCTTTTCTATTTTCTATTTTCTATACCAGTTAATAATGAGAATAAGAGAAATTACATTTAAGCTCTTTCTTATGAAATTAGATTTTAATATGACATGTAGAATTGGCTTTATTTCCTTGTTCGTATTATTACGAAAGATTTATCATCGATTCAAACTGACCAGCGGGGAGACTTTCAAATTCGGACACCCCCTTACGCCACTGAAACTGCTTCGCACATTTAATCAGACGGTGGATGTTGGTTTTGTAGAAGAGGGAAGGATTCCTTTCTACGTCACAAAGGTGAAACAGTGAACTTGGAAGGACTCGGGGGATAACGTGACTAGATGATGTCTAGATGGTGTCTAGATGTTACCTGTTTATTAGACCCTTTTTTTTTTAAAGACTTTCTAGTACATAGAGGAACAAAGGGGGGGGGGGGGGGGGGTTCCTGATGAACAAACAAGCAAACACAATTTAAACGGGAGCTCACATTTACTTTTGACAAATTCGTCCATTTTATTGTCGGTAACAAGCAAACGGTTTTTCCCTTTGGAATTATAGATATTATTTATGGCGATACAACAGTGGCGTAGCTACGTATTCGCTATCTAGTGCAGACGCTCCTTGGTGTTCTTCGTACCGCTTCAACCTCGTAACAAAAATAATTTTAGATACTAACAACGTTACAAAGACAGTTTGTGTGGAAACACAAACTCAAAATCGGCCTCCGAACTGGTCCATCCATGCAGGTAAAAAGACAGGTTTCAATATTTTCAGAAAGCACATCAGAATGAAATTCTATCAAAGACAAATGACAGAAAACAATGGAGAAAGAAGGTTGACGGATCTTGTGTGGAGCTCCAGCGGTCCAGCAGATCAAAGGATAGGTGCAAGTGAATGTAAAGTTAAATGTGAAAATGTTCATTATAATTTCAGTCTATCAAATCATATCAGAGACGCAGTATAATGAACGTGTTAGTCTACAAATTTCAAAGACATTTTAAATGATTTCATAAGTCTTGGAAGTTTGAGTTCACGTTTTACTCTAGAATCTAGATATACTAAGTGTATAGATCACTTTTTGATTGATAAAAAGTAAGAAGGTAAGGCACCGAAATAGGTCAATGAAATTGGAACATGTCATAGCTTTGTCACTAAATTTTTTAAACAAGTTAAAATTATAAAGACTTGTAATTCTAAATGTAACATAAATGATTCGGATGTTATATTATCGTCCTTGGACGTTATACAATGTTAGCGATGTCAAATCCTTTCATTCGTTGACCTGATTGCTAACTAGATTTAGGTCACTGCTGAAAGTAAACTCGGTTGACTCCAATCTCTTATTGCATGTTTTGTCGTTTGATAAATACTCCGAAGCAGGGACGGTCACTCTTGTCGCATTGCGCCCAAAAGTAGTTCATTGTCAGATCAGAAAATGGCGCGTTAATTCGTGACCTCCATATCTTTCGTACGATATGGTTGAACTCCTACCACATGGAGTCATGGAGTATGACAAACTAGAATCACTGAACTCAAATGAGCAAATTACTGATGGATGGAAAAGTGACTTGAAATAAACAGTTTTGAAGTGATCAGTGTCATCAGGGACAGGAATGGATGTCAAAATTGGCAGGAGTATTTCAATGCATTCCTGGTTTCAGGTTGAGTGACTTATGATTAGCATCCATGTGTTCTGTTCACATATGTATAGGTTTGATAATGCACCAATAAGTGCATATGTAAAGTTTGATAATGCACCAAGAAGTACATATATAACGTTTGATAATGTACCAAGAAGTACAAACGTCTATCAATGGTTAAATGGACTTGCACAATGTAATCCATTAATAACGATAACTCTTCACGCACTAAACTTTGTGAGGTAGTGTGTTGTAGGTAGGCATTCCATCACTGAAGATTTTCATACATGGCGAAAAAAACTATAAAAAGCTAGCTAGCTTTTTTGGCGTATCCGGTTTATATAATGAAGGAAATGTTGATAAAGTTTTATTTTTACATAGTAATAAAATGTGTACAATTTTTAGCACTGCAGAATCAGAATAATTTAGCTCTTGCTTTTGTATCACAAACATATTTTAAAAACAGAGGAACCAGTAGACTTGAAACTTATATAAAAACAAATGGGCACACAACTCGCTGTAGCAAAGGAGATTCGACATGACGATAAACTAACAAGACATAAAATAGTGTTACAGTAGTCGACCGGCAGCGTAGCGTACGCCGCTATTTTGCAGGGCCGGCCTTAGGCCACTGCAACCTATTCGACCGCAGTGGGCCCCGCACTTTCATAGGACCCGCACTTTCATAGGACCCGTGTTAATTCAAGGTGTATAAATTATTAAATTAAACCATTTAATAACTTAAAAAAGATTTCCCGCGCCCTCCTGTCGATTTAGCAGGAACTCCTGGAAATCTCCCGAAATGGCTAAATATACGAAAAAAACCTTAAAGTATTCGGAAATATATAGACAAAAATTGTCATTTGGGGTGTCACACAATATGGAAAACGCCAAGTGCGATAAATAAAAAACAGCATTATGCATTAGCCGTAATTGTGTAATCTGGTGAAAGAAGCTTCTCGTGCCTCAAACTGATGAAGAATTACTTGAGGTCAACAATTCTCATAGATAAATTGACACATTTGGTAATTCTTGCTATTGTACGTGATCTACGTAGGAAACAGAATTATTATGATATACTGTATGAATTCTGTATGTAGTATAAAGAATGAATAAAATGCATAAACGAATTTATTTTCTAATATAAACTCTTAAATTTCACTTATTATCAGCTTCCCTACCCAAACTTGGCCCCACGAAATTCGTTTCGCATAGGGCCCCACAATGGTTAAGTACGGCCCTGCTATTTAGTAACGGGTAAATATACATAGTAGATTACTTGTTCTATTTCCACGACTTCTTGGTCACAATGGTTAAGTCCGGCGCTGCTATTTAGTGTTTGTAAAATGCTTGTTTGTAAAATGTTTTTCATGTTTCGGATATTCCTTTAGAGTTTACTTCCTGGTCCAAACCTCCAGAAGGACCTTGATTTCATCTGTTAGAATATCGACTTCTGAATTATTTTTTTTTATGGGCTACTTGTCAATCATGATATCATCTAGTCTTATACTTTTTTTTCAATACTTCTTCTGTCTAATATCTATGGTATGTCGATATTGTAAATGCGAGTTTCTGTCTATACAACAATGATACAATTAAAACTTAAAATTTTCTATCCACTTGAGAACTAACGAAAAATAAAAACTGTATAGGAAGTAAAGTTTTGATTCTCTCTTCGCCCGTTGTAAAAGTATGAAAGCCCAAAGTGTCAACTGTTTTTGTTTTTCAATAGCTGGCGAGTGGAAAAAATGGCGGGAATGTTATGTTTACATCTTTTGTTCTCGCCCTTACTTCTGCCCTCGTTTCAACAAAGAGGAGCTGTACTTCATCTGAGCTCCAACCGTGACATAACAATATCCAGTGGACAGTGGGCCGCCTGGGGGTACATACAGTTATTTCCTGTTGATTTTGGTCACGGTCTTTAATCTGCCATTGACCAAGATGACCATCTGACCAATGGATCACCGAGTTCTTGACCGCCTTATTTGTTTATACTTTCTTTCGTATGTTACGCGCGGCTCTTTGTGCGATGTGGCCTCTTGAACACCACTGATAGTGAATCGGGAACAAAGAGAAAGTGTCTGGGAGGGGTAGTGGTCAAGGGTGTGTTACGTATAGAATTGTCCCCCACTCCCTCGCTTTTAAAAGAAAGATATACATTGGGTAGGGAGGGGCACACAGATATTCCTGGCGTCAAAAGCACTTTACTCCCACCCTACCACGCTTATGTCAATAGAAAGCTCCGCCCATGTAGAAGGCAGATTGTACGGAGAACTGCCCAACGTGGAAACTACTGCGCAAAAAAAAAAGTACTTAATTTTTAATGAAGAACCTGAAGCCTCCAGCTTTACAATGAGAATGAACCAGAAAAGAAAAAGCTCCACATTTTGCACATCATTTTGTTTCAGTTTTTGTTGTATTTTGTTTTAAATAAATTTTCGCTGAAAATCTTATTTCATAGATTCGACCTTACAATGATCGTGTCTTATTATCAGACATAGGCATAGGCCTCATAGACTCATAGGTCTATTTGAAGTGAAGCATTTTATTTTTCAGCTTTAAAAAAAAACAGTAATCATTATTTAGATTATTTTATACACAAACATCTTCACTTGTTTTAAGCCAAAGTAAAAGAACCAGTTTGTGTTTAACACGTTCTAATTGCCGAACTTTAATATTATAATAATACTTATAATCTAGGACCACGCCATATTTGTGACGAAAGAAATATAGTAGTTGTACATTAAATTTAATCTTCCCTTATTTTCCTACATTTATTTTTTTGAAAACAAAATATATAAAGGCACAGAATAACATTTAGGTCCTGCACAGTCAAGCAGTGGGCCCCGCACTTTCATAGGACCCGTGCTAATTCAAGGTGTATACATAATTAAATTAAACTATTTAATAACTTAAAAAAGATTTCCCGCGCCCTCAAGTCGATTTAGCAGGAACTCCTGGAAATCTCCCGAAGTGGCTAAATATACGAAAAAGCCCTTAAAATAACAAAAAAAAAACAACAACAAAAAATAAAAAAACAAAATATATAAAGGCACAGAATAAGATTAAGGTCCTTCACAGTCAAGCAATGTCGTAAATTCGGATCAGATTTATTCCGTGCACTTCTAACTAAATTGCAATTTTCAAAACAAAGTTTTTGGTGTAGCCGGGGTACAGAATATTGATCAGCAAAGTAATTTAATATACCATATATTATGTAGCACCTCATTGTCTACCGAGACAGAAAAAGTCATATGTTTTGTGCACTTTCCAGCATTGTGGAATGCTGGAAGTGGTTTTTTCTTTTTTTTTTTAGGAACGCAAAGTTGTTTTTTTTTTTTCTTGGTATCGCAAAGTAGTTTTATTTTTAGCTGGCAACAGTGATCTTTCAATATGACGTCCTTGACATTGTTTTTTTTTTTTTTTTTTTTGTCTATTTCTATTCCAATCTCTGCCAATCTTTCTCTTTTCGTCATTTCAAGTTTTTTTTTCTCGAGGATCCATTTTTATTACCATCACATGTCCTTAGACAGAGCCCGGCCTTAGACATAGGCAAACTAGGCAGTCACCTAGGGCCTCCGATTGATGGGGGCTTCGCATAGGCCTCAAAACAATTTATTTTTTAAAGAAGAAATAGCGAAACCTGTTCACAATGCTATTGTTAGAGTACACTAGGTTTTTAATAAACTGCGTCATTTTATTTCTTTTTACGCGGTTTATTTGTTATTTTTGTTATTTCATTTGGGGCTGCCAAATTCACTACGCCTAGGACCTCTAATTATTTAAGGCCGGCCCTAAACTGGATCTTAAAATTGAAGGAGTAGACATGGAGCTGATTATTGAAAAAGAATTATAACAATATATAAATAATTTTGAAAATGGTTCTAACGACTTTCTTGAAATTTTTCAAGGTGTATGTATTTCAATGTTTTATTATGTTTTATTAATGTATTTTAGCTTCAAATCTTTTAAGAATAAACTTCAGCAATATTAATTTCATAAAAAGTAAAATACAGTTTCTCTCCTGCACTATTAATTTCATGAAAAGTTTAAATACGGTTATAGCCCTTTCTTCGAAATCGCCTATGAAATTGAGTGGTGGAGAATATTCGATTTTTTTTCACCATTTAAAGTTTGCAATTTTTGAAAAGCATTTTGAATAAACATTTGAGACCATTATTGAGCAAGTTATTATGGAAACTTTACAACTACAATACTGTATGCGACTTTTTTTTTTCTTTTTTAGCTTACATATCTAAATATATATTTGGCTGACTGTAAGTTTAACCTCTTAGCTGAACAAGAGTTTAAAAACAAACAACTTCGATTCCTAGACACAAGTCACACATTTGAATGTTTCCACTTAAAATGTACAAAAGCAACGCGAGACAATCCAACAGAAAACTTCTGATCGCGCCATCAATAGAATATTAGCAGTTATTCCCCTTGGATAGGAATTGGGATTCTTTTTTTAAATTAAAGATTCGATTAATTCTCAGTAAGGGAACTCTGTAGTTTAATAAATTTGTCCTACTCTTGAACCAATCAGTCCTCTGAGTTGGCTTTGTTATTCTCTTAATTTTATCATAGACGTGTCACGTAAACTGTGATCCATTTTTCCACCTCGGTCAGCAAACTAGATTTTAATCAGTCTGGTCAGTTGGTGAGTATTAATCCACTCTGTAGTCAGAACATGCGAGGAATGGTACACTTTTAATTGAAACAGTTCAATGTGTCCATGTGTAGTTCTATATTTTTCCGTTCACATCATATAATTGTTAACTCGGGCTCCCTAACCGAGGAGGTTCACGAGTTCGAATCTTGGTGAACACTTGGGTTGTTATTGGATGGCTGCCTGGTCGTGCAGTTTGCGCGCTGTACTGTCGTTTGGATTTATCGATGGTCCTGTGTTCAAACAATGCCCGCTCCCATCTCCCGTCGTCCTGCGGGAGGTTTGGACTAGGAAGTAAACTATCGTCAACTCTGAAGGAACATTCGAAACCTGTAAAACATTATTAACTTCAGGACTTTAAGGACGCCACTGAGCGGCGCCTTCGACATACAGAGCCTTAGCTCTGACCAGTTCGCGGCCTACGTCATCACTTGTCAGAGGCCAAGGTTATGCGTCACTGATGATGCGTGTTTGCGAAACCACTGTGTTGAATGTGTTGCTGTGTCGTGTACATAGACAGAAAGACTTCTTTTGAAACAAACAGAATCTTCATCTAAATATGATTTAGACTTTTCAAAATAATCAAAATTGATTGAAACTCTAGAACAAATGTCTCGTTTTGTAAAGGATCTAGATTCTAGATCTAGCAGATGCTTTCCGATTACCAAAAGATGATGAATGATGGCTTAGAAAGAAAAAATGGCCAGCGGTAATAGTAATACCTTTGTTTAGTAGCAGGATTAGATCTACGTACCATTAAAGGAGTACTCTAAAGTAAGTAAATATTTCTAGATCCAGCATATTAATATTGTACATAATTAATTGACTTTTATGCTTTTCACGATTAACATGATAATCATTATATTAAGTCAAAGTGGGTAGATCTAGCCTAGGCATTGAATACTTGAGACTTGATCTAGATCTAGATTTATTTCTTTACAAATTAGGCTAGGACGATGTAGATCTAATTGTAAATCTATTAATTTAATAACGATTCTCTATAATTATAGAGTCTAGATCTAGTTTATATACAAATAGCATCAGTCCGTATATAGAAGTACAAATAGACAGGTAGTAACTTATTTTATAGATTTATAATAGATAGATAGATATTTTATATATATATATATAAAATCAATAGAAGTACAGATGTATAATCTATAGTAGTCTATTACTAGTATTCTATAGTTACATAGACTTATTCTATTAGAGTGTTAGGCAGTTAATATTAGATCTGTCATATTTTATACCCCGTATGTACTATATTTTTCTAGTAAATGTTAAATGTTATATATAATATATACATTAATTTTATATTTTATACAGTTTGCATTTCATTTAAAAAATATTAATTGTAAACTTTATTAAACTTTCAGATCTGCCATTAACATTTTCAAGACGAAGTATCATTGACAGTATTGAAAGATTACGTACTATAAAGGAATACTCTAAAGTAAGTAATAATTATTACTAGCATCTAGTATAAAATATTAGTATTATAAATTATTTAAATTTTTTATGCTTTTGATGATCAACAAGACTATAACAAAGAGGCTATTGCTTGGAAGTAAATACTACTTTAGGCTAGAACTATGTCAATCTATTAATTTAATCACGATTCTATCAATAGATATTCTAGTAAATGTTTGATATTATTATATTATATATTTATTTACAGTTTGCATTTCATTTAAAAAATATTAATAGTAAACTTCATATATAAATTTAACTTTCAGATATGCCGTTAACATTTTGAAGACGATGAAGTATTGTGGACTAGCTACTACACATGAAAGAATAGAGAGTGCATTAAAAAAAGTGTGAAGTCGCAGGATGGCTGCCTGGTCTTGTGGGTTGCGCACTGAACTGTCGTTTGGATTTATCGATGTCTCTGGTTCAAACCCTGCCCGCTCCCATCCTCTGTCATCCTGCGGGAGGCTTGGGCTAGGAAGGAACATAATTGTAAAAAAAAATAATATCAGTGATTTCAGTGAATTTCAAGATAGTGTAAGAAATATAAATGTGTCTTTGTTTTGGATGTTCTTTGTCAAGAGGAGTGTATGATTTGTGTACATTGTAAAGGTTCTGGTCCAGTTAAGGTAGTATATATAAATTCTATTGTTCTTGGTACATCTCTTTGATGTTTTTTTTTAAACAAACAGAAGTATTTGGTAAAGGTGATAAGCTACTTCTTAAAACTATCCTACATTTATGAAATTACTAATTTGTTAGAACTCATAGAATAATATGCTACAAAAAATTTTACCAACAATACTAACATTTTAAATGCTATTAAAGAAAACACTAAGTACCGCAAATAAAAAAAATGACAATGAAATAAATATATTAAACCAAACAGGATTAAATGTTATGTGTGTAATAAGGCCATCAATAAGAAGAACATGTCACTTTTTATAGACTTTCTAAATTAAGAATTGTCTACCCACATCCTGCTGATTCCTGCTTTTAAGTTATTGACCATGTACACTACATGTATTTAAATGTTAAAGATACAGTGGGATAAATCAAAAAGATGAAAATATTTCTTTTATCTTTCCTAATTTTAATGATTCATCAAAACATCATAAAGGTTCTCTGTAAGTCTAACTGTTAGATGTTATGTTATGGGTAATTATCTTGTTTTTTGAAGTATCTATAGGATAAGATGTTGCTGGTTATTGTGTTCATGTGGTTCTAAAGAAATTTAATGACTGGGGATGGGAGCGGCCATGGTTTGAACTTGGGACTATCGATAAATCTAAACGACAGTCCGGAGCGCAAACCGCTTGACCAGGAAGCCATCCATATATATATATATATATAATTTAAATAACATAAACATTATATGAAATCATTGTATTTTTAAAATGTGTATTGTAAATTATTGGAATATAATATATTTTTTCTCCATATGCTCATTAAGCAATTGCAATAAAAACTTAACTCATTAAAGTGGTATCTTTTGTCTGCAAATAAAATTGCTTTATAACACCACACATTTGTTTTCATGTTGTGTTATTTCTGTTGTAATGCTTGTTATCATTAGTGTGTACATGAAGTTGTAAAGCAACTTATCAATTTTATATTCTAATAACATATGTAGGTGTAATACTGTTTTTAGAAAAGTCATAACATACATGACTTACGTTAATGAGTTACAGACTATACCACTAAGCCAAAGCACTAATGCAAACATTCAGCCAGGTGTGCTATAGTTTAGTTTACAACACACACAAAGCAGTCTTCAATCACTTAGTGTGTATATTAAGTAAATACATAAAGTCTAGATCTAGTAATTTGTCTACTTTAATAATACGTCTGTTTATAGTTATGAGGATCTAAGTCTAGACCTAGTAATTTGTCTACTTTAATAATACATCTGTTTATAGTTATGAGGACAACAACTACACGTTGGTTGTGTTACATTTTACAACACTTCGCCTAAGCGCTAATGCTAACACGCAGTCAGGCTCTGGTTACGATAAAAAAAACAATGGTCGCTGACCTACTACGTCACGAACCAGTCTTACGGCCTGGGGTCACGGAGGTCACGCACTGAGTCGATCCTCCTGAGGACAAAGATGTGTGGTGCCCCAACGGTTTATTAGAACAAGGGAGATTAGTGAAGGTGAAATTGAACGGTGTCTAGTAGAGTCTAGGGCCCAATATCTTAATTGTTTTAAAGAGTGTAGGCCTATAATAAATCCTGATACTGACAAGACGTACTGGCACTCTTCCTTGACTAGATAAGTACGGCTAAGACAAACTGCAGTCTTGTTACTATGATCCCCACTTGATTGCTATCGTTAGAAACTCTTAGACTGGACTAAAGGATAGAGAGATCCTTAAAGACTAAACGCAGACATTCCCTACTGCCCCTTTTTTTCAAGGTAGCGGTTACTGGGGAAGCGCGGTGGCTATTGTAGCTAACAGAACATGAATCAATTTAAAAAAATATTAGCCAATTAATCATTGGTAATTGATTATTTTGTTTGAGATCTAATAGGCCTAAGGGAAAAAACTTACATTATTGATAGATATAGTTTTAAGGGTTCTTTTAAGAGTTCTTCCCCTTTAGAACAGTTTTTTTTTTTTTTAAAGATTCTTATATTTTTTGCGCCTTCGAAAGGGGAAAAAGACGCTATTAGTTTTGTGTGGAATGTCTGTCCATCCGTCCGTCCGTCCCGTTTAGATCTCATAAACATGAAAAGATAGTGAAAATCCGAAATCATAATATTTTAGACCATTGAAAGATCTGATGCAACGGTTACTTTTTTTCTTTTCTGAAAGCGAAAAATCTATTTTGTAAAAAAAATCACTTATGCAAGCAGTTTTTTCATAAAAATACACCACTTTTACCACTATTCACTATTAATAGTAGCAGACATCGGAGGCTCTTTAGCAGGGGAGATAACTATTCACCATATATTTAACACATTTATGCAATTGGTTTTAGATTTTTTACATGTGTATCGCTAAATTAAATATGTTCTGTTATATTAACTACTACATTTACAAACAAAATTTTTTTTACTTTTTTTTTAAGAGAAAAAAATCTATTAAGTATGCATATAAGTTGGGCATAATTTAAAACAACTAATAAGTAGTTTTTCATATAATCGCGTGAATTCCAGTGGTACTGAGTACAAACGGTATGCTTATCTATAGGAAGATATTTTTTTAAGGAAATGTTTTTTTCTTGAGGAAAAAGAGATTAACCCTTTACATAACAATTAGATCAATTAGATATTCATTTTAAGACATAAGTTAGGTCAGGTTCACATTTAACTTCACATTCACTTTCACCTATCTTTTGGTCTGCTGGACCTCTGGGGCACCACACAAGAACTGTCAACCTTCATTCTCCATTCTTAACTGTCTTTTGTCTTTGATAAAATTTTATTTTGATGTTCTTTCTGAAAATATTGAAACCTGGCTTTTTACCTGTCTGGGTGTACCACTTCTGGGGCCGATTTTGAGTTTGTGTTTCCACACAACCTGTCTTTGTAAACTTGTTCTCAACTCTCTTATCTTTATGTTCATAACAATTTAATACACTGAACCCAAAACTATGAAGTTGTTAGAATTTCGAAATCGATAGGATATTTCGCCCAGAGAAGTTTAACATCGAGCCCACAGCACCTCAAGCAGCAGAGCATTGGCAGCACTGGTATGAAACGTTTAAAAATTTTATATCGGTAGTATCAGTAGACAATCTTGATACTAAGAAACTACTGATAAACTATATCTCTCCTGCTGTATATCAAATGATACTTGATAAAGAGACATTTGATGAAGCTATCCAGACTCTAAATGGCATCTACATTCAACCAAAGAATGAGGTGTTTGCTAGGCACAGGTTAGCTACTTGCAAACAAGAGCAAGGTCAAACGATAGACGCCTACATGCAGAAATTAAGAATTCTATCCAAAGATTGCAACTTCAAAGTGGTGACTGCTGAACAACACTGAGAAGAGGCTATTAGAGATTCGTTTATCAATGGACTAGTGTCCAACAGCATTCGAAAACGTCTACTTGAAAAGACTGTTTTGAGTTTAAAGGACGCCTTCGAGGAGGCTCGCTTACTAAAACATGCTTATCAGCACTCATTACAGTATGAATCATCACAGCCGGAAACTAATTGCGCGGCAACTACTCTGACCAATTCTTCGGCCTCACCCTTGCCAAATGTAACGATTCCTCAAAGTGCAAGCAATTCACACACACATGAAATAAATGCATTAGCTAGGAAGTATTATTTTTGCGGCAGGGTTAAGCATCCCCGCTCTCAATGCCCTGCAAGGGAAGTGACATACAATCAGTGCTTCAAAAAGGGCCACTTTCAAAGAGTTTGCAACTCGACTATCGCTACTGTGCAGCCTTTGAATTTAAACAAATCTACAATACCAATTTGCATCAACAACGTGCCATTGAAAGCCCTAGTAGACACTGGCAGCTGTGAAAGCTATATTTCGACGCACATCGCTAAGAAGCACAAATGGCAGACATGTTCCTCAGGCAACAAAATCTTTATGGCTTCCACCCATCTATCTCGAATCACTCAAGGACATATCTACGCTAACATACGTCTCAAAAATAAACGATACGAGGGAGTTAGACTTTCTCTACTAGACAATTTATGCTCTGACGTTATTCTTGGACTTGACTATAAGTTTGCACCAAAACTTGTTTATTCCTTTTGATGGTCAGAAACCATCATTATGCCTGAGTACTCTCCAGCCGGCGAAGGTAGAGGCTCCAAGCCTATTTAGTAATCTGTCACCAAACTGTACCCCAGTGGCTACAAGGTCTCGCAGATACTCAACTCCAGATAGAAAGTTTATAGAGAAGGAAATTCAACAACTAATAAAGGATGAAATTATTGAACCATCTAAATCTCTCTGGCGTGCACAAGTCCTAGTCACAACAAATGACAGACATAAGAAAAGAATGGTTGTGGACTACAGCCAAACCATAAAACGGTTCACTCTACTAGACGCCTACCCTATGCCCAGAATTGACGAACTGGCAGAGAAGATTTCGCAATACTCTGTATATAGCACTTTAGACCTGAAAAGTGCATACCATCAGATTCCTATAAAAGAAGAGGAAAGGCCGTTCACAGCCTTCGAAGCATGTGGGAAACTGTATCAATTCCGTCGGATTCCGTTTGGCGTTACGAATGGAGTCGCCTGTTTTCAGCGTACGATTGACAAAATCATCGACGACGAACGACTCACTGACACTTTTGCTTATGTGGACAATATGACCATCCGCGGTATGGACTCTGAATCACACGACCGAAACCTACAGCGATTTCTTAATAGTGCTCAAAAGTATGGAATCACTCTTAATGAAACAAAAAGTGAAATTAGCACTGCTAAAGTGAGACTGTTAGGATACGAGATTTCCAGAGGACAACTTAAGCCGGATCCTGAGAGATTTCGCGCTCTAAGGGAATTACCCGTACCAGTGAACATGCGTGAACAGAAACGAGTAGTGGGTCTTCTGGCTTACTACTCACAGTGGATACCTAACTTCTCAACAAAAATAAGCCTGTTAACAAGAAATCAACAATTTCCTGTCTCCGAAGAAGTCAAAAGAACATTTGAAAGTTTGAAAAATGAGCTTGAAAAAGCCGCCGTATATACTATTGATCCGAATCGCCCTTTAACCGTTGAGACAGATGCTTCTGTTATAGCCATTGCGGCTACCCTCAACCAAGATGGCCGGCCCGTTGCTTTCTTCTCTCGCTCATTAACAAAAAGTGAAAGAAAACATTCTTCAGTTGAGTCGCTGAGGGAATGGAAACATTTCTTAGTTGGTAAAGCGTTCACACTTGTTACGGATCAGCGATCTGTCTCTTTCATGTATAACAGGTCAAATAAAGGAAAAATTAAAAATGAAAAAATCCAAAGGTGGAAACTTGAACTCTCGTGTTTCCACTATGATGTTATCTATCGCCCTGGCAAGCAGAACACTGTTCACTTGCAATGACCTTAAATTGCTGCACACTAGTCTTTGCCACCCGGGCGTTACTCGACTATTGCACTACGTAAGGACTAAAAATCTTCCATTTTCCTGTGATGACGTCAGAACTGTAATAGAACAATGTCAAGCTTGTGCAGAACTAAAGCCCCGTTTTTTTCGACAGCCGACCGGAGAACTGATTAAAGCAACTCAACCTTTTTAGAGAATTAGTATGGATTTCAAGGGACCTCTCCCTACTGTTTTAAGAAATAGATATCTACTTACCATTATAGATGAATTCTCTAGATTCCCATTTGCGTTTGCATGTCCCGATATGTCTTCCTCTACGGTTGTTAAATGTCTCAATGAACTATTCGCCCTATTTGGATTTCCAGCGTACGTCCACACTGACAGAGGAACTTCGTTTATGTCTACAGAGGTGCAGCATTTCCTCCACGAGAGAGGAATTGCAACCAGTAGAACGACCCCTTACAGTCCGAGAGGACACGGACAAATAGAGAAACTTAACGGGACTTTATGGAAAGCCATCACCTTGACTCTACATTCTAAGGAATTGGACATAGCTAAATGGGAACTAGTACTAAATGATGCTCTGTAATCCATCCGGTCATTACTATGCACTGCAACTAACAGGACACCACATGAACGACTTCTTGGGTTCAACCGAAGAAGTGGTTCCGGGACATCCTTGCCAACATGGTTGACCAGTCCAGGTCCTGTCCTGCTGAAGAAGAACGTTAGATCATCTAAATACGATCTCATAACAGAGGAAGTTGATTTGGTAACATGCAACCCTCAGTACGCTGTAATCCGAACACCAAACGGTCGAGAGGAAACTGTCTCATTACGAATGTTAGCCCCTAGGGAGGAACAAAAAGTTATAGAAAATGAGAATCAGAGTAGAACAGAACTTGATATTGTCTGCCCCATCTAAAGCTCACCTCCCAGGAATCAACCGACTGAAGAAACCACCAGCACCACTGAAGACCGACCGAAACTCAAGCAGATGAAACTACACATACATACAATCTTAGAGTAAGGAGAACTAGGCCCAACTACAGAGTGTAGAAGCTCATCAGCTTACTAGAGCTCTTACTTTGACATTCAGTTTTGTCTCCAAAATGACATTTGTTTATTTTACTACTTTCACTTGGTTTTGTTGACTTGACTTTGTGATATTTGATCTATTTTAATAAGCTATTTGATTTACCATGTTATATCAACATGTTACATTATGTCATGCTATTCTACATTGTTTGTTTACTTGAATCTCTATTATTATTTTACACTTACTTATATCAACATGTTACATTATGTCATGGTATTCTACATTGATGTTTACTTGAATCTCTATTATTATTTTACACTTACTTATATCAACATGTTACATTATGTCATGGTATTCTACATTGATGTTTACTTGAATCTCTATTATTATTCTGCACTTACTTAATTCTTCTATTGTTTATAATACTAGTTAGCATTATTTGAACCCGGGGTGAATGTTATGAAAATTATATTCTGTATCGGTTGTCGTTCTTATGTTTACATGTGCTTGTAACTCGTCCGTGAGAATGTGTTCACGAAATGTGTGTTGTGTAGTCATTCAGTGTATTAAAGCCATACTATACAGACATGGTTCTCGACTCTCTTATCTTTATATTCATAACACCCCTGCAGTCCATTATGTCTAAGCCATCCGAACGCAGTTTCTCTAGAATCATCTCAGCGATTCCAGCAGCATACTTGTCCTTTGTGTCGATGAAGTCAATAAAAGACTCACGAACCTGCACCCCGTCATTATCCATGACAACGTACCGTAAAATTTGGGAAGTTTGATCCAGTTTTAAGATGTCAGGTGTACTGTCAAAAATAATAGAGAAATATTTGGCTTGTTTTACTTGCAGTATGATTTGTTTTTTTAGCGTGATCCCCCAATTTTGTAATAAATTCATTTTGTATTTGTGGAGACATGTATTATTCGGTCTGGAACAAAGCATAGTTCGAAGCACATGCTCCCTCAAGAGTGGATCGTACGTTGATAGTAATTTTACTAACTCACCAGATTTTCGTCTCTTGTAGAATCAAATCTTGGGCCTTGTTGTCAATATTGTTCCCTACTCTCAGGCGAACTTCAAGTTCCCTCCAAGCAAGCGATGACTGACTGTGAGCTCTGCTGGTCTCATGTTTTTCTATTTTGGGGATAACCTCCCCCACTCATTGAATCCGTCTTTGGATTTAAATGAAGATGATGAAATCTTAACAAACGTGGCCCCTTTACATTTAAGTAGGGAGAGGGCAGTACTTACGGCCTACGAGCGCTACAAAAGGGGCGACTCTAGGCTACCCACCACAATCTTAGTACAACAGAGGAGAGAGAGCAACCGCATAAAAATGCGATCGTTCCTCCACATTGCGGCCTATTTGTCAAAATCAGCTGGTCTATCCACTGATAGAATTCCTATTAGAAGAATTAGTACTTGCCCTCTGTGGAGGAGATTGCCGGCCCCACAAATAAACATGTCCCTTATAGGGCAAGAGGGAGCCACCAAGAGACGATTAACACCTGCCATACTCCAAAACTTGGCATCAGCTACACTAAAGTCCTACCCATCAGATGCCATTTTCTGCTATACCGATGGGTCGGTAATGAGGGACCCCGATAGTTCTGGGTATGGGGCCCTTAGAGGACTACACAGACCGGACAGAACCAGAGATGCCGATTTCTCCGTCTGAGCTAAAAAGGGTTTTGAGGCGCCAGCCAGACTAGTCAGTCTTGAGCACTGTGCATCATTTTGTTTACGTTACAGTATTACAATTAATTAGTTAGTTTAAAAAAACCTCGTAGAAAACAAAGGTTAGCTTATTTAAAAATATAGACATTACAATAGAATTATTTCCAAAATTATACTATTAAGAATCATAAAGAAATGAATAAACTAAGACAATTGTTTAAAGCTAGAGTTTAGTAATATATTTGTAAACTCTATATCTAGATTAAACCAATGGACTAAACAATGAAGTAAAAAAAAGTTGGCCTATCTTCTTCTTCTTCTTTATAATACAGAGCATTGATCAGTGTAGTAACAACATGTGCCGTGTGTCCGAAATAAATGTAGTAAATTAGATACAAACTGTTCTATAGCTTACATTGTATGGAAGAAATAGTCAAGGAGATGAAACAAAATAGCGACAAGACTAGTTTATAAATCGTTAGTTCATGTTTAAGCTACAGTAGTTTATGTTTGTTCGTGTCCATACAATTAGTCGTTTTTACTGAAACGCTCAGGGAAATAGGAAATTAGTACACACTGGGGGAATTTTGGTGCCCCTCTCCACTTGGTGCCACATCACCCGCACATTCGTAGCTACGCCACTGGATAAATAAAACCCCCCTCTGTCTCCATCACACCAAGTCGTACCTCTTCTGTATTTCTTAGCACATTAACTATCAGCCAACGTGCAGGCCAACTTCGGCCCGTGACGTCACCAAGTGCATGTGATCTCAATGAACTTACTGCACCTGTGTTCACCCTGCTCATAACAAGACATACACACACACACACACACACAGACAAAACTAATGGAGGCATTGATTTTTTAAAACTACAACTTTCTTTCCATTTACCTTTAATTAATTCTATTTTTGACCCAACGGTAATTCCCGATCAAGTCATAAAATTTACTTCTTAGTCAAGAAAATCTAAAGAAAAAAAAAGGAACAGAAAAATATTTTACACTTTTTTAAAAATAAGCTCTTTCTCTCTCTCTCTTTCTCTCTCTCTCTCTCTCTCTCTCTCCCCTATCAATACCCAGTCCTTCCAAAACCTCTTTCCATCGGTCACTTTAGAAAGAAGACTGCTAATGGTTACAGAAAGCCACTTTTTAATCTGGGGGGGTACGTTTATTGAGGAGAGTACGGTATAAAGCTTTTATCAGTGGGACACGCTCGGTCAATACAGACGAGAGTTTGGTCAAAGAGGATTTTTTTTCTATCCCTCTCTGCCTCTTGTCCATTTTTTTAAACCGGGATTTTTTTTTTTAAGTGGTTAGGTTTCAATAGTGTACTAAAATGACTCTTTTAAAAGCTGACATCGGTACTGAAAGGGTTAACTCTGTGTGTGTGTGTGTGTGTGTGTGTGTGAGTAACAGAAAGAAAGAGAGAGAGAGAGAGAAACAGAGAATGAGAAAAAGACAGAGAGGGAAAGAAAGTGGGAAAGGGATAAAGTTAGAGAGAAGTAAGAGAGGGAGAGATGTAGAAGGTAAACGATAGAGAAATACACAGAGATAGAGAGAGAGAGAAACAGAGATAAGAAAAAGAGAGACAATGAGTGTGTGTGTGTGTGTAAAGGTGGCTGTTTTTTAGAAGTGGATGTAAAGAGATGATAACACACACCCACATACACACACAATCACCACCCAGATACATACAATCACCACACACATACACACAATCACCACAACAGATACACACAATCAGCTCACAGATACTCACACTCACCAAACAGATACACACAATCACAACAGATACACCCACTTACCACACAGATACACACAATCACCACACATAAACACACAATCACCGCAACAGATACACACAATCAGCTCATAGATACACACACTCACCAAACGGATACACACAATCACCACCCAGATACATACAATCACCACACACATACACACAATCACCACAACAGATACACACAATCAGCTCACAGATACTCACACTCACCAAACAGATACACATAATCACAACAGATACACCCACTTACCACACAGATACACACAATCACCACACAATCACCACAACAGATACACACAATCAGCTCACAGATACACACACTCACCAAACGGATACACACAATCACAACACAGATACACACAATCACCACACACATACACACAATCAACACAAGAAATACACACAATCAACACACACAGATACACATAATCAACACACAAATACATGGAATTACAACACAGATATACAAAATCACC
The DNA here is from genome assembly GCA_030265305.1 of Biomphalaria pfeifferi. Classification (NCBI taxonomy): domain Eukaryota; kingdom Metazoa; phylum Mollusca; class Gastropoda; family Planorbidae; genus Biomphalaria; species Biomphalaria pfeifferi. Next base: position 27,238 of record JASAOG010000161.1, on the reverse strand, counting down.
ACACAGATACACACAATCACCACACAGATACACACAATCACCACACAGATACAAACAATCACCACACAGATACACACAATCACCACACACATACACACAATCACCACAACAAATACACACAATCAACACACACAGCTACACACAATCAACACACAGATACACGGAATTACAACACAGATATCATCGCACAGATGCTCACAATCAGCACACAGATACACACACTTGCGTACTCTCATATCTCATATATCTATAGTTATATACTCATAACCTTGCACACACACACACACGCACATATGCACTCAACACAGAGATACACGGAATCACCACACAGGTACACACAATCACCACACAGATGCATGGAATCACCACACAGATACACACAATCACCACACACATACACACAATCAGCACACAGATACACACACTTGCGTACTCTTATATCTATATTCATATACTCATACGCTTGCACACACACACACACACGCAGATATGCACTCTCAGTTGACATACACATTCTCCACACACCTTCATAACCACAATCACATTCACGCACTATAGTCTCCCCCCCCCCCTTCTAAAGCTCTCACGCATTCACAAAACACTCAAACATCCATGAATGCATTTCCCTTCACACAAACAGAGAAAGCCTCACACAAACATGGAGAAAGATTATAACATGGGGAGAAATAACAGGCGTTATTTTAAAGAGAGACATAAATCTATAAATAGAAATGAAGAGAAAGACTTAAAAATACAAAGAGAAGGAAGAGAAAGAAACAAATAAAATATAATATAAATAAATAAAAAAGAATATAAAAAAATAAAGAAGAGAAAGAGAGGCATAAATATACAAAGAGAATGAGAGACATAAATATACAAAGAGAATGAGAGACATAAATGTACAAAGAGAATGAGAGACATAAATATACAAAGAGAATGAGAGACATAAATGTACAAAGGGAAGAAGAAAAAAAGAGGCATAAATATACAAAGAGAAAGAGAGACATAAATATACAAAGAGAAAGAGAGACATAAATATACAAAGAGAATGAGAGACATAAATGTACAAAGGGAAGAAGAAAAAAAAAGGCATAAATATACAAAGAGAAAGAGAGACATAAATATACAAAGAGAAAGAGAGACATAAATATACAAAGAGAAGGAGAGAAAGAGAGACATAAATATACAAAGAGAAAGAGAGACATAAATATACAAAGAGAAAGAGAAACATAAATATACAAAGAGAAAGAGAGACATAAATATACAAAGAGAAAGAGAGACATAAATATACAAAGAGAAAGAGAGACATAAATATACAAAGAGAAAGAGAGACATAAATATACAAAGAGAAAGAGAGACATAAATATACAAAGAGAAAGAGAGACATAAATATACAAAGAGAAAGAGAGACATAAATATACAAAGAGAAAGAGAGACATAAATATACAAAGAGAAAGAGAGACATAAATATACAAAGAGAAAGAGAGACATAAATATACAAAGAGAAAGAGAGACATAAATATACAAAGAGAAAGAGAGACATAAATATACAAAGAGAAAGAGAGACATAAATATACAAAGAGAAAAAAGAGAAAGAGAGACATAAATATACAAAGAGAAAAAAGAGAAAGAGAGACATAAATATACAAAAAGGCAGTAAGCAAAGAGACATAAAACAAGAAACAGGCAGAAAGAAACATTACCTAGAATAGAGAAAGAAAAAAAAAGAGAAGAGAGATGGAGAGAACAGCGAAAGAGGCACAGGTGAGTGCTACAGGGGACAAGAGAAAGAGGCACAGGTGAGTGCTACAGGGGTCAAGAGAAAGAGGCACAGGTGAGTGCTACAGGGGACAAGAGAAAGAGGCACAGGTGAGTGCTACAGGGGACAAGAGAAAGAGGCACAGGTGAGTGCTACAGGGGACAAGAGAAAGAGGCACAGGTGAGTGCTACAGGGGACAAGAGAAAGAGGCACAGGTGAGTGCTACAGGGGACAAGAGAAAGAGGCACAGGTGAGTGCTACAGGGGACAAGAGAAAGAGGCACAGGTGAGTGCTACAGGGGACAAGAGAAAGAGGCACAGGTGAGTGCTACAGGGGACAAGAGAAAGAGGCACAGGTGAGTGCTACAGGGGACAAGAGAAAGAGGCACAGGTGAGTGCTACAGGGGACAAGAGAAAGAGGCACAGGTGAGTGCTACAGGGGACAAGAGAAAGAGGCACAGGTGAGTGCTACAGGGGACAAGAGAAAGAGGCACAGGTGAGTGCTACAGGGGACAAGAGAAAGAGGCACAGGTGAGTGCTACAGGGGACAAGAGAAAGAGGCACAGGTGAGTGCTACAGGGGACAAGAGAAAGAGGCACAGGTGAGTGCTACAGGGGACAAGAGAAAGAGGCACAGGTGAGTGCTACAGGGGACAAGAGAAAGAGGCACAGGTGAGTGCTACAGGGGACAAGAGAAAGAGGCACAGGTGAGTGCTACAGGGGACAAGAGAAAGAGGAAAGTGAGAAGAACAAGAACAACAAAAAAAAAAGCAAGGAGTGAGGGAGGTGTAAGGGTAAAAGAGATAGAGAGAGGTCGATAGAGAGAGGGAGAGCAAGTAGCAGTTAGAGCAGTGTATCTGAAACTTTAAACAGTTGGCGCCTTCCCCCGCACCCAAGGAAAAACAAATTCAGTCTATAACTAGAATTAAAAAGTTCCCCTTTCAGAGCTGATGTTAAGATCATCAATTTCTGATGTCTACGGTTAATGAGGGTGTCATGTGGCCAGCACAACGACCAACCGCCTATTCTTTTATCCAATTAATGTCAGGTGCCCAAAGATCCCAAATGTAAAAAGTCCAGACTTCACCAGTATTTGAACCCGGGGCCCCCGGTTAGGAGGCCAAGCGCTTTACCACTCAGCCACCGCGCCTCTACTTAACTACAATTAACATAGATCTACAGCAATTTTTGTCCCTGTCCCTCGAAAAGTCAATTGAAGGTCCTCACTCTCCTGTTATGGGGACCTCGCGCCTCTTGTCAGGTTTCATTGAAGAAAAGTGTAAAACAAAGACCAAATTGATTGTTTAATACAAAATCTTAATTTTCACTTATTATCCTTATCTCTAACCAGACTGGGCCCCGCGCTATCCGTTTCGCATAGGGCCCCGCCATAGTTAGAGCCGGCCCAGAACTTATGTTACATACTCGCCAGATTTCAATTTAAAAATTTCTTATTGTTAAAGCCAGACCTAAAAAGACAACAACAAGTTTATTTTACTCATTCTGTTTACAGCAACGCATTAGGCGGAGTTATTATTAGCCCTCTCGGCAACAGATGGCACAGTAATTAGTTCTGTTAGTTAGTTTTTTTTTTATTCCAATTATTGTTTAACCGCGGTCTCTTGGCAATAAGTTCTGTCTATAGTGACCCCCCTGTTTCCGTGCTCAGAGCTTGCACATTCCTCTCTTGAGCTTCTGTTTTAATTTATCTCTTTAAATAGATGAATCTGTAGCACAAGTAAAATAATTAAAAAAACAACACTTAAAACAAAGCTTATATTAAGTGTATCAATTAGTTTACATCAGTCTTGTAATTAAATTTGTAACCAATCTATACTAGCAATGATAAACCTGTGCGATTAGAAATATTTTTACCAATTGTTTTTTGTTTAGCGCAATTTGAAGCTTTTAGCTTTTTCAATACGCTTTCATCCTATCACTTGGTCTGGACCAGTTGGATAGAGGTGGGAGAAAAACAACATGGTATTTGGGTGATCGTTTTTTTAAAGTGTTGATAATAAAAAGTGAACAACCTGCATTTGAACTCGTGAGCTAAAGCCTTCTCAGGCTTCTCAAGCCAACACAGTAACCATTCTGCTAGCGAAGAATGAACATGGAAGATTGTATAGTAGTAGTCTATTGTTTCTAAGACTCAGACTACGACCTATAAAAGGTATTCCTTCAGCTTATGCAACCACTTCAGTCAAGTTCAATTTCTTTCCCTTGTTCGAAATATCAAACAAAGTAATTTATTACCAAGAGTTAATTAATTAATTACTTAATTTTAAAAATTAATTCTTGTGTTGTTAGGTAAAATAAATACAAAATTTCAGCTTGATCCGAGACTAGGTGTCCGAGAAATAACGTGTACAAACTTTTGGCAAGAGAGATTGATTGAGTTGATATAAGCTTTGTGAATATGTTTTTAAAAAGTGTAAATATACTTAAATAACAAGAAAACGTAATTGGACTTGTAATTTAAAGTTTGGAAAGAAAAAAAAAGCACTCAAGCATAATTTTCTAGCTGTTTCTCAAAGAATTGCAAAGCTTTTTCTTTGTCAAATGCCACAGACAAAATGACACTGTCACAACTGACAATTCCAACATTAAACAGAGACTACTATATAGATGTCCAGATCTCTTTATAGATAGGAAATTTTCCTAACAAATATAACACACGGGCTTAAATCCCAGAAAAAGAGCCCCATAAGCAAGAGCATAATGAATTCCATTTTCATATTTAAATAATCCATTTATTCTGGAAAAACACAAATTGCGTCAGGGGACAAAACTCCCGACAATTCTAATAAAAATCTATGATTATCTCCACTTTTAAACACGAAAATTGGCATAAAATGTTGTGTTTTTTTTTCCTTTGTTTTATTATTACATATTTTTTCTTCTATATCAAGATTCGTGAAAATGACGGTAATACAGCTTTTAGCCTGTCCATATCCGACCCCACCTTACACCCCCCTCACCCTTCATTCTCTCTCTCTTTCTCTTTCTCTCTTCCATCTCCTAATACGGGTGTCCTTTCAAGTCTGCTCCTTGTCATAGCACGTGGTCGCAGAAGAGAAGGTTCCGGTAGCCATTTCTGATCCATTGTTCAAAAAGGAAGCCCCAGCATTGTCAAGTGCATTAGTGGTCTAATGGCGTGTATGGATAATTCGTGTAAGCGAAGATAAGATGAAATAAGAAGAGAAAAAAAAAGGGGGAGACAAAAAGGAAAAACAAAGTGGACAAGAATGAAAGAAAAGAATCAGAACGAACAAATTAACAAATAAACAAAGAAGGTATAAGGAAGACATTTAGATGTCAGTGCGTTACGCTGATTGTGATGTAGTGACCTTCAATCATCAATCATTCGAATCTGGTATCACTGGCTATAGTCGGGTATCAGTGACTTAAGTTAGGTATCACAGAGCTCCTAAAGAAGCTGTTTGTTCATACTCCTGTTACATATCCTCATAAAAGACACTACTCCAGTTAAGGGACGCTGATGGGGTGGCATCTTGCTAGGACGTGGTTACCGGATCTATGTTTAATTCCTCCGTGGTCTGGTGCCTCCGGCCGTGTAAAACAAGTCCGTACAACAAGACACGGTATAACCCAACCCAGTAATGGTTTGATACTTTGAGGAGTCCTAAAACTGCACTAGAAGGTAGGGAACTCTCGGTCCAAGCACTTCTGCTGAGAGAACTGCTGTTCGTAGATCAAAGCGATTCGATAATGGACTTTCCCCAAGCTAATGAAAAATGTTACATGCTTGTCTGAAACGAAATTCATGAGTTCCACTTCTCTTTTTCTGAAACAGGTCTTGCCTCAAAATGTGACCAAACAGCATTGAATGAGGAACTGAAGGATCAAGTCTTTTCTGAATGGCGCTTCCAGAACAGGCTTCTTGGTCGTATGGTATTGCTCTTGTCTGACGTTAGATGGTCTCAATGATCCCGGGTTCAAACTCGGCCCACCGCCATCCCCCGTAGTCATGTTGGGGGTTTCGGGCTAGGATGTAATATTCTTCAATTCTGATGGAGCATCCGAAACTTGTTAAACAAAGAAAGGTCTTGGCTCATTATCTAACCACACTGCTAAGGAATACTAAAAGGATTACAGACAAGCTTAATGAGTACAATGCGATCAGGTCTAATCATTACTACTTATATCTGCTGCCAAATAAACATTCTTTCTCAACCTACATGCAAGTGTATGAGACGTCTTTCTATTATCTTGCGTTGTTAAATACTTTATCTCATCCTGAAAACAAGAGCTTGACTACAACTAATGCAGTTTTATATTTAGGGGCATGAGCTTGCCTACAACTAATGCAGTTTTATGTTTAGGGGCATGAACTTGCCTACAACTAATGCAGTTTTATGTTTAGGGGCATGAACTTGCCTACAACTAATGCAGTTTTATGTTTAGGGGCATGAACTTGCCTACAACTAATGCAGTTTTATGTTTAGGGGCATGAGCTTGCCTACAACTAATGCAATTTTTAATTAAAGGGAAGGGGAACGCCTACAGCTAATTCGATGTTTTAGTTAACGGAAAGGGAAATGCATCTGGGAGTCAGTTTTCCATGTTGCTCAGTAGATACCGGTATCTAGAGAAAAAAAAAAGGGGGGGGGGGGTTCGAAGCTGAACAAAAAAAAAGGGGAGGGGGAAGGTTCCAAAGTTTATTTTATAGCTACATTTGTACATTAAAGACAGTAGTTCAAACTGATGTCTTCATTTTAATGTTGCACTTTTTTACAAGCGTATTTAGTGCACCCATGGTATAAAATATACCAGCGATATTGAGCATATTTTTTAGAAGGACATCGTTTTGTCTCAGTGAACTCACCACAGAATTATACATCAAAAATAAAAGGGATGCCCTTTAATTGTGGGTGGTCGCTACACCACAACATGGCAGTGATAAAAAAAAAGGGGGGAAAAATTACTTTCCACAGTAGCAATATTGTGTGTGTGTGTGTTTTATCGATTAGTTATGGTTCCTGGATGACAGTGTTTCCATTAAAAGCTAGCAGAAGTGAAGTTTGCTCCCCCCACCCCTCACCGCCTCTCTATTTCCCCTCATACCGTACTCTCCCATAGTGGTTCCTTTTTTTTTTACTTCACCACGTGGTTTGTTGACCATTAGAACCATTCCCTCCTTTTCCCTTCTCCTACAAGAGTAGGGGGGAAAATGGAGGTCGCCATTTCAATTAACTTAATGCATTAAAACCATAATTGCGTTTATTGATTGCCAAGAGAGTTTACGTCTCCGTAGAACCGGCACTGTTCCCAGTTCACACACCAAGACCTTATCAAATATCTGTTTACAAATAACGCACACTAATAATGTTACAGTGGCGATAGCAATAATGAAAATGCGAATAAATGGGGGGGGGGGGGGGGGGATGTTAGAGACAGCAGAATGATATGTAGGCCTTTGTATTTATAACAGGACCAATGATTCCAAGCTGTTTAAGGTTGGAGTGATCGATGCAAGTTCCCAGAATCCTCTTTGTTTTAACTTCCCAGCGAGAAGTAGTCAGAATAGCGATGCAATTTTGTTAGATGTTATTACTATAAGTTGCATTAGTTTCTCCTTATGTAGTACAAAGCTTATATCAACTCACTCTGTCTGTCTGGTCAAAAGTTTGTATACTTTATTTCTCCCACACCCATTCTCGGATCAAGTTGAAACTTTGCACAAATATTAATTGGCGTAGACAAATCATGAATCAATTAAATAAATTAACCAATGAGCCAATTAACTAATGGTAATTAATTATTTTTTTAAAACCACAGTGGAAATTAATCCTTCAGTATTCACAGATATGGCCAAATATGTTGGGTTTGATCCCCTTATATAATAGTTCACATTATTTCTCCCATACCCATTCGCGGATCAAACTGAAATTTTCAACAATTATTTATTGTACCTAACAAAACATGAATCAGTTAAAAAAAAAACAATTAGTCAATTAGTTATTGGTAATTATTTTGTTTGATATCAAATAAACATAATAACTTCTATACTATTGAGAGATATTAAGAGATATACCGTAGTTGTAAGTGCGGAGTTCTTCCAGTCAGATAAGCATTTTTCAAGCTAATATAGATCCATGATGTTAGACATTGTAACTATATTTAGTTTTTTTGAATTTTATAATAGCACCGCAGGTTCTAGACATTTTTTATAGAAATGACAAATATTAAAACCTAGCCCTTTATTTCCAGCAGGATCTTAGCGGTTAAGTTTGAACTTGGAACCACCGTGACAATAGTGACAATTGCGCATGCCGCAATAACAGACAACTGTGACTTGAGTCGAGACCAATCGTTATACTAGGGTCGTCACGACCCTGTGACATGGCAACGAGCTATTGGTCTAAACTGCCACAGGCCAGTGTTCAGGCCTTCTATGACGAGTGGTGTCGCTTGAATAGGATTTTATTGTGTATTGCTGTTGATGTTGGCTTATTTGGATGGTAAAACAAAAGTAAAGTTCCCCTTTTAGACCTTGCAATGTATAAGGCAGATGATCTGTTTCTGTGGCTAACGCTTACCGAGGGTGTCATGTGGTCAGCCCTCGACCAACCGCCTTTATTTTTCCCCAACTGATGTCAGGTACCCATTAGAGCTGGGTGGACTTAGAAACCCTAGAGAATCCCAATATTGAAAAGCCCAGTCTTCTAGGATACAAACCAGGGACCCGTCGGTGCGGAAGCCAAGCTTTTTAACACTCAGCTACCCAAGGCCGGCCTGAGCCCTTTGCAACTTAGGCGACCGCAATTTCATAGGCCCCGCGCTAATTTTAGGTGTAAATTATTAAATTAAACCATTATAACTTATATATAATAACAGGGTTTCGCGGCTTCCTGATTTTCCAGGGTCTCCTAGAAATCTCACGAAATTGCAAAATGTACGAAAAAGTCCTAGAAATCTGATGAAATTATTACAATCTCCTGAAAAAAAAAGTGTCGTTTTGGGTGCCGATCGTAAGCGCGAGAAATAAAAATCGGCTTTGTCAGCAAAGAGTGTATTTTCTAATACAAAATCTTAATTTTGACATTATGCTTTTCCCTATCCAGACTGGGCCCCGCGCTATCCTTTTCGCATAGGGCCCTGCACCCACCACGCCTAATCTTTGGATGAAACAGATCTAAATCTTATTTTATAATGTGAATACATAGAAGCCAGCCCATGGGGGGGGGGGGGGGGGCAAGTTAGTTTTAACAGGTGGTCTGAACTGAGTTTGTTTCTATTTAATCTAGAAAATCATTGTGGGACTTTGTGGACTATACGAAGGGTGATTGGTGTCAGAAACATTTCAATTTTAAGAAGAGAAGTTCTAGTAAGCACACGTTTGCCCAAGACGCCATTGTAATTGTGTTGTCTGTCTGTCATGTTCAGATTTGAAAAAAAAAATTTTGTTAAACATCTGATGTCATTTTGACTTCTAAGTGATCACAAAAGACGAAGACACTTCCAAACTGTTAACATATTCGTAAAAGCTATTTTTCAAACAAGAGAGAAGCAAACAAAGCAAGGAGAGTTTGATGGCACTACTACATCATAAAGTAAGATAGTTAGCAGTAGTGTCCCCCTCTCCTACCCACCAGATCATATCTATATCTATATCTATCTATCCATATATATATATATATATATACATCTTTACTAATTCTTAAAGAATTTAAAAACAAAAAATAGGAGTTAAAAAAATGACAACATATAAAAAAGGACAATAAAAAAGCGCAGCGTTGGAAGACAGAAGAGCCAAGTATCCGTGTAGAGAAGAATGCACCTTGGCTTTTGTAGACGTAGTTGAATTGAACAAGATTGACATTCATCGCACACGTGACCAGCAGTAAAGGTCATTATTTTCTTTTGGCTTAGATACATTTATGTGTTGACTGATTCTCTTTTCTCTCTGTTTCTCCGAATGCTATTTTTGTCTCAACATTAAAACCACTTGCCTGCATACTTTGAATACTTTCTATTTACTTTGCATTTCAGATTGTCCTCTATGGTGGATAGCTATAATAAACTAGCTACTTTGGTGTATCCGGTGTTCAGGAAATAGGGAATGTTGATTAGCCATGTAATGCACGAGGAAAACGATAAATTGTGTCCACTTTAATTACACTGTAAAATTAAGTTACCAAGCTTGTTTTAGCTGTCCGTCCCGTTTAGATCTCAGAAACTAGAAAAGAAAATGAAAACCGAACATCATGATATTTTAGGTCATTCAAAGTTCTGATGAAACGGTTACTTTTTTCTTTTCCGAAAGTGAACCATTTAATTTAAAAAAATAACTATGCAAGCAGACTTTTCAACAAAAATAAAATGCACCCCTTTCGTCAGGGGAGGTAATTTTTTTTTTAAAAGATCACAAGACATTCTCATTAATAACTCATTCATTAGATTCGCGCATTGGTACACAAATTTAGATTTAAGGTCACAATTAGAAAAGTATCAATGGATTATTATAAAATATACTTTACATTTGTTAAATAACTCATTGAACGAAACACCGATTTAAATGTTGTATATAAAAAAGAATTTTGATACGAAATTCGCTTTAGTTGTAAGTTATAAAAAAACAAAGAACAAAAAAAAAATGCTTTTATAGCGCGGACTATTAGCATATCTCTATTATATACTAACAATCAAAAATAGACTAAATAGAGGCCAGATCTAGATAACAAATGTATTTATAATTTGAAAAAAATGTACATCTATGAATCATTAAGGCAATAGCTATCCTCTGACAGCTTAGGAGTACAGATATATTTATAAAAAAAAATTAAGTATACGGTAGTATCACACATGGGCGTAGCCAGGGGAGGGGGTTGGGGGTCCAAACCCTCCCCCCCGAAATGAAATCCCCCCCGGGGGGGGGGTGGAGACGGACTTTAGTGACTGATTTTTTGCTTTGATTTTGTTTATTTTAGGTGAGATTTTAATACTAAACTATCAATTGCCCCAGCGCAGTCAAGGGGGTTTTGAGTTTAAAACCCCATAAAACTTTACTTTTGTTTTGCAGTTAAATCCCCTTCTTCTATAAAACATTACAAAAAAATGCAAACGACAATCCCCAAATTCCAAGAGCACAGTTAAGGAAGATTTTGATTTTAAAACCCCTTCAAAATTTTCGATAAACCCCCTCTTCAATATGAAAAAAAAAGCAAATTATGCACTCAAAATGTTATGAGAGTAGCTAAATAGGTTTTGAGTTTGAAGCTAAAGAATACATCTTCAATTTAAGAAAAAAGAGCAAATTACACACTCTAAAATCTATGAGCGTTGCCAAAAAGGGTTTTGAGTTTAAATCCCCCTTCAGAAGGGTTTGGTGCTAAAATATTTCTCTTCAATATAAAAAAAGCAAATTACACACTCAAATTATTTGAGCGTAGCCAAACCAATTGGGGTTTAATATTAATAAATATTATTCTAAAGCAAACTACAGTTACTAAATTCTATGATCGTAGCTAAATGGAGTTTTGAATTTTAAAAAAAGCAACTAAGTCCTGAGATTTTTTAGTTTTAAACCCCCAACAGATGATTTTGACGATAAAACTTCCCTTTTCAATATAAAATCTAAAGCAAACTACAGTCACCTAATTCCAAAAGCGTATTCAAGATAGGTTACACATTTCTACCAATGGCGGGGCTCCTTTAATAAAGTGCAGTGAATAGTCATCTGCCGAAATTGAAAAACACTAAATGTGGCTCAACAATGTTGGCTAAGACAGATTTTGGGAGTCAGTTATAGAGATCTGGTCTAAATCAAGGAAATCCTATGCCGAACTGGAAGTCGATCCCTTAGTAAGATTGTGACAGAGCGTCGCATGGATTTGCGGGACATGTACTCCGACAAAATGAATTACGCATAATAAGAAATGGGATGATATCCTTGTACAACTAGGCGCCACATTCATGGAGGTACTCAGAGCAGGTGAGAAGAGGCTTCAGACATTACCACTGACAGATTTTTGTGGAAATAGCTTGACAGCAAATGGGCCGAACGGCGCGGGAGGGTCTAAGTTAATAAGAATAGCACATTAAGTTTTTAAAATAAAACTTTCTAATAGCAGGAAAATGCACTGTAAATACCTCAGAATATGCATTTTGTTGGCCTTCAATAGCAGAAATAGTGCTCTTGGCGGCGGGGCCCGCGTTGGTTGAGCTCCTAGCGCTCCCTCAGACCCCCTTGCTAGGGCACAATAAACGTGCTCCGAAAGAATGAAAGGTCAGAATGTAATAAAGATTATGTACACACACACACATACATACATAAAAATATTTTTTTCCGCGGGGAAGGGGGGGGGCGGGAGAAACCCCCCCCCTGAAAAAAAATCCTGGCTACGCCCATGGTTTGACATTAAATATCGGATCGGAAGAGAACAGCATAATTTACACTATTACCGGTGGCACTAGATTGGGCTAGGTCTAATAATCCTGATCATTTTGGTCTAGTAATTTTTAAGATTAAAATGTATGCTCCCCTCACCAGCAGATGCCAAGTACCGGTACTATTTAAGAGTGGAAAAGACTTGGGGAAGAAAGGTTTTTTAAAGAGATAGAGAGAGAGTGAGAGAGAGAGAGAGCTGGTATATGTCAGGCCACCGCCTGTACTGGGACAGGAAGCCCTACTGCTCGATTCCTTTCACTAGGAAATAGTTTCAGCCAGTCGCTCGCCCTGAAAGGTGCTTCATGTTCACGACTTAAGGCAGTCATCAAAAAAAATAAAGAATGCGATTCGAACCCATGATCGAAACAGCTCAATTTCTTTACCAACTTCTCATGCTAACGTTAAGCTTTCAAAAAGAAACACAAAAAAAAACAAAGAATATAGCATTGAAAATTTCTGCTGGCATCAATATATTTCACTTAAATCAATAATTATTTTAAGTCCTCGAACAAAAAAAAAATATATGAGCATTAGTGGTACGACTTGAAGTTAGTTCAGACTGCAATAAAGAAATCAAATGGCTTCTAATTTATTATTAATTCTCTAATTCCATTTATCCTTTCAGGATAAATTCTTTTCTTTTATCCATCAGCCATCTCTCTGGGAACTAACAAGAAAAAAAAAATGTTTCCCCGTGTATTAGAAGAACGAATTGAAATGATTGGAGTAAAATGGAAAGCTATTAGCGCGATTGAAAACTTAGGCGGCAGACGCGGACAAAAAAAAAAGGATGGCTGTCTGGCTCTGATGGGCAGAGCTATCGTCTGCAAACAACAACAGCCGTCATAACATAATACATACATATAGACTAAGCATTGGCATCGAAGGTTTTAAGGTGACTAGCATAACCTATGTCTGCATTTGGAAAATGAGGGTGGGGGGTGAAACAGGAGAATTAGATTGGATCAAAGGGGAGAGGATAAAATAGCGCAAATGGCGCAGTGCAATTCTAGCGACACGAACCGGTATAACAGCGCTCTGGGCCAGCATATTATCATGTTTTTGCGTTTCAGACACTCTCAGGGGTCTGATTTGAATACCGGACACAGAACACGAGCACACGGTCAGGGGCTGAAAAGGGAGAGGGACTTCTACCCGTCCCCCCCCCCCCCCCCCCCCAAATTGGAAAAAAAGTAAAGTAGTAAAGTAACCCTTTCAGACCATGCGATCTATAGGACTGATCATCTGTTTTTTTGTGGCCCACGGTTAACGAGGGTGTCATGTGTCAAGCACTTTTCCATAACCAATGTCAGGTACCCATTAGAGCTGAATGGACTCAGAGGCACCCAACTTAAGACATAGAATTTGGTCCTCCCGCGCCTTTCTGCGCATTGGGCGGCAAGTTGTCTCCATAAAGATCTGTCACTGGCTATGTCTGAAGCCTCCTCCCATCTGGTGTCCACTGTTCTGAGGTGCCTCCATGAAGGTGTGGTGCCAAATTATACGAAGACGTCCCTGTTTGCGCTTTCCTCGCATTGGCCTTCATGTCATCGCGACTCTTGGTATGCGTAGTCTGTAAATAAATCTGTACCATTTAGTCGGAGAACATGTCCCGCAAACCTCACGCAACGCTCTGTCACAACCTCACTAAGTGTTCGACTTCCAGTTCGCAACCTCACTGAGTGTTCGACTCCCAGTGCGCATTGGATTTCTTTGTTTGAGACCCGATCTGTGTAACCGACTCCCAAAATCCGCCTCAGCCATTTTTGTTGAGCCACATTTAGTCTCTTCTCAATTTTGACAGAATCATAATATCAGTCGTCACCAGGATTCGAACCTCGGTTCAGAAGCCAAGCGCTTTACCCCTCAACCACAATTTGGTAGTTTTTAAGATCAATGAAAATTTTAAAGTCAAATATAAAAATATCTTATCCATTTAACTAGGACCTTATAGTCTTAAGCACTTGCCGCTCTTATGGGTACATCAGCTGTGAGGTGAAGGCGGAACTGCTGTGTGGGCGACATCGTTCCGACCCTAGCTAATACTCAGGCATACTATATTCAAGTACAATATGCGTTGTATCTTGTTTTGATTGCGTAATTTGGTAGAACTGGTTAATCCACTTAATCAAGCTACACAAATCAATGAAGATATCCTGATAGAGAAATGACTTCGTAACAAAGACTTCCCTAAATGAAAGTTTTTTTTTAAGCGTCAGACGAGCCGGAATCCATGGAGATACCGGAAGCAATGAATTGTTCATTTAGGAGTCAATTGAGCGAAGCCATTAACATAAAGTAAACAAACATAAAGTAAACAATCTCTCTCGTTGATACACGAACACGATGACAAGTGACATTACATAACTAGTGACATTAATATGTATGACAAGTGACATTACATAACTAGTGACATTAATATGTGTGACAAGTGACATTACATAACTAGTGACATTAATATGTGTGACAAGTGACATTACATAACTAGTGACATTAATATGTATGACAAGTGACATTAATATGTATGACAAGTGACATTAATATGTATGACAAGTGACATTAATATGTATGACAAGTGACATTAATATGTATGACAAGTGACATTAATATGTATTACAAGTGACATTACATAGCTAGTGACATTAATATGTATGATAAGTGACATTACATAACTAGTGACATTAATATGTATGATAAGTGACATTACATAACTAGTGACATTAATATGTATGACAAGTGACATTACATAACTAGTTACATTAATATGTATGACAAGTGACATTACATAACTAGTGACATTAATATGTATGACAAGTGACATTATTATAGAACAACACAAGAAAAAAAACAACAACAAGGAAATGTCAAAGTTTTTTTATGTTTATTGTTTCAAAAAATGCAATGAATTAATGAGATTAAAGATACAAAGTACAAACAAACAAACAAAGTATTATTATACTTGAGTAGATCTTAGTTATTTTGAAATAGCCCTTTAAAAAGTATATGTATGTACTTCAGTGGTGACGTGGCATACATTTTCAATCTCTGTCACTTGCACGGACCTCCTTTATACTATATTACTATTACTCTAGTTTTAACTTCGAGACTTATAAAAGGAAAGCGAAAATTGTACAAATTGTTTCAATTTTACAAGAGACTTGAAAGTGGGTCTCTGGTAATGGCAGATATGTAAAAGAAGTGGAACCAGTGGTTTTCAATTCTGAAAATCTCTTATGCTTTACATGATGTATCTATATAACAAAAAAAAACAAAAAACACCGGCTAGAGTGTGTTTGTGTGTCAACCGCGAATAAAATTTGCCTCAAATTGACATCAAATATATATATATATATATATATATATATATATATATATATATATATATATATATATATAAAGAAAGAAATAGCATATATGGATTCGAACCCGTGATGTTGAGTTAGCAACCCGAATGCGCCCCCTTCCGCTTACTGATCATAATACTGCTTTTTTTCCCCTCTTGTCTTTGTGCCTTTCATCTCCGCCCCCTTATTGCCCCCGTGGTTCAGTATATACTGTTATAGGTTTATCATCAACACTGAAGTATGTTATATACACACAAACAAGATAACAAAGTGGTGAACAAACATATAAATATATTGGAGGAATAGTCAAACCAAGATGTGGCTGACTTGACTCAATGTGTTAGGAAATATTCTATTTTCAGAGAGAAACATAAAAGAAGTCATTTAAGATGCCAGATCATTTTGTGAGTCAATCAAGACGCCAGGCCCATTCATAGGCCATTTGAAACTCCGATACAACTCACGTGTGGTTTATAAAGTTATGACAATACACAGGTCATTAGAGGACTAATCCTTGGTCATTTAAAATGCTGGATCGATTCATGAGTCTTTTGAGATGTTAACACTGAGTTTGTATTTTACAATGCCACACAGTCAACATCTTTACTAAAGTCAGAATGCAATGTAACAGAGTAAAACTTTGGCATGATTCCAAATCTCATAGACATATATCGTTTATGATGTAAAACAGGACCATTCAAATAAAAAAATCAACTATTGGGAGCCTATGCATGAATGGTACTGTACATATAAATATTTGAGAACTAAAGCAGATTGTCTTTTGAACAGCACATGTTTTAGACCTGCAATTTGTTCTAGTATGTGTAATTCATTAGTCCTACAGAAAGAACATATCATTTTAAAAACATAGTCCTTTAAAAGTAAATGGAGCTTAAAGAACGCAGTTAACAATCGTATGGTCTCCGAAAATTTCTTTAACAATAACAAAGTCAAAACTCAGGAGTGAAATCTATTTTTAGAGTGACACCCACAGCTATACAAGGGGAGAGTAATCTCTAAAAATAATCTGCAAAAAAAGCCCTTTAAACAAAAACGTCATTATTTTGAGACATTGCCCCGAGTGTTTTAATTTAAGAAATTTAATATTGAAAATATTTGAGCTATTCGGCACATTTAATTTACTGAAGAAAAAGAACCGTGTAAACGGTTCATACAACTAGAATACAGCAAAGCATTTTTAAGAACATAAAAGAAAGAAAAACAAAATAAGATTACGTTGAAGAATGTGGATCTTTACATCCTAAGCCATTTGTATAAGCATCCACATCTGATAAAAAGGAACGCCTGAATGAGCTGTAGATTTACAGATCTATTGGAATACAATTTCGTGAAGCCATGACAACTATTTCATTATTCTTGAGTCACAGACCCAGAAAATAAAATTATATTTTTAACAAAAAAAAAACACACACTTTAAAACAAAACAAACAAAGTCCTGCAGTCTGGGTTAAAAAAACAAATAACGTCTGGGTTAAAAAAACAAATAAGTTTTTTTTTATAAAAAAAAAAAGGCCTTCCCCGATATCATCCATATCACATAGCCATCTCATTTTTAATAACAACCTAGATCTAATAATCTTTTCTTTGTTGCATGTTTCCAGAAAATCTTTGTAGGAGATATACTCCAGTGGGGCGTCTTATAATGTATCAAACTTGACAATTTTACACTCAAAATGATATTCTTTTCGTGCATTATCTTATCACGCGATATGTGCTTGTAAAAAAACGTGTAAGCAGTTGTCCGAACTTGTCTCTCAAGAAAATCCAACAATGATACATACATGTTTAGCAAATGTCATTTATTGAGAGCAAAACAGCGAGATGTGAAGCTTACATTTACACCTTTTCAAAAGACAAGCAAAGCGTTTGTAGACTTAATTTTATTTCAGGAGCATGGGATAGAAGAATTTAGTCTGAACATCAACGTATACAATGTGCTGCAGGAAGGAGCAGAGGGCCCCAACCACAACACTGCACAGCTGAAATATGCTACATGAGTTTAGAGCCTGAACCTTAGCACTATATATTTCAGTGTGTTACTGGGAGGAGCTTAGGACCTCAACCACACCCTTGCAAAGTGCTAGTGGGAGGAGTTTAGGACCTGAACCTTAACTTTCAGTGTGTTACTGGGAGAAGCCTAGGGCCTCAACCGCCACATCACACTTTTTAAAAAAAGTATCATTATGTCATGCCACTATTTAATACAGATGACATTAAAATTTCACAACTAATACATATGTCATACATATACAAATGTCACATTTGTAAGAGATGAAAGCAATGTCAGTATGATTGTCAGGATTGAACAAAGACAATCCGGGCTATGGTGATACTCAGCACAATCTCCAATGATTGAAATGATTGTATTAAATTACCAATGTACATTCAGTGTTCAAGATGAAACGATAACAGAAAGAAAAAAAAAGACACATAAAGAGAAATAGGACCAAAAAAAAGTATGTACACATATAATACGGAGTGAGTTGTGCAGGCCATGAACATTTGAATACTTGGCCTTCAGCAGGCTGGATTTGTACATGTCTATAAAGATCCTGGGACCACACAAAAAGTTTTTGTTGTACCGAGAAGTCTGAAGAAGGTTTCGGGGGGGGGGGGCATATTGTGACAACAGAAGAGTAAGTAGGCGATTCTAATACAGCATGGCTGATGTGTGGCAACGACAGTGGTGAAAATACACATGTCTGATGATGAAGGGCCTTGCTGTCCAGCGAAATGTCAGAAACTGTATTCACTTTGGGTCTAAATGGGCAACTCTACTGCAAAACTGTATAGAGCCATGGCGTTGTCAGAAGATGGCCTACACTTGAGTTTCATAGAAAATACATTATCTATAAAATGATGACAGTTAATGGCAATGTCCGAAGTGGTTCTCTTATATCAAGTCATAGTCCAAAGTGTTATCAAATAGCTTGACCACTAAGTTTCTGTGGAAATCTCCAAAACCTTTTTGAATCTTAGGGCTCTTGTTGCTGGAAAATTCTCCTAATCATACGCAGCAAATTTTTTTGGGAAATGTCAAGACTGCTTAGACTATGCAATGCAATGCATGCGCTGAATATTCTGAAGCCCTTTAACACCAGGCTAGATCCGGGAGTGTTTATGTGCCTTCAAGTTGCCATCAAGAACGATGCCAACCATTAACCCAAGGATCAGGTAGACGTGAAATGATGTCCATGTTCACCCACAAGTCATTGAGAAGAGTTTGAAATAAAAACACAACGCAAGTCCAATGAAAAAATGCTATCAGTATGTTTCTGTTGCCGTCCGTTACGACATTTACCATAGGATGAAGCGTGTGACACAAACCTCGCACGTGGTAATGCCGCCTTCCGAACCTGATGATATTTCCAAACAGCTGAATGCCACCCCCCCCCCTTCCATTTCGAACATTGTACAATGTCCGTTGTAACATGTCCGTTGTAACATGTCCGTTGTAACATGTCCGTTGTAACATGTCCGTGAGTGGATGAGAAGAAGACTAAAAAAAAACCAAAAAAACAGACAGAAAGTTGACAGACTTGTATTCACTTCGAGCAAGCAGTGAGCCATACATGTCAAGGGAGAATGTTAGGGGTCCTCCACAGTGAAGTCACTTTTGCTTTTCGTTTTTCCTTTTTCTGGGTTTCTTCTCAGCCTTTTCCGGGCCTAGTCAGCACACCTGAAATAGATCAGCAAAAAAATATATATATTATAATTTTGTTACTACTTGCAATAACGAAGTAATGTAATGTATCTCATGCGTTCTTTTAATGACAATGAAAAAAAAACAACAACTAGTATATAGTGCTATAAAATTTGATCTTCCACAGCAGATATTAGAAATAAGAAGTTAAGTCGACACGCAAACTATAAATAATAACAAGCAAAACACCCCAAAATACTTTAACAAGGTTACAAAGACAGTTTGTGGAAACACAAACTCAAAATCGCCACCGGAGTGGTTCCCCCAGGCAGGTTTCAATATTTTCAGAAAGAACATCAGAATTAAATTCTACCAAAGACAAATGACAGAGAAGAATGGAGAAAGAATGTCGACAGATCTTGTGTGGTGCCCCAGCGGTCCAGCAGACCAAAGGATAGGTGAAAGTGAAGGTGAAGTTAAATGTTAACCTGGCCTAACTGATGTCTTATAATGAATATCTAATTGATCTAATTGTTTTGTAAAGGGTCAATTTCTTATTTAAATCGTCGAGAGAAAAAAGACATTACCGTAAAAAAAAAAATGTCCCCTTTAGTTAAGTGTTCTACTGTAATGGTATAGCTCTGCAGTTCACGCAATAATATGAAAAACTAATTATTTCTTGTTTTAAATTATGTCCAACTTATATGCATAATAAATTTATTTTTTTCTTTTAAAAAAAAAAGTAAACATTTTTTTTGTCTAAATTTAGTAGCTAGTATAACAGAACTTACATAACTTAGCAATACATCTGTAAAAAAAATAATTATTGACAAAATCTAAAACCATTTGCATAAATTTGTTCAATATATGGTGAACCTTTACTTGTGTAATAAATAAATAGACTCCAGTGTTTGTTACTATTAACAGTGAATAGTTGTAAAAGTGGTGTGTTTTTATGAAAAAACTGCTTGCATATGTAATTTAAAGAAATAGATTTTTCGCTTTCAGAAAAGAAAAAAGGTAGCCGTTGCATCAGAACTTTGAATAGACTAAAATGTGATGTCGGATTTTTACTATCTTTTCTAGTTTACGAGATCTAAACGGGACGGACGGACGGACATTCCACACAAAACAAATAGCGTCTTTTCCCCTTTCGGGGGCCGCTAAAAAGACAACAAAGCTTACATTAAGTTATCAATTAGTTTGTTATAAGTCTAAAAAGACAATCTATATTATGGAATAACTCCAAGCTTGTACCACCACTTCAGTCAAGTACTATTTCTTTCCCTTGGAAAGGGGACTGATTCAGTTTATGCCACCACTTTTTGAAGTACTATTTATTTCCCTTGTTTGAGATACCAAACAAAGAAATTCATAACCAATAGTTATTGAATCGGTTTTTATTGAGTCTTGTGTTGTCAGGTAAGAAGAAAAATAATTATGCTAAATTTCATCTTGATCCGAGAATGGGTGTCGGAGAATTAACGTACACACTTTTGGCCAGACGGACATTCAGACAGACAGAGTGAGTAGATATAAACTTTGTAACAATCTGCTTTGAATTTCTGATCACATAAGCCTTCGTTGCAAAGATATAACACTGTCCAGTGATCTGGTTCTACTGATGTCTTCAGATCCTGTGTCCAGACAACAACAGAACTAGGCAAAAAAAAAAAAAAAAAAAAAAACCTAGCCAAATTTCAGAAAGAAAGTAACTAAGACGGTGGTTTTGAATTAGTGGGCACTTTGAGGAAGTCATAAGCCAATGACGCCCAAACTACGGTCCGCGGGCTATATCTAAACCGTAACGTGGTGTAGTGCGGTCCCTGGAGACACAAACCCCACAAACCATTACAAAATAGCAGAGGCTATGCATATATATAGCGGTGGTGAGGACTTTAGATGAATATAGAAGATGCATATGGCCTTAAGGCCGGAAAAAGGTGGGCACCTTTGCATCAGGAAATGAAGTGAATACCGAGCTTAAAGCCACAGTACTTCTAGAAAAAGCAAGAAAGGGATGGCTCAGGACAGGAATTGGCGGTCCCAAACCAAGCGTGTTGGGCTATAGGCTTAACAGTGTTTCCCTCGGTACCCTAATGTTCCGCGAGGCCTGAATAGGTGTTCCACGAACATTTGGAATAATTACTAGTAGGCCGCCTAGTGAAGTAATCTCTCTTAAAAAATATAAAATAATTGTTCCGTTAACACAGGGCTTTAAGTAGATTATTCTTTTTAATATTTAGCACACATAATTGAGTAGGTGATTTCTAACAACAAAAATAAATAAAATAGATTTTCAAAATACAAGTTTAAAAAAAAGGAATAACGAGGAAGGGGAAATCTAAAATTACTAATAGCTGTTCCAATTAGTGTTCATTTCCCGTTTTCTCTCTCTCTCTCTTTCTGTCTTCCTATTTTTTTTATATTTTATTTCGATTCCAAGACGTCAACTCTTTGTTAGTTGTTAACGTCCAAGCTGCCAAATATGGGCATCCACTATAGGAGCCTATCCAATTTACTTATTGTAACACTAGAAGGGGAGAGAAATGGCGGGGGGAAGAAGAGAAAAAAAAAAAAAAAAGGAAGGGGAGTTAACAAGAGTCGATAACTGCGCGCTATGGCCCAGACTGGAGTAATTGATTTGCCGCCATCTTTACAATATGCTGTAAATGCCAACTCCGATGGCAAAGAATCCTTACAATAATTAATTTAAAATACACAGGGAAATGGAAGGAATCGATTTTAATCAAATGGTTTTGAATTGCAGTTTAAAAAAAAACGACTAGGGTTAGATCTTTCAGTGTTCAGGTCTTTGATAGTTTTTGTGTGCTGCTTAAACCTTTATATATTTTGATGGATTATAGCCGTATATGTGTAATATTCTTAGATTTGAAAAAAAAAAAAAAAAAGAGAGAAAGGAAACCTGTATATTTATGTTCACTATATATATTTGGAAATCGAATCGCTATTTGACAAAAAAAAAAAAAAAAAGACTAAATATTAATTGTTCACGTTTTTATTTTTAGCTAGTGCTATAAATCTAGTGAGTCTTTCATTTAGTCAAGAAGATTCATAAGCAAGCGAAATAAGATGTGAACACGGTCTTGTCAAAATAATATGTCACATATATGCTACAAACATTGTTTAGTTACAGTTATATGCCAAACATAAACTAAAACACGGTTTCGTTACCATACACAGTCAGACTAAACCACAGTCTTGTTAACTTAAGATATGTCAAATATATAATTATTTTTTTTACTAGCTTATATCAACCCACTGTCTTGTTTGTATGGTAAAAAGTTTTGTACACGGTATTTCTTCCCACACCCAATCTCAGATCAAGCTGAAATTTTGCACTATTATTTCTTTTACCTGGCAACACAAGAATCTATAGAAAAAAAACACCATTAGTTAATTAACTATTTGAAATTAATTATTTTATTTGGTATATTGAACAATGGAAAGAAATTGTACTTTACTGAATTGGTGGTATAAGCTGAATTAGTCCCATTTGTAGGGTCGCCACTCTACATTGAAAGAAACAATATCTAACTATACAATCGTCTCGTCATAAGTATCTCACTAGCAGAGTGGTTTGCATGTCTGCCCGAGTTCGAATTCAGGCCGTTCCAATAACGGTAAAGTCCAACCAGATATCCCCCTCTTCCTTCCCCCCCCCCCCCCCCACTATTTTCAGAACTAACCCAGATAAATGACAGGATCATAGCCTATTGAGAAAGCTAAAAGCACAAACAGCGCTAATCAAAAACAATTGGTAAAAATATAATTAAACCCTCAGACTTATTGTTGATGGTCTAGATCTATTACAAATGACATGACTGATCCAAACTAACCGATACAATTACACTTTGTATAAGCTTTCTATTTTTGTTTTAAGTATACGTAATGTTGTTCTTGCATAGTTTAGTTGCCAACATGGAAACTCAAATGGGGCGTGGATACTAGAGAACTCACACCCGAGACAGACAGCAAACTGAAATTTTGAGTTCAGAAAAAAAAAAACGTTCTCAACTACATATCGGACACACTGCATGAATATTTCTAAACTAAAAGTCTTCTGAACACTCATTGACTTACTTCTATCTACATTTAACCGCGAGTCAAAAATCTACACATTTAACTACTAAAAGCATGTATTTATAGATTTCCATTATGCTGAATAATACATATAAACTCAGCGACATATGATTTTAAAATGCTTTTCTATACTAGAGTCTGCCAAATTTAATAGTTAAAAAAAAACAACTGAATTTCTCGGTTACCTTTTTCGGCTATCTCTCTCTATTATTCTCTTCATGGCTCAACAGTTTGGACACCAAGACGTGAACGAAAGATCACTCTCTTATTTCTACAAGTCGGAGTGTGTTACCCCAAGTAACTTAGGTGGCGAAAAAAAAAGGTGTGAGAACAAGTAGTATTCACCCGTCACTATATAGCAGGGCCGAACATAACCATTGTGACCAAGAAGTCATGGAAAGATCACTCTTTTATTTCTGCAAGTCGGACTAGAGTTACCAAATGTAGCTTTAGTTTAGAGTCTGCCAAATTTAATAGTTAAAAAAAAACACAACTGTTTTCAATTTCCTATTACCTTTTATTTTTTCCTTTTTCGGCTATATTTTTATATTTAGAGTTAATGAGTAGGTTTGTCTTGCTAAATTAAGTATTTTGGTGTAATAAGTTTTTTCCTAGAAAGAATAATTCCTGATTTAAATATCTGACTATTTATTCATCTTTACATTATCATATTTCGTGCATACATCAGGTCTATAATAAGAAGATGATTTTACACATTTACTCCGCATATTGTGTGCGCACGCGGGTTTGTATGAGAGATTCATATTTATTTAGTTATCTCTCAATCTTTTCAGATATATATATATGTATCAGTCAGATTGGCCATTCACTATCCATACATTTTACCCCACACTCTCATTTCCTCCTCTCCACTTCTAATTCCTAGGATATAGTGAGAGGGCAAGGAAGAGAAGCAGGCACGCAAAGGGCCGTTACTAGCGAAATGTAACGACGCCGAGAAATTAGCAGTATGAGAGCAATTCTCGTTTAGTTTGATTTAATAATATTTGATGAATTGGCCGCTGGCGGTGTTGTGAATTCATTTAGCTCTAGCCAAATGATGAATTGGCCAGGAGTTGATGTAATAAGGAAATGGAGTGTTAGTTCGACTCTTGTTTTTTTTTTTCCTCCCTGTCTTATTTTTTTTTTTAACCTTTTTTTTTTCTTCTTTCATTTTTGGCCAATCCCGCCCAAGTTTCCCTGGCAAAGATCGTAATCAAGGGAATTAAAAAATTGCCGGTTTGATAGATGGATGGCTCGATGTTTAATATAACTGTATCGAAACTTTACGTCATAGACCGAGCTTCTTACTAGTGTTTTATTTATTTTTATTTTTTATTCCTTTAGAAGTGCTGACAATAATATAGGTATTAAGTACAAGATAAACTATAGAAGGGGATTCCACTTAGCTGAATGTTCGCTTTAAAACAATAAGATTAGACAGAAAAACAAGTTGTAGTTAGCAGTTAGCACTTAGCTGAATATGAATGTTCGCTTTAAAACAATAAGATTAGACAGAAAAACAAGTTGCAGATTAAAATCTGTCGATTAAAAAAAAAAAGAAAATACTTTAAATATTTGTAGGTCGGGGAAAGGATGGGGGAGATATTTGTAATATTAAGTGTGCTTGGTTAAAGTGACAAACCGAAAATCAAGAAACAGATACCAGAGTCGAATCAAGAGTTAACCGATGTTGTAACAGTCAAAAGGTAGCAGAACATGTTGTCCATGTATACAACATCCAATGAAGAAACATATCTGGAAGCAAGCATTTCAGTGATTAAACATCACCTAAGCAACTCCAGAGCTGTTATAAATTAAGGCGACAAGGCGGATGTACATTGCGATGTCTTAGAAGAAAATTAAAGAACCTTCTCGCTTGTCTAAAACTGTGTGCATATTTGATGTGTATCGCTGAGAAAAGAATTACTAGCTCGTTGGTCACACAGGGGAAAAAAAACTAGTTTGATCGTTATAATTTTTCAACGTAAAAAATATGTAAAAATATATTTAAATTTGGCTTAAGGTACTAGGTCTAGATCTAGATTCAAGATTGGTTTTGAAAGGATTATCGCGATCGTAATTTTCGAATGTAGGGCATTATCAATTCAAGAGTTTAATAAATTATTGTTTAAGAAAATATCTTTTAAGTCTCGATCTTAAAGCCTATCATGGGAATATTATAAAGTGTAGTAGAACTATACATTCACTAAACTAGGATTCTTTCGGGGGGGGGGGGGGGGGGGGGCAAAGTAAACAAAAAAAAAAAAAACGGTTCCATTAGTTTTTAAATTTAACTTTCATTGTTTATTAAGAAGAAAAATGGCTCTATAAGTTTTATAAAGGAGTTATCTTTTTAAAAAAGTATTTTAAAAGTTTTTCTTGTTCGGTGACTATAGACTTTATTTGGAACGTATACTTTGATAGTGCATGTGTACTTTAACTGTCACTCGGTTAAATGATGTATCTTGATCACAATACAATAGTTTAGTCATTTTTTGGGAATAATTCCAAGTCATTCTCGGCATCACGAAAATCTTCAGCCTCGTTTCTATGGATTGTGCGTCATAAATCTCTAAGCGTCTGTATGAATTACGTCATTAATTATAGAGAAGGAGAATTGGAGGTTAGAGATTACTACCAAATATATACTAAAAACATGTTTATTGCGTCATCAAAATACGCAAGGTCGCATTGAGAAAGTATACAGAATGGCAGTCAATCGAAAACTGTTTCAGAAAGAAGTAGTTCCCCCCCCCCCCCCCCCCATGCTTTGTTGTTTGCAAGCCACGTACAAGCACGTAGTGTTAACTATTTGAAATGTTAGGACTTGGGAAAAAAAAAAGTTGAACAGGTCAATATATTCAAAACGAGGATGTGACGTAACTCTTACATTCGTCCCCAACAAGGGAAGCAATCCAATTAAAAAAAAAAGCACTCAGTTGATGAAAGATCTAAAGATCTATATACAAATGAACTGTGCTGTGCTGCTGTTTATCTTTGCGTTATCTCCCCCCCCCCCCTTCCCCCTAACCCACTTCAGTCAACAGCTCGTCTGAAGTCTTATTCCTATTACAGGGGACAAAGACGCACCAAAAGATGATCTGATCTGATTAGACCTTCAATGTGCCTTCATTCTGCAAGGAGCGTTGGGCAGGAAAGAAGAAAAAAAAAAAAAAAAAAAAAACCCACTCAATTATTTCTTGCTCTGTCTTTAAACAACACTAATTATGACCTCTATTTGAACTTCAAAAAAAAAAAAAAAAGTCTGCCATGAAAACAAACAAATTACATAAACAACAATCTTAATTATGCTCTGAGAATGTGCGTGAGCGAGAGAGATCACGTCAGTTGCTGGATCACTCTCTCTTAACAAGTAGAATATTTAAAAAAAAAAACTTTAAAAAAAGCTGATCTAATTGGAAGAACTACACATTTACACACACACACACATGTTTATACATACTACGACATTTATTTGCCTTTTTATATATTAAACTAAATTAATTCATTGCCACTATTACATTTACTAATTGGTAAAATTTTTATTACTGATTCGTGTTTTTGTTAGGGTCAATGAATTAATGTGAAAAGTTTCAACTTGATCCAAGAATGTGAAGTGGGAAAAATGATGTCTTCAAATTTAGTACCAGACAGAAAAAGTAAGCTTTGTAATAAAAATTACCACGCATGGCATTAGTATAGTTTACTGTTGCTTTCCGAGGGAATCATTCCAGTTCTTGTATCATCGTATCCTTTTATAGTGTCTAAAGCTGCACATGCTTCAATGCAACGGTGGAAGGGGAGATCTATTCAGGCGGGGAGTAGAGATGTCATACTTGAAACTACTCAGATGTGAACTCTAGTTGTCTACATTGTTTTCATTTTGTGTAAATATCTATTTTTATTTCCGGGTAAATCCAATCCTTGTAGCAAAGTCACGCCATCAGACCTT